>OX439128.1:49942171-50433351 GCA_949318235.1 Ecdyonurus torrentis | reverse complement strand
TTTAGAAAAGACACAAACATAATATTGATCAAGCATCCTATATATACCCTCATTATATTATATAGTATTATAATACATAAACTTCATACTGGACTGGACTATGGTAATATTACACTTGATCAAAGATTAATTACCACACGGAGGTCAATTTCAGTGTTCACAGCTCAATTGCTTTACTTGGCTTTCTATTATATTACGAACTAATAATTACCACGCTATGAAATATAATAGAATTTGTCGTGTATATTGTATAGAAATATTATAATACCATGATTATAATATACCATATCTGTCGATATACTTTTTTCAACTCTTTTTAAAAGTTAACAATTTTTAAGCTTTTTTTTTTTTTTTTTTTTTTTTTCTAATTATGGATAGAAACGAGAATTCCATTAAAAATTCTTTAATTAAAATCCCTTTTCAATGATAAATCCTGTACTGAAATGTCAAAGTTGCAAAAAAAAAAATTTCTTTCCTTTTTAATGATGGACAATAGCTGATTTGGGGAATGAGGGAGGAAGAGAGAGAGAGAGAGAGAAACTCAAATGTCATACGACGACTATGACCAAGAGTATAATATTGATTTTAGTTAATAATTACACGATTGATTCAATTCTATGAAACTTTGGGTTAAAAGAAAGGTCATAAATCTATATCATATTAGATTTTATATAAATATATAATACAATTTGATATTTCTTTTATTTATTGGAAAAAATGAGTCTCTTTGAGTTTTATAATGTTTTTACTCGTTCAATATAATATATATATATCAAAATGCTTACAAATAAGTTGCTTTTTTAAGTCTTGGTTCCATTATATAACTCTTTTTTATATATAATGTAAAAACAAAAATTAAAGCCAATTTCCATTTATATATAAGTTTTTTTGATAATATACTATTATAACACACAAAGATATTGATTAAATTCTATTTTTAACATTATACAAGCCATTGAAAAAAACAAACCTGAGAATAAAGATACATTTATAATGAGGGAAAAAACGTCATAAGGAAAAGAAAAAAAAAACATATTTATATTAATTGTGAAGAAGAAAAAAAAACGTTTGTTTGCTTTGACTGCTTTGGATTTCAAAGGTATATAGAAATAAAAGTAAACAATGTGTATTACGTCAACATTTCCATGACAATGGAGCTGGCTATATTATACAAAATTGTTGTATTGTTGAGTAGCTTATAGCTCAAGTCAACGTAAAGAAGAAGTCGAGAGGTACACGTGTATATACGAACGAGAGAAGTATACTCTCTGCTACGGTATACGTACTCGGAGAATGAAAACCACTACTTATTGAATTTTCCGCCTTAATTCATACAGTCTTGAATACTATAGAAGTTGAGTGTACTCATATAAAATACCCAACAAAATATAGGCACAGGAAAATATATTTACGTTATGATACATAAGTTCTTTAAATAAGAAAAAAAAATGTTGCTAAAGTTTTTTTTTTTTTTTTTTTTACTACGTAGTAAAATTTACGGCCGTTTTGAAAGACAAATAAAAGGTGGAAGTGTAAACAAATGTACCAAATAAAAAAAAATCTTTACAAATAAATTACACGACCATGTAAGGTGTTTACTTTTCCATTTATAATATAACTTTGAGTATATCAAATTGTAAAATCATTGTTTTAAATGGGAATAGTTATTTTAATGCGCATATAAAATTAAAAAAACTGAACACGTAAATTATCTTTACGTTTTATAACCCGATTTTATTCATAGCAACATAATTCATGTTATATTGAATAATAATTATGCTGCACAGCCTATTCCAAAGAAGCAACAATAACACAAATATGACTTAAATACAGAAGAAATTACGTAATTTTATTACACAACGTTATTATTAGAAGAATTGATTATTTTAGCTCAATTATTAATTTTTGTTCAAAGTGTTCAAAAAATTTATGAACTATGACATTTTTCTTAAACTTCAACTCAGTTTTCATTAGATTTTATCATTCTAACGAGTTCATAAAATAATAGTGACATTTGAGGTTTTATTAAGAAAAGAAAAAAAAAAAAAAAAAAAAAAAAACTTGAAGCTTGAAGCTTGAAAAGTTTGAACCTCAAGGGAGATTGAAATATGGAAAAGCAGAGTGTTCATAATATCCCTTGTCAAATCCTCTGTCTCAAAATATATTCTTACAAGTTAGTTTCTATCACTGTCTATATAAAAGAATACTTATAATATGTCTAAAAATCAGATCAATATATAAATTTTACAATTTTAATATGTAAGGGAAATTCATTGAAAATAAAAGTTCTTTGTTCAATATTATTTAAAAATTAATAGATCATAAGTAAAGAAAGACAACTTATAATACGAACTGTCGATAAGATATTAATAATATCCGCTTTTGATTTAAAGTACATAAATAAAACACTAAACCGGAAGCGAATGTCATCAAAATCCATCAACCTTTCAAAACGTAAAAATATTCATAATATGATTATGATATGAATATTTTTTCTTGTCAATGCAATTTATTATTTATCATTATGATTGTAAATTATAAAAATAAAAGTATAATATTTTATTATTATGAATGCCTATAAAATGTGTAATAGTGCCAGGGTTGAATTGAGAGGCATTGTACCTGATTTAGCCCTCATAAAAAAAATAAACGTAAATGATTGTTATTATTCAAATTTATTTCAGCAACTCTTGGCATATATATATATATATATATATATATATATATATATATATATATATATATATATATATATATATATATATATATATATATTATATAGACACGCTTAAAATTCAAATGTTAGATAATTTACATAAATTGATTTATTAATCAAGATATCTCTCTCACATGCTATATACATATAGACACATACAAAAAGACTAAACAATTCTAGTTTATTATTCATGTCAATACGTGGGGGTTTATCATCTAATTACATGAATGTTCATAATATGCAAAATATATTGATTTAAAAATAATTCTTAGTAATCATCATAATAAAAAAAAAATCATTCAATACATAAAAAAAGCAAAAACATAATAATTTAGTATCAAAATGGAACAACTGTTATATTATTATTATTATTTATAACTTTAAAATAGCATACCTACTCTTTAAGTGGAGCCTGTTTCATATATTATATGATTAGTATTACGCCGTATACGTCATTATATTATAAAAAACCGGTTGGCATTTTTTTTTTTCTTCAAAGAAATTTATATCCAATGATGGTATATGTACGATTAGCACAATAATCTGCCAAAATATTGCGTGTATAAAACCTTGTCTTTACAAAAAAGGATAATAATAAAAAATACTGTTTGTATAAAGTTTTTGAAAGAATTTTTTAAATTTTAACTGGCTATACTGATAAAAAAAAAGTTTTTTTTTATCTTATTATAATATCATAGCAGAAATGTATATTATTTATTAGCTAATATCATTCTAAAATGATCAATATCTTTGGTATTTTGTAATGTTATATACATGTTAAATTGAGTTTTTTTTATTTCAAAGATTGATTATATAAGCGAATTTGTATAGTGTCAAAAATCTTGGTCATGTTATAGTTGTGAAGGTGCTGGCTTCATCTCGATAAATTATAATGATAATTTAATGTGATAATTTCTCATTTGAACACTCAACGAAATATAATAATTTTTATGTTTCTCAGTTTTATATTACGGAATATTGCGTCAGTAATGTTGCTACTCCATTTGTATAGTTTTTTTTTTTTTTTTTTTTTTTTTTTTTTTTTTGAGTGCAAAAAGAGTAAAATAATAAATAAAAAGTCAGTGTATGTGCAGATAGTGTATAATAATGTAAAACTTAACTCCATTATACCTTTATGACAAAATATAGGGTGTATGCGCATTACGTCATATTTAATACGCTTGAACGCCATATTGAAGTAATGAATAACATTGCTCAGCATAGGACAAAAACTTCATTTTAGGCAATTTTCTTTGGGAAATCGGTTAATTTTTTTGTTATTTTTCTCACATACTTGAGATACTAATTCAACATATTATATTTACATCAATGCTCTCAAAAATATTGCATAGTGTTTTTAAACTGGCAAAATGAGTTATTTTTCCTATGCCGCCCATGTTATTGAATAATCCAACATGGCGTTGACTTTAACATTAATGCATACACCCTATATAAAAATTTTAAAACGAGACTTATTTCCATTAAACGTATTGCTTTGTATTTATAATATATACTATGGTATTGCTTACACATTATAATATAAAACACGCATAAGATTTCTATATTATACCACATTGTAATGCAAATTTAAAACACTGCTCATGTGTATATATAGGGTGTTGCATTCATATTAAAGTCGACACCATATTTTCTAGCACTCATGGAAAATGACACATTGTGTCAGTTAATAAAAATACTTTTTTAGCAATAATTTTTTAGAGCATTGATGCTATAAATTATTTTTAGAGCATTGATGCTATAAATTATAGGCTTTCAAGTATACGAGAAAGATAAAAGTGGTACTAACCGATTTCACAAAGAAAATAGCCTACGCTGTGCAATATTAATGTTTCAGTATGGCGTTGAAGTGCATTCCCGCTTTTTCTATATGCAACCACCCAATATGAGAATACTATAAAAAGTTGAAAGACACAAAAATGTGAAAGAACGATTGCTGTCAAAATATTTTCAATGATTATATTGATTACTAGTACCAAACAATGTGAATATTATTGACAGGCTGGAAGCAAAAGAATGATTACAGAGTATATAGCATCACAATATAACGTCCTTTGCTATATATGAGGTAAATGATGGATGGGAAAGTCAATAAAATATAGAACATTCTTCCGCACTGAAAAATATATAAAAACGTAGAACAATCAAATAAATATTGCATATTAGTTCATGGCCGTTATTTAGATACTTAAAACATTATATTCATAAACCCTAAGGAATTTACTTTATTATTATTATTCTTTTTTATCGCCTTATTACTGCTACTGCATGTACCCAAGGTTCTTATATTAAAACTATAGCAATAAAAATATTAATTTCATTTTTATTATTAATATAATGAAGCCTACTTAATGAATGTTCTATATTTAAAAAAAAATGTGTAACAAATGCAATTAAAAAGTTATTAAAATCATAATTATAATTAGAGCGTTTTCAATTTAAAAATATATAATTTCGTTCTTTCTTTTTAAGTTACTGATGTTATCAATTTTTTTTTCTTTTTGGTGCTCTATGGGCTTTCTATTTTTATTTCATCTTTTTAAAGAAGAAGAGTATAAAAAAATTATTAATAAAAAAAAACTGAAGCAGCAGCCTGGCAAACTAGGAATGAATGCGAGACTTTGAGTCAAAGTAAAGCTTATATAAAAAGTGGCCGCGTAATTTCCGACGTCCCACAGTATATTATGAAAGAATGAGAGAATATGAGAGAGAGAGAGAGAGAGAGAGAGAGAGAGAGAGAGAGAGAGAGAGAGAGAGAGAGAGAGAGAGAGAGAGAGAGAGAGAGAGAGAGAGAGAGAGAGAGAGAGAGAGAGAGAGAGAGAGAGAGAGAGAGAGAGAGAGAGAGAGAGAAAAGACGTTCACATAAATATTTATTTACATGTCTCATTATATAGAAAACTTTAACTTAAAAAAAAAATGTACCAAAGTAAAAGTTATGTCATGCTAATTCCTCTTTACCACAGTTACTTTAATAAGCTTCATTTTAGGTTGCAAAGAAGAAAAAAAACGTTAAATAAGGGTTGAACTTGCATGCAAAAAGAGAGATGGGAGGGGGGAAAAAAGGAATGTTTTTTCAACACCAACTTTAAATTTTTTTTTTTTTTTTTTCCACTCTCTCATCACGTAAAATTGTTATAGACATCTAAAGATAGTAAATAAAACAAGGGTTAGGTTAGGAAAGCAGAGCTAATACTATAACTCGATTATCACACTCTGTGCTATACTTTAGTAGCCTCTCCATCTTAAGTTTGTTTTTGGGTTAGATGTACGCAACGCAACTATATATATATATATATATATATATATATATATATATATATATATATATATATATATATATATATATATATATATATATATATATATATATATAGGAAGCTTTTGTCAAATGTAGTGGAACTAATTGTATTACATATAACTAATTTTTATCAAAATCAATGAACTGAACTTACGAACATAGAAAAATATATGATCAGTATAAATATGTAACATATAAGGTGCTTCTTGGCAATGCTAACAAAGATTTATGAAATTATCCATAAACTAGACTTTATTTCTTTATTTTTTTTACTATAAATTAAATCTTCAACAACTTTTTTTTTTTATTATTTACTTATATAACCAAATATATTTACAACACATTATTACACGGTGATAAACATACTTGATTGATGTGCTTGCAACGACCATCAGCTTATATGGATATTTCTACAGTTTCTCTATATGATATAATGTACGATGTCACAGTGGTTCCGGGGTGGCCTCCCCATGAGTGCGATTCATATAGAATCTATTGAAATGACTATGTTTTGAAGGGACTATTCAATCGTCGATTAAAGCTAAATTCAATGGGATAATCTACAATTTAATTTCTTTCTTATTAGCTCAGTATATCAGCAGTACAAAAAATATAAATTAAAAAAAAAATAGCTTTGTAATCCTGCAATATTTTTCTTTCTGAACCACTTTTTTTTTTGTCAATTTTTGCTCCTGGCGATTGAAAATCCAGGAGAAAAGTTTGGAATTATTTCATGGGAGAGAAATAAGTACAGAATTTTTGGCTTTACATATTCAGAAAAATTCAGCACTATGAGAAATTTATCCATTGATTTTTCTTCATTGACTATATATACACTATAGAAAAGATTGTAACACATTATTTAAAAATTTTAATTATTATTTTTTATTTTTTTTTATTTTTTTACATGTAAGTTGTTTGTTTTAGGAAAAAAATAAAGTTTAACATGTATAAAGAGTTAAATAAATAAATAAGCATTAAATTGTAATTTAGAAGTAAATAGAAAAATATTGCATGTAGGAAAGTTTAAAGTTTTTGCGTTGAAAGTAAGTAAGGACGTAAGTTTAATTTCTTTATATAGTTAATACAATTACATGCGGCATGTATATTATACAACGAGCTCAACACGAAAATCTTACTATATATATAAAACTATACAACTCCAATTTATTAAGGCAGCTTCTACCAAAATATATAGCACTAAAATAAAATATATAATTAAAACTTTTTTTATTCAACATTAATTTAAAAACATAGTTTTTAATAAGTCTAGATGAGCTCTATTTATAGATAAAGAAATGTTTTTTGTTTTTTTGTTTTTTTGTTGCGTTATGATTTTATGAGCTTTCTTCGAATTTCATTTTAGTTTTTGTCTGTCACTTTATAAATATTCACAAGCAATTAAAATAAATATGAAAAAAATAAATTACGTAAGTTATGCTGTATTTATGCTATACAGTAGGATAATAATTTATATTATTATTTATTAATCAGTATAGCATAAATTATGTTATTATGAATTAATTTGGCTAAAATTTGGCAAGCATAACATTGTCTTTGTTCTTGAAAGTATCACAATTTGAAACACATATTATGCACAAATTATAATAAATATACGGTACACTGCATAAGAATAACAATACGGCTGAAAATCTCCCCATTTTGATTGTCCCCTTTACTCTTTAAATTCAAGATTTGCTTCTTTATTATTTTTAACAGTGAATTTTATAATAGTAGGAAGATGTCTTTTGATTGCGTTAGTTTTTCTACGATCGACATAAAAATAGTCGAAATGAAAAGAAAAAAAAAAAAAAAAAAAAAAAAAAACATACTTATACGGCATTGAAATTAATAATACTTTATATGGCTAATATACGACGGTCTTGGAAGGGTCTCTTTTGACTGCAAACAAAAGTAGCAAGATCGTGTGAACACTACTCTTTTCAAAACCCCCAGATTCTCTAAAGGTATAGGAATAAAATATTGAAGCAAAAAAAATTTGCGTGTTTTTCATTTACTGCAAAAATAAATTCAAAAGATTTTTTTTTTTTTTTTTTAAGAATTTATACTGCATCTATGTTATAATGTAAATGTTTCTATTTTGGAATTACATAATTATATAAATAATTATATGCTTTTACATAAGTGTTACACTATTGAGTACTTGAGGAAAAAATAAGTAATGTTATTTATGCTGGATATAATAATTACTATGATATAAGTATTGAGCACAAATTTTGTTATTGTAGAATAACTTTATAGTATAATTATGCTGAACATCTTAACTATATTATGCTATATGTAGAATAATCAATACAGTATGAAGCCTGATGTTATATAAATGATGCTGCATTGAGATAAATAGCATAATTATTACGTATTTATTTTTGAATGTGCACATTCTTGAATAGTGCTGAAAATATCTTAACTATATTTACGTACACATTTTTGTACGTACTTACTTTGGAAGTTGTGTAATAGAATTGTTACAAACTACAATTTATAACATTTTTAAATTTATATACCAACATTTGATTAATGTTTTTATCAACACTAAATGTTTTTTCTTGCAGCAACTTTTCAAATAAATAACTTTTTCTCTTCATATACAAAAAGTATAAAACGTTTATATAATTGTAAAAAAAAAAAAAAAAAAAAAAAAAAAAAAACGATTTAAAAATATAAATTGAAAACGTAAAGAATCAATCAGTCTTGTATTTGAACACAGGGCTATATATATCGATCTTCTATTTGAACAATATTGACATTTACAATTGATACCTTGAAAACTGGTTACAACTAACATTAAGCATGTAGTGCTAAAATTGATGATGTGTGTATATTAGCAGATTTTTGTTTACATTCTTTGTACGTCGTTTTTTTCATATTAATTATTTTGTTGTTGCATAAAGATAAGTATAGATACATTTTAAGAGAGGATTAAGTCATACATAATGAGGATGAATTATTTTTAAACACTTGATGTATAAATACAGATTAAAAAACATATTGGGAGAATGAGCGCAGATTAATATGAAAAAGCTGATAAAGTCAAAATTACTTTATATCCTTTGTTCTCTCATATATAGAGCTTCTTTTTCTCATATCTCTCTCTCTCTCTCTCTCTCTCTCTCTCTCTCTCTCTCTCTCTCTCTTCTCTCTCTTTCTCTCTCTCATCCCTATAATAATGCAAAATGGATTTTCATTTCCATATTTCACAAAAGAGATATATAATAAAAAGAGAACACGTTCGCTTATGCTTTTGTATTTATGAAAAAAAAAAAATCTAAGCGCACATTTTATTCCTTTATAATTCAATTAATACTTTTTTAAAGCATTTCTTTTTTATATGTTTGTACAAAATACAATATATCATTTTATTTAATAAGTACTCTACTTGTTAAAATATAATTTTTTAACTGAAGTATATAGGATATAGATACTTAATTGCAAATATAATACATTGTACTTGAACTTTCATACATAAAATTACGGTTTTAATAAATAATAATTATGCTATAAAGCTTCTTTTTATTTTTTATTGCATAACATAATTTCTATATATATATATATATATATATATGCTGCATCATGACTACAACATAAATATTATGGTGTGTATGGCATATTACGGGTAATTACAATATTTAAATTTAGAAATTTTGAATATAAATATACAGCATTTTTTGTCTCCCCATGATATCAAAAGTTCTACTATTTTTTTTTTAATATAGATAATAATTTATAGAACGAAGAAAATAAACATATTTTTCCATATAAAATATTAAAAATAAAAATTTTCTGATAAGGTTAAAAGAAAAAATAATTAAGATTCAGTGATGCAAAAAATAACTTCGTCAAAAAAAAAATGTTTATTTCTAGAGCATAATATTAAAAGAGACTACCAACATTATATAATACAAAAACAGACAAGAGAGAAAAGACTGCGGCATATAAATAATAATATAAATTTTATGCTAATAATATTTACTATATGAAAATATTATAATATAATACACAGAACAGCAAAAGGACATTGAATATTTATCTTATACCTCTATGGTAAACATTTTGAGTGGTGTACATAAACATAAACAAAAAGAAGGCAAAAAGACATTAATTTAATTATATATGAAATTATATCTTGTTAATCTAATATAACTTTGTTGTTTTTTTTTACTTTCTTTCTTTCTTTATATATATATATATATATATATATATATATATATATATATATATATATATATATATATATATATATATATATATATATATATATATATATAAGTTACGAAGTTACATTATTTATCGTTTTCTCTCTAGAAAATGAGTATAATATAGGAAATGGTTCTCAAGGGTTCTACTTTACTGTATACGCGACTAAATTATGGTCCAGCACTTTACTTCATGTTCTCCTTGCTATACATACCATAAGAGAAGTTATACTAATAATACTGCACTTTAGGAAAATATTAATGAAATACGGGTAAAAGTAATTATATTATACAGTAACTTTTAATAATTTGATTAAAAGAGGTCAATTTTCAAACGACATCATTACGTACTATAAGTCAATATTTGGTTCAATGTAAGAGATTCTTGAGTGTTATATATATGTGTATATAGCAATCAGTTTTCCGTGCTTGCCAATTACAGACTTGAGACCTCTACAGAGTATATATAGTTGTATGTCAAGTATGTGTGTACGTCGTTACTATATACGTGTGGTTTTCGTGATTATTTCTCATACACGGAGGGGACTGGACGTTTATAATAACGATGACACGTCATGTCATGTCACTTTAAATCAATTTTATATACATCACTAATTTAAACTATCCCTTTATTATGTATTAAAATAATCATGATGAATCGTCATTAAATAATAATTTTTAAAAGTGCAAACTTATATAGTTATAATTAAAGACATAAAAATCGCGTGATCTTTAAAAATGGCGACAGTTTCGATTATTTCCCCCCTCAGTATCTGCAATACGTATACATCGTATACATAATTACATACATTGCATTACGGCTGCACTTACTTACTCACGCTCACCGGTAAGTTTGCTGAGTCACGTCAATCATGTCATCAACTGTCAATTTACAGACTGGGGGGCGCGCGGACTATATAGAGCCTATTGCTTTCTGCACTGAAATGCTAAAAATTCTTTCATTCTCATTATTAATATAGAAGTGGTCTCTCTTGCGACCCTAAAATGTACAGCTCTGGCTCTGGCCAAAAGTTTGAAAACGATTTGCACAGGCAACCCGCAACCACACTATTGTTATTTTTATGGGGAAATGCTGCGGCCGCCGCTGCCCCGTTCTTAAATTTTTGGCCAGAGCTGTACAATCATATTTAAAATGGATTATAAAAGTAATCGGTTTTTGTCGTGTTCCAGAACACAATAAAGAATAAGGTTTACGCACAAAGCCTATTTAAAAACTCCATGGATGCAATCCAGGCAAAAGAGATTGCGAGAGAGGAAGAATAATACCCTATGTTCTCTTTGTTTGAAAACACACAAATATAATAAGACGATCACCTAATTAGTTTTAGGTCGCGTACTTTATCGCAAACAAATGTCATGTCATAGAACAGAACATTATTATTATGTAATATATAGGGTGTCACATCACCAAAACAATTGATTTTTTTAAACAAGAATATTTATTAGCAGAAAACATAAGCATTTATATCACAAAACACTTGATGAGATTTACAGAATTGAGACAAACTTTAGTTTGTCTCAAAACTCAACTGTAGCCCCGTATAGCAGTGATCAGATAATTTCGATTAATGCAACCCGCACAACATTTTCATACTATAATTTTTGCATGTTTCTGACGTCAGACACATGAATAGTCACGCAAATTTCATACTTTAACTACAGTAATTTCACGCTCTCTCGTGGGGCTATACATTTACATTCTGGTAAAAATTGTCATCAGTTTTGAAGATCTCATTTCGTGTTTATTAATCAAAAAGCACATGTTGTTGTAAAAGGCTTCAAATACGATTATTTTCTAAAAATTCATTCACTGTTCATTAAAATGTAGTTTAAAATTGTACATGGAACAACTTTTAATTTTAACATAGTTTAGAGATTATCTTATGGTCAAAAGTACTATACTAAGAAGAACAAAAACAACGATAACTTTTTATTAATTAGCCGATTACTATATTATACTCTTATAATACCAAGAAAAACATACAAACTTATATCTATCAGTACAGAGATGTACCACAATCCAGGTCAGTATAATATATATTGAAAAATGCAACAAAAGATATAAAATATTTAATATAAACATAAACTTTATTGCTAAAAACGATAAAAAAAAAATTATATAGAGCATAGCAATAAGATGAGAAGGGTAAGTTTTTTTTTATGTAACACTAAAGATTTTAATTATTAAATGTTGACACAATAGATATTGATTTACTATAATATGGTCATGATATATGAAAGACAATCCTCTAATGTTATAAGTAATAATAATAAACTGCAGGTGTAATGTATCCATAGGGAGAGAGGTCATAAGGTCATATGCTTCATTGATTAAGCATTAAATTACGTGACACAGAGCAAAAGCATATTATATATTATAACAAAACTTCTATATAATTCAATTATTCATCCTCTATATCTCTTTATATACACTAAAAGCATCCTGCAGACAGGCAAGTGAAGTAGATATTTTTATTTTCAGAAATTTTGTTGGCACGTGGTGAAATGTTATTTTCTCTTGGGAACGGCTGGAAAAAAATTGTAACAAACTTTTTTTTTCGATGTTATGCCGTAATACCTTTATAACCTTCCCTTTTTTTTTTCTTTCTCTCTCTTTTCTTTATACCTACAGTAATATTTGTTCCCACCCCTTAATAATCAAATAATATATCTAGGTATAGCTTCCTTTTCCCTTTAATTTGCTATCGTAACTTACCTTACATAACTTTACCCTATAAATGTAACGACAAGCCAATAGAAATAAGTTCAAATGACCTTGCTTGAAATTTCTTTTTTCGTATGTTATTCTGTGCCCCCCCCCCCCCCCTATCCCTCTCTCTCTCTCTCTCTCTCTCTCTCTCTCTCTCTCTCTCTCTCTCTCTCTCTCTCTCTCTCTCTCTCTCTCTCTCTCTCATATTATTCGTTCTATTATAATAATACTATGCATACAGACTTCAATGCTCTGTTGATCTCTCTTTATTCTACTTTTTAAACTTTTTTTTTCTCTCTTTTTAGCCACGAGGGAAAACTTTTCTTCTTCTTCTTTCAGTTCACACGGACCACAGTGTGTCCTCCCTTCTTCTCAGCTTCCTCAATCTACTATTGCTGCTTCAACTACAAAGTAAAAGTGCTTCGACTATTTTCAACCCCCCACAACTTATACTACTTTCCTTTTAAGTCACTACACTTCCCACATTTTATAGTTGAATTTTTTCTTTTTCTTCTTCTTCTTACCGCACTTAAATACCGTGTGATTTTTGCAAAGAATATCGCACAACGTTATACACATATTTCAAATAATTTCTATAATATTAGAGATGAAGTATCGTAATTATATGAACATGAACAATCGATTAATGACAGGATTAGCTTCATACTTCAATCTCCGCTAATTATATCATGCAATCATACAGTTTTACTGCTCGTCGTATAAGAAGAGGGAGATATTTCATTCAAATGAGATCGATTTGAATTTAATTGAACTTCAATAATATATTTTGTTCCTTTATCATATACACAATCAATTTTAATTAATAGACTTTGGTAATGATTTGGTTGAAAACTATCAAATATCTAAAATATTATAAAAAAAAAAAGAAAAAAAAAAGACGAAAACGAAAAATAAAATGAAAACGAAAGTTTGTGATTACAGTTAATTGAAACACTCTAATTTGGATCCTTTATCAATCCCATTTATAAAACAATACCATATAAAATGTATAATCCATTTAATTGAATAGGTTTAAAAAAGTACTTTTATATGCCTCCACACCCACACGCATAATCATAGAATTGAATAATAACAAAATTTGTTTTTTTAATTATTTGTTTTCCGATTGCAATTAAATTTTATGACAAAAATTTAGTATAAAATTACAGCTAAAAAAATAAATATATAATATTAATTTTAACAAAATACATTTCTAAATTTACCCGCATTACAACTGTACAGTAAGTGTTGGATAAACAAAATCAAATATAACTACAATTGCTAAAACTTAAAAAGTTTATTCTCTGAACATAAACATCACTTAAAAATATGACGCAATATGTTTGAGCACATAAGAGTTTATATATACGTCTCTTATTGTACGTATCATAGTTTACGTATGTGTATATACAAATAATAATAATCACTTTGACGTAAAGTTTAGTTATATACAAAGTATAAGTACACCACAAGCATACGTACAGTATAGTGTATGTGTGTGTTTTTTACACATGTATATAAGTGTGTACTTGAGAATTTTGTGTTGCAAAAACATTATACATGGTATACTTTATAGTTATATACAAATGAAGAAATCAGCTGGCAAAGCAAGAAAATATATGCATGTGTAACAACTTTTTTTTTCTCTCTCTCTTTCTTTTTTTAGAGCTTACATGTCTAGTCTATTTTTTAAAACTACACACTAAGAAAAAAAATTACGTTTGTATATAGTGACAATGCAATATCTTTAGGTTAAATAATGACCATAGCACTCACTATATAGGATGGTTGCATTTATAAAAGTCGACGTCATATGTAAACACTAAATTGACTATAATAAAGTGTAAACTGTTTTGAGGTCGACTTTAAGCGATTTCGCTTACATTTCTACTTACGACGAATGCGTAGTACATCGAAACGGAAGCGGATGTGAGCGAAATTGCTTATAGTCAGTCTCAAAATAGTTGTTTCTTTATTAGTCAACAGCATTGACCGATATGGGATAATGATCCATTTTACTAGTTTAAGAATACTTTTTGAGAGCATTGTTGTTGATATAGCAGGTTGAATTAGGTTTTCAATTGCCAGAAAAAATAATAATTATACAATTTATCATTTTTCAAAAGGATGCAGCCAAAAACTATGTTTGTCCTATGCTGAATAATGTTATTCATTGCTCCAGTATGGTGTCGAAGCTCATTCATTATGACGTCATGCGGATACATCTTATGCGTGGTAAGTATTGTAACGTATACAATTTTATTACACTACCTTATGTCATGGATTTATATATATGTAAATAAACTTTAAGTAACGCAAGGTTCCAAATAAATACATGATATTTCCATTAGTAGCATATTAATAAAAATTTATATCATATTAAAACAAAGGTAAATATTATAGGAATGATATCTACAGGTTATTATAATAAGATATCTACAGGTGAAGCAGTTATCCAGGTAGTGCACCAAACGTTCACCGGAAATCAGTTAATATTTATACCTCTACAGAAAAAAAAAATGTAATAATGATGCTATATAGCACTTTTTCAGCAATATTTTATTTATTTAAAATAGCATAATTTATGCTAGAATGCGTGTACGATTCAACGCCATTCTGGAGCAATGTCTCAGCATAGGACAAACGTATAGTTTTTTACTACTTTCTTTGAAAAATTAGCTATTCTTTTTTTTTTTTTTTTTTTTTCTCTCGCATACCTATAATTCAACCTGTGAACAGCATTAATTCTCTCAAAAATATGATGGTTAATTATTTTCAAACTGGCAATGGTGTCACTTTCCCATGCCGGCCAATGTTATTTCACATAAATATTGCAAAAACCCTCTGCACAAAATATTATTGCATAAAAATATAAATCAGTAATGCATATTTATTTTGAAAAGAATAATTATTTATGCTAAATAGTAACATTTGTGCTGACATAAATGTAGTAACGTAATTCTTTTTTTTTTTTTTTTTCGTGCACTGGTCAACACATCACGAATCACGAAGCTTTAGATAATGTTCCTCTATATAATAAATAAATAAATAAATAAATAAATAAATAAGGTATAATGTTTCGTAACATATCGGATATTAATAGACTTCAATTTTCTCATGAAACTAAAAGAGGTGTAATTTAAAGATGATTAAATTTATTACTCACACGTACAATGTGAAAAATAATAATAACTTTCAGTTGCAGTGTATATAAGACCTCCGTGAAGAGTTATTATTGTCTCAATATATAACATAACACTATAATATATCAAGAGGAATATATCAATCTTGTTGCGAAAAAAAGGCCTAACTCATATTTTGTCAAGGGAAGCAAAAGGCCTATCTCGTTTTTTGTCAGTGGAAGCAAACGGCCTATCTCGTTCCCGAACGTTATGGAGATGGCGCCCGAGATAGACCTTTTGCTTCCAGTGACAAAAAACAAGATAGGCCTTTTGCTTCCAATGACAAAATACGAGATAGGCCTTTTTTTCGCAACAAGATTGATATATAGAGGTAATACTATTACTTAGCAGCAGAAATTTAGATGAAGAAAAACTTGCGACATTTTCATAGATTTTTTTTTTTTTTTTTTTTTTTTTTTAATTTAGTCTTTAAAAAATTCAAAGGTGATTACAATTTAAATCCCCCCCCAACTTTATTTCTTTATTAATTTTTGTCATTAATTATTAGCAAATTTTGAGATTTTAATGTCATATTTTATGTAATGATATATACATAAAAATTTATTCAATGTGAGATTTAAAGGTCTCTATAGAATGGTCCATTTCTATCAAATTTGGTGTCATTTTGAAATAGCAGCATACGAAAGATAAAAATTTTAGGCCAAAAAACACAATTGAGACGAAAAAAATGACGTTTAAATTCATATCGAATCTTTTATGTATATTATATCTTTTATATAAGTTTTAAACCCTCGTAATATTAAATTTTATATGATAAAATCCATTAAAGTATTTTTCTTTTATATATAGTTCCAAAGTATAACTTTGCTGAAAATCATTTTCCGTTGACCATTCACTTTTTTATTAGCTATAAATATACATGATAACTGACGTTTTATGTTTAAAAAAAAATGATCATATATATAAAAATCGTTGTGTAATAAGCTATCTTCTACGACCTTTTAAGGATAGAAAATATACGAATTTAACCCCTTAAGTTTTGGAGTAATTTTTGTCACACAAATGTTCATGAAAGCAGCCTGCCTGCCTGCCTGCCTTTTTTTTTTTTTTTTTTTTTTTTTTTTACAACGTAATTACATCATCATTACTGCTTTAAACTTTTTTGTTTTTCTATGATGACCTTTTGAAAAGGATCTATTAAAAAAATTGGACTTTGGAACCCTTATTTTATAATATTACAATAACGATAAAAATTATTTTTAAAAACACAAAAAAACTCCTCCTATATATCGTAACAGTTTAAAATAAGTTTATCAAAGGGTTAAGTAAAACAATCAAAGTTAATTGATATAATTTGGGTTACATAAACGTATGTAAGAGATGAGATGACAGATTAAAGTATCACTTGACATATATAAAAAAAAAATACTACAACTCGGTCACATATACATACTTTATATTATACAATATTGAAGAACCCTCCCCTGGCCTACTTGATAATATATTATGTAAGAAAGGAACCATCTTAATACGGCAAGTGAGTGAGAGAGAAAAAAAAATCAAGGGAGTTGAGTGCTTTTCTTTTTTTTTAATTCAAGTACTTGCTTACAGATTTTTATAGCAAAAAAAAAAAACAAGTCGAAGGAAGGAATTATATACTGTGAGGTGTGGTGGGATATTTTGTATTCATATTTTGTTTTACCCATAGATATAAAAACCAATAAAATCGTTGTTTCTTCCCGTTTTATATATTACTACGAGCAGCGATTATACGGGGTCGGCGGTTCATGAAAAGTCTGATAATAACACATATTTTTACACTATATTAATGAGCTAAATAGGGATTTTATAATGAACTTACGATAACAGAAGAAAACAAATTCATAATTAGTAACTAATCAACCTCGTTTTTCTTTACGAAGATAATTGAGAAAAATTTTATTTCTATAAATTTATACAGCAATTAAACATATTCTAATACGATTCTTAATACAGGTTAACATAGATTCTTAAAATTTTCTGTTTTAGTTCAAAACACGTAAAAGTGTGTCTATCTATAGTATGCCTTATTTAAATATTTTCGAACTCGGTTCAGTAGTCCTTGCAACAAAACGCTGAAAACATGGTCCTGCAATGCTAAAGAATAGAAAATTACTTGACCCCGAGCTTTTCCAGGAGCACTCATAATGTGTATATATGAATTGTTTATTATATTTTGTTTAAATTTTATATTTTTATTTTTCACAGAAAAAAAAAATCCAATTAAAAAAAAAAATGAATTTGGACCGTATATTTTAATAGCAAAATCGTCGGATGAAAAAATTATAATAATAGTGATGGAAATTTTGATCTTCTTTCCTCTCATCACAAACACAATTTTTAGTACTTTGCCTGAGAGAGTTTTTTACGTCATAACATTATGTGAGAGAGAGAGTCCCTCGTCGTACTCCAGCGTGAGTTTGATTGGTCCACCGGTAACTAGCATTGTAGATAAAGTAAACTAGAAATTTCCAAGTATTCTAGCCCCATAAGAAATTTCTATAATTTTTTTCATTGTTGAGAGGTCACGATTGCCATTTAATTTGACCACTTGCAATGAACGAACTTTTTAAAATAATTTGAATAATTCTTAATGCATTTCTTATGTAAAAATCGTTTTCACTTACTTGCTGCAACAATTAAAAACATTTTATTGCAAGTGGTCCAATATGTTATTTTAGTGAGGCTTTCAACAATACAGAAATAATTTGGTCAGAATACTTGGTATATAAGGGACTTTAATTGTAGAGAAACTTATTTGAAGGAAAATACAGAAATTCTACCCTATTTTCTACAATATCTGGCTCGACTTTACTGAAAAGAAAGTTAACTGAATTCATACACATTAAAATGGTTTCTTATATAAATCAAATTTAATTTAGCAGGAGAAGATAGTATAGTAGGTATAGTGAAATTTATCATCAAAATGCTAATTAATAGGGGCTATACATTTTTTTTTTTTTTTTTTTTTTTTTTACGGAAAATCCAACTTTCAAGAAGGAAATTTTAATGATTTTTTTTTTTTTTTGTCTCTTATTTTGCGTATTATTTTAAATTTACAGTATTTACTTTTTCCATTAGCACACATAGGTACTTCATAATAACATGACCTCCTTAAAAATTACAACTTTAATTGTGTGTTGGACTTTAGAAGAACAATAATTGTTATGTTATGAATAGTGTAAATCATTGAACTTAAAATATATTGAGTTCAATGAATACAAATTGAATATTTGTTTAGAGGGTCGTATGAAGAAAAGTTAAAAAAATATATGTATAAGAAATTAGTTGACATACAGGAACCTCTCCTATATTAATTACGCAGTCATACAGTAATTAGATACATTATTATTTATAATAGCGCGGTTATCTTTTATGATTCATGCTATGCCTGTTACTCATATAATATGTATTATGTACATATGTGCTATAAAATATAGTGATTTTTAAATAATAAAAAAGTGCCAAGAGCGCACACGCAGCTAGACCAACAAAATTTAAAAAAATAAAAAGTTAATTGTGTTTTTTAGTAATTAAAATACGAATTTTAATATTTAAAATTTACAGAAACTGTCTTCCGAATTAGATTTTTAGCTATATAACTGTCCTCAAAACTGTAATGGAGATGAGTACGTAAAATGTTTTCATTTTTGTAGTTTTCTTAAAATTACCGGTATTATTTCGAAAGTAAAAGTAATAATGTAAATAACATAAAATGATTTTCAGTTTATCTACCATTTTAGTTTTGATAATTGACAGTATCGTAATTTGTTATATATTAAGTTGTTAATTTTTATATACATACATAAATTTATAATTAAAAAACAACAATTGTCTAATAAGCTCCTAATACATAACTGTCGTAGATCGCGTATGTACATATACACATCAACACAAAATCATGCTCGCTCTTTGAACAGCAGCTCTACAGATTTTACTCACCTATTTAGCTTCGTAGTTTAATAGCAATCAGCGTAATCTTCGCCTTGGCAAGAATTCTCTTGTTGGCAAAAACATTGTTCTTTAATTTTTAATTATCCACGTGATTGTGTCACTAGCCCAACCCCTTTTTTTCTCGACACGCAACTTAGCTCAAAAAAACTCAAACAAGCGTCACTCAAGAAACTCAGCTCTCATCTGTCGTCTGCAGAAGCTGTCGTATTTACAGGATATTACGTCACAAGTGACGTAATATCCTCGTAGTACTATCAGTTGTTTAGTTTTACATCGTGTGAGGGCAGCACTGCTCGAAAGTACTTAAAAATGGAGGGATTTGATATTTATTTTGAAACTTTTTTTATGTAACTTTTTTTTGTTACTTTTCCATTTTCTACAATATAATTTGATTTTGATATTTATTTACTTCATACTCCATTATAAAAAAGAACTGTATATTCGCAGCTAATATTGAGGATTTTTGTCACCTTTTTTTCCAAAAAGTAACAATGAATAAAGTGCGAATTTATATAATATTTTTAGAATAAAATATATAATATTAATTTATAATTAAAAATAAAAGTGGGTTCAAACTTAATTAAAAAATACTTATATATAAGCTTTTACACATTTATTCAAAATTCACAACATTTCTTTTATAATAATTATTCCAAGAATGTTTTTTATTTTATTATTTTAGTATTGAATCTCATTCCTAAAAATGATGACAAAATAAAAGTATAAAAAACAAAAAAGTGATCAATCATTTTGTAGATTTTTTTTTTTTTTTTTTTTTTTTTTCAATATAAATATGGTAAATACTGAAAAATACTGAACGTGTTTCAATACTAAAAAATAATATCTTTTCTTTTTTATTATTAATATATTATTTAATATAATTTTTTTTTTCTCCCATTTTTCTTTCCCTTTGCATGTTTGCAAAAATTTGCTCTTATACAAAAGCTAAAAATACAAGATAAGTAATAAAAAGCTTTATACTATTATGAAAGTTTTTTCTTCTTTATATATTGCAAATAAATTATATTTTATCTTATATGAGTTAATAGCAAACGACAATTTCTGCACTATATTTTATGATTTTTGTATGAAATACTTTGAAGGGGTATTTTTTTGGGGGGCTTATGGTTTTGTCTTGCATAATTATATAATATATGGCTAATACAATAACTGCATAGGTGAAAATTTTTACTAACATTTTCTTTGTTTTTTATAATATTTTTATACTCTATTAAATTTTTTTTTCATGCACTTTTTACGAGGCTGAAATTTACAAAGCAATCTTTGGGTATTTTAGTCCAAGGCAACAACAAATTATGGTCTTGGTTGATCACAATCAATACAAACAGAGGCAACCGAAATATATATATATTTTTTCCAGGGAAAAATTGACAGTGGCGCTCCGTTGCTCACATATTCACTCTTTTAACTCCTTTTTATTACATCATTTTACTGTGAAAGTTAGAAACAAAATCATAAAGTGAGAACACACCATATTAGAGTTATATACTATAATTTTGTAAATCTCACAATACATTTTTAATACCTCTGCAAAAAAAAAAAAAAAAAAAAAAAAAAAAAAAGTCAATAAAAATTCATATTTATTAAATGCACTTATTAATTGAATTGGTGCTTTTTTTATTGAGCATTCTTACCATAAATACAAATTTAATTCTAGTTTATTATTATTATTATGTATGTTTGTAAGAGGTGGCTGCTTGAAATTGCGCGCTAGCGCCATACTTGAGCACAAAAATACATACCAAGTATAGGACAAACATCATTTTTGGTCTTTTCCATAGAGAAATTAATATGTATTTATCATTTTATTATTTTTCTCCGATGTAAACAGCTAATTTCAATAAAAAAATAAAAAATAATAAAGGTAGTTATTGAATGATTTCTGTTATTTTTTTTTAAATTCATCACATTTTTCCTATGCTCATTAATGTTATTTTTTGCTCACATATGGCATCAAAGCGCAAGCTTAAATCAAGAAGTGAAACCACCCTATATATATCAAACTCAAATTTATAATTTGAAAATCATTTTAAAAAAACAACCAATTATGAACGTTTATTTTAGCCAAAAATTTACTAATTTATTAAATTCTATACACTTACGATAGAAATGATTAAATAAATTATGTATAAACAAAATTTAGCCTACTTAAAAAACAACAACAAATAATAACAGTTTTAGCACATACACATTATTATTGTTAAATTTTATGGCAAGAACTACACATTTAAGCAGTTAATTAATGCATGATCATTGAATTTATAATTATATCTATACAAAATTTTAATTATTAATTTTTATTTTTATTATTTTATAGCAATCCATTCAACAACAAAAATTCCTCATACATACAATTTTTTTACATTATACAAAAAGCACCAAAATTTAATTTTATCTTTTTATTTTATTTTTTGTGTTTCTTGCATGACAAAGAGATTATTAAATGCCAAACAAAAACTAATAAGTAAAAAATATTTACAGTAACAATAATTATTGCTGTCGATGTATTTTTGAAATAGTACAATATTTAGTGATTGCCAAATCAAACAATTAAATTTTAACAATATAAGTTGCTTTCACATACCACATCAGAGAAAAAATGTACATTTTTTTTGCATCAAATTTATGTGCGCCTTTTTATTTTATATATTTAGTATTTAAACTTTTTTATTCCATTTTTTTAAAAATTAATTGCCAATATATCTGCAATAAAGGCCAAGTATACTGTACATTTTTATTAATATATTTTATTTATATTAAATTTTTTTGGGTATTATTTTTTATAAATTTAATGTTTTTTTGAACTCGCGATAAAGTCACATTATATATTTAATATAATATTGATGATACATCAATATTGTAAGAATTTTGATGGATTGGTGACAGAATTACTTTTTATATTATAATTAATGGTGGTAACTCCAATAAAATTTTGCTTTCTCAAATTTATCCCTCCCTCTAAGATTGGCACAAGCATTTTTTTTTTTTTTTTTTTTTTTTTTAATTATTTTATGTACCCTGCTTTTCCAATCCACACACATTTTAATAACATTTCCAGATAAATCTCAAAGCAATTTGTTTACTTTTTATATAACATAAAAATTTAATGCCGTGTTATAATTCAATAAATTTATTTTAAAAAAGCAATTAATTATAAACACATTGCTTGAGCATTTTTTTAAAGCATAAATAAATACAATAAGGCCAAAAAGTTAGGATTTAATTCTTACGTTACTGTTTTTAAATGTTTTCAAACTCCTATATATGCACAGAAATAGGCAATGGTGTACTAAATTTTTAATTTTAATTACATATTATACTTTTTTTTTGTTATTATATTTGATTGCGGCAGCTGGCAAGAAGGTTTTGTTTAATATATATATTTTTTAGCATGCATCATTTATTTTATGCGCATATTTTAGCATCATCACAGTTGGTTTTAGAGAGAGGGTATTTTTTTTTTTTTTTTTTTTTTTTGCTTGCTAGCTTGCTTGCGACAAATGGCAAGGGCTGAGGGGGTGGCTGGCTGGCTGAGGGGGTGGTTGGGGGGTAAGGTGAGGTGGAGGTGACATAGGTGATTAAAATTAACACATACACCGACCCTCTTCATCCGTACTCTCTGTATGTTGAGGTTGTTGAGTCTGTAAATCCACGGCTAAAAACATACAAGTCAAGGAAAAGAACAGAGGAGTAAAACAAAAACAAAACATGCTACTGTCAATATTTAGTCTCTAACATGTCAATACATTTCGTATGAAGTTATCACCATAGTGACAAGTGTCCCATTTACATATAGTCTCTATCGCAAAACGGTTTTTCTGGAGTTACCACGAACCCGATGCATAGTGTATCTACATAGGGTTTACTGTAGCAGATGTGCAATGTATCAGGTTCGTGATAACTTCAGAAGAACTATTTCGACGCGATAGAGACGATATAAAGGGTTTGCTAGTACCGCCAAGTGGAGCTCGCTAGCGTGACTTTATTCAGATTTTCAAACAATTAACTTCTCCCTATAATTTAAGCTCATAGAAACGTAAAACTACAGTAAAGCTTGATTTTCACACATCGTTTATTTTTTATTTAAATTTTTTTTTTAACGTTTATATGAGCTTTAATTAAGGATAAGTCATTTTTGAAATTTTGGTCAAAGTCACCCAACTTGATGGTAGCAAATGGAATACTAGTCACTCTTGTGTTAACTTCATGTAAAATGTTAAGACAGAGAGGATTTTACGTTCCCTTTCAACTGATCTAGTAAACTAATAAATGATTAAAAAAAAATAATAATATAATCTAATTTGATGAGTATATCCTGTAAAATGCATATAAAGATATATTTTGATAGTGATTATGAACAAAATGAGTGCTATAATTGAAAAATTGAAGCAGTTGAATGATCAAACAGTACTGGTTGCTACCAAAGTTAACTGATTTTTGCATGATCTCTGACCACAACCAGTACAAAATCATATTCAGGTTTCTAATACAGCCTGAAATTTTTTGTGTCAGATTACCCCGAATCATAGCTTTCAGTTGTTTAAAAATTTGACATCTAACTCAAAATAATATAAAACATACTATAATGAAATTGAACATTAGATAGTTTTACTGTGCTGCAAAATTTGGTGAACCTACAGTGCATTTTTTTTAAGACATACTTTAGGCCTAAGGATATGACTTTTTCAATTAGTAAACACAAAATGGGACTTACAGAACTGATGCTTATTTTCATCAATACTTAAATGAAGCCATGCAAAGAAGCACTAAATAAATTAAAAGAAAGCAATCTGAGTGATTTTTGTTTCACCATGATGTCATATATTGAAACAATATTTATTAGTACATATTGTGAGGGTTGCATAAGTCCAAAATTTTATATACCCTTCTGTGGCGACACGAACTTTTTTTTTTTTTTTTTTTAATGCTATTTTAAAGTCCCATCTCATGAGCAACATTGTTAACCATAAAGAATATTTTAAGGAGAAACAAATTTGATTATTAATATTCTAACAATGAAAATTTCTATAATGCAAGTTGCCAAATGAAGAGTTTCTTAGATTGGAACAAATTAACATAAAATTATATAGCTAAACGTAATAAGTATTAATTAAATTTGAAAATAAAAACTATTTTATAATCAAAGGAAAGAATAGGGAAACCAACAAGCACCTTACCATGATAAAGTCCTTAAGTAGAAGAAGATTCGTATTTAGTGTGTAATGGAGGTTATCGGTTTAGCGCGCAGGGTGACGAGGGGAAAGCTGAGGGTCCCCTAATTTAACATTACGCTCATAGGGAAAACCACGTTTTTTTTGCGATTTTTGAGAAAACTACTCCACCGATTTCAGAGAAATTTATATAAGAAATACTAGACATACTTTTACGTGTTTTAAGCCATAGAATTTTTTTAAGCATTTTTTAAACCGATAACCTCCATTAGAGTTCATTGTACTTTAAGCAGCTGCAGAAGAGGGATATCATCCTCAAAACATCTTAATTATGTTAACTATGCTATCAAGATCTTTACCTAGCTATGGACTTCATCATGGTAAGGAGCTCGTAGGTTTCACTATTCTGTTGATTTTATAAGTGTAATGTAATAAGCAGTGCAGTTTCTATAAAAAAAATGTTGTTAAATAAAATTATTTTACATGACATAAAATATTTTCTTTAAATATTGGCAATAAAAATAATAAAAAAGATAAACTTAAAGTTGCTCATTACTTTGTTTTTTATTTAGCAGTCACATATAAATAATGAAATATGAAAAATATAAACATAATTAATTAACCTCAAGTGAAAAATATTTCAGTTAGTAAATAAGATAGCACTAGTTTCAACATCGGAAGTACTTTTAGATCAAAGTAAATTTTACTAATTAAGAATATTGCTATATACTTTGTATTAACTTTAGAGCTAGTGGAAGCTAAACATTCTTCTTCTTTTTTTATATATATATTAACAAAAATTAACAACAATTACCATTGTTTTGGAAGACTTGTAAAAATTATTGTATGCAAAAAAAGGGGGGGGGGGTGTTAACATTGTTTTCTGGGTTCTGAGAATTTGAAAAACATTTGCTATCACCTAATAGTTTTTAAACGAGATTAATTTTTTGTTATCTTAATTAAATACAGACCCCTATCAAATTAACAAAGTGTTAGCAGACGACTTTAAGGTTCCATTTTGATTTTAAATGCTTTCTTATGAGGATTCAAAGTAGTTATAACTCACATTAGAATTTTTGCCTCAAAGCTGTAATATTAAAAAAAAAAAAAAAAAAAAAAAAAAAAAAAAAAAAAAAAAAAAAAACATAGACTAATAAAGGAACAACTACTTTGAGGCTGACTATAAGCGATTTCGGTCACATCCACTTCCGTTTTGACGTACTGCGCATGCGTAGCAAGTAGAAACGCGAGGATGTGGCTAAAATCGCTTAAAGTCGGCCTCAAAACAGTTGTTCCTTTATTAGTGAATAGCATTTTTTTTCCAACATGCTTACAGACTTAGAAAGAAAACTTAAAATCTCTCTTAGTTTATAAGGACTGACGAACGTACAAACACTCATACTCCTCTCTCTTGGAAGCTTGAGTGGAAAGCTATTTAATTGAGTTCATTACCCCTGGACTACCAATTTTTATTTTATTATTATTATTATTTTTTTTTTTTTTTTTTTTTTTTTTCATTAAAAAAATGGTTTAATGACTTTAACGGTAAGACCCTTTATGGTTTTCTATGTTCTTTCCTTTTCATTTATTATATCCAAACAAAATGGTTTTATTTTTCCATACTTTATCTTTCTGTACCTAAGAGCATCTACTTTTCTAATTTCAAGTGATTTAGATAAAAATATATAAATCCCTTGAAAATCAGGAAAATCTATGAACTACCACTTAGTAAATTACATCCCGAGCTATAAACATTTCAGTTCTCCATAAGAAAGCATTTAAAATCAAAACTTGACCACAAAGTTATCTGCTAGAACTTTGTTAGTAATGTTGAAGTTATTATTAGGTATTAATTATCCCCATTTTTACAAGTCTTCAATTATTACACAACATTATTATGTTTTTGTTTTTTTTCTTTTTTTCAATCAATAAGTTAATGAAATAAAGCAAATAAAATTAATTTACATTTAAAATGTATTCATACAATAATATTAACAGGATTATCATTATTATTATTACAAAAATTTAAAATATTTTCATATAAATTTATGTATAATTTTTGCACCATTTAAATTTATTATATAAAATAACTAATTAAATCATATAAATTGAAATGTTTAATAAGAAATAAATAATATATTAAGAAGTATGAAAAACAAAACAAAAATTACATGCAATTTTTCTAACAAAAAAAAAATTAAACATAACTTTAAACATTTCAATAAATATATTTTTTGTATCATTAATAAAACATAATGATTGTAAACAAAAAATAGATTAGTTAAGTAAAAAAATGTCTTGTAATTTTGACTGCATACTTGATTTCAGCATAGCATTTGAAGACAGTACAATTTTTCCAAAAGTGAATTTATTATTATTTATTTATTAATCTTTTAAGTTGCGCCTGACGTGATTGAAAAAACCTCTTTTTAGTGTAGTGTTGTCCGTAAACCCCGTTTTCTTGCACCAAAAAATGTGCATTCCATTTGCATAACCAAAGTTGATCGTCATTTTAGGAGCAGAGAACAAGGTTTACGAACAGCGTTTATGTTTGTTTATTGTTCTTTTGTTTACAATGGAATCTTACAATGGAAAAAACAATGAGAAAAGAAATGCTGGAAAAAAAGGAAACACTTGTTGTTTAAAAATTAGAGATGACTTGGGCCTAGCTTGCTACTAAACAAAAGTTTTCACCCACATTTACCATCAGGTGGTTTCCATTTCCAGCACTTCATTATCCAGTTTTCAGATATTTACCAGAAATTCCATCGTAAATAAAATAACAACGCAACAATACACATAAACAAACACATTAGTTTTTTTCCCACCATAGGCAAACTTTTAAGATTTGCAAAAATTATTTTAAAAATATTCTTAGTAATCAAAAAGTTTTGGACACAAAATCAGACTGTCTTTAAATTATACATGTATTTCAAATATGGATTCATCATCACAAAATAATTTTTTCTTACCTTATCTATTGTATAGGTTGAAGAAATTGACTATATCTAAACCAATGTGTACATTAATAATTTAAAAAAGTTCTTTTAATTTTATATTTTTCCTAAATAAAAATTATAGTAAGTAGAAAACATAAAACCAACAGAAATAATAAAGTGAATAATTTTTTTTTATAAATATATTTCTGAGGAATGTGAAATTAGCACAATATACACAAACAAGGTGGGACCACAGACATGGAGGGAGGGATTCTTTCAAACTGTACAAGTGGACACATTATTTATCTTTAGCTTGTTTACCCCCACCTTAACTTTAAGTTTGTAGACAATACCAAGTATTCAGATCACATTATTTCTTAAGTGTTGACAATCTAAATGTTTTAATGGCAATCGGGCAATCTTTAAGGTGTAGAACACCTTGAACAAAAAACTTGCCTAACATACCTAAATATCAACGTTGATTTGGCCAAAGTTATTGATTTCTAATTAACTTTCCATTCACAAAATGGCAGCTGCGGGTTTGTGACGTAACAGCTCACTAGTCCACGAGCGCGGAAACAGGCGAGCTGTGACGTCATTTTGTGAATAGAAAATAAATTAGAAATCAATGACTCCGGCCAAATCAAAGTTGATATTTAGGTATGTTAGGATATTATACATGTTTTTTTGTTAAAGGTGTTCTACGCCTTTAGCAAGTGGCACAGTTTATGTGCGTCGGCCTGTGTAAACAGATAAAGTTGGAACAATGTAAACAGCTGGAGATGCTCACATGTAATTTTCAAAAACAATGTGAACAGCTCCATTTGTTTACATTGTTCCAACTTTGTTTATCCATTGACACACGTCGACACAGGTAACTATTACGTTGCATGTGAAAAATTCTTTAAGGTGCATTAAAAAAATATTCATTTGTTGCATCTTTACGCAGCCAATTGTTAAATAACATTGTTTTAAATGAAGAAGAAAAAAATGCTGTACAAAGTTACAACAAATCAATGAATCTACGAGGCTAGAATACTTGGAAATTTCTAGTGTACCTACAATTTTACACAATTATCCACATGGACGTAAATTATTGTGTGCGTTTGTTATTTGTTGTCATATATAATTGTTATGCATAAAAAAAAAAATGCAACAGTGAAAGTAAACAAATGATGATTTTTAGTACCCTTATTTGATGACTTGAGAAGCTGACTTTCAAAATTTTATTTATTATTAAAAATACTTAAAAAAAAAAAAAATCTCATTGGCATTTTTTTTTTTTTTTTTTTTTTTCTTTTTTTTTTTGTAAAATTTATATTTGCAGTCAAAATTATGAAATCATGTTTACTTAATTTGTTATTATTTATAAGACTATGAAAGTATTACATACTTACAAGTTACTATACGTATTGCATCTATGCAAAACAAAAATTTATTTTCAAATTTTTCAGAACTGCAATGCAAAAAAACTTCAAATATTTTGACGATTAAAATAATAAGTTGTATAATTAATGACAACAAAATAATAATGATTTCTTTATTTTTTCTTAACAAATGTGTTACTGATTTTTTTTTTTTTTTTTTTTTTTTTTTTTATGATGATGATATAAAAAAAATGAAATTGGACACCACTCTGATTCAATATAAATATCTTTTACCACAAAAGGGGTGTAATATCTTCTTCTTCTTTTTTTTTTTTTTTTTTTTTTTATTATTATATTTTTTTAATTAAAGTAATAAATTTGTTGTCTATTTTATTGGCATGATTCCCAGTCATATAGTTTGAAAGTTTGTCTCGTCTGTGCCACACTCACACAAGAAGGACAAGAGGAAGAGGAGGTCAAAGGTCAAGGTCAACAAGAACAGCTGCCATCTGGATTGCGTGATTCGTTGGGGGTGTCCTTCAGGACTACCTCTTGCACTGTCAAGAGTCAAGGACAAACATAAATAAATAAAAAAAATACAAAACAAAAGAACAAAACAAAATATTATAAAGAATAGAGTTTTGTACTTGTAAACAAGCTCACAAATTTGATTGTTGTAAAGAATTTGTCACGTTTTTCTTTCTTTTTTTTTTTTTTTTTTTTTTTAATTAACGATGCTTTGATATAATGTAATGTTCTAAGTCCACTTAACCTTACGCATAAAACAATTTACAGATGACCAAAAAAAAAAAAAAAAAAAAAAAAAAAAAAAAAAGAGAAAGAAAAAAAGGCGTAAATTGGATCCCCCCCCCCCCCCCCCCCTTCTTTCAAATAGATTTTATACATTATAGCAGAGCACTATGGCCATTTCAATATTCTATTCTTGATGTTTACGGTACTTTTCTAAATTAACATTATGTAATTATATGTGACTTAACAACAGATTTATAATAGCCTCAACTAGCTTCAATGCTCCATTTGATTGTAAGAGCTCTTAGCGACAAAATTGGTAAACTGCAAATTGTCTTCAATTTTCTAAAATGACCGACACTCTACACACAACCAATTTAATGTAGTATGTTTATCAAGTAAGAGACTCTACTCAATATAAAGTCAAAATATCACACCTTAACTTAAACATAAAAATTATAAAAGTTAAGATGTACAATCTTTTGACATTTTTGTCTGTAAAAACTTAAAATAATAATTTTGTTAAAACAATAAAAAATCATAATATTTACAGGAAAAGAAAGGATAGTTTTTGTTTTTTTAATATAAAATAATATACATTTGTGTTAATACTTTTATATATATAAATATAGTAATATTTGATGCTAGTAACCATGCAATTTATTTCTTTTTAAAATCTAATTAAATATTTTGTTACCATGCATCGTGTTAATAGTTTCTACAGCTTCAGAATGATGTTTTTTTTGTAACTTATAACTTGCAATGCACATGCAGTATCAGGCTTTATCATAACATGCAATAGACTAGATCTCAGATGAATTGAAAACTGAGTGACGGTAGGAGTGATGAAAATGATGATATTGTTAATTAATGAGCGTTACTTTTAGGATAGAGAAAGTGGTTAGGAACCAAACATTCAGATAACCCATACCTACCTCACCAAAGAGAAATTTTACCAAAGGAATGAATAAGAGAGCACACAAGCACCTTACCATGATGAAGTCCGTAGCTAGGTGATGATCTTGATGACACAAATACAGTAAACTCTCGATTTTGTGAAATGCTTAGTTGTGTTTGCAGCAGACTTCAATATAAGCATAGCAATGTTTAAGCTCTTGGTTTTGTTAAATGGTAGTTTTCTGGGTCCTTTGCGATTTCACAAAATCGAGAGTTTACTCTATTTACATTTGTAAAGATGTTACTAGTGGCATGAGCAACTGAGGAAGAGGGTCCTCAAAACATCTTAATCAATGTAAATATTTGTGTTAACTGTGCCATCAAGATCTTCACCTAGCTACGGACTTCATCGTGGTAAGACACTTGTTGTTTTTTTCTATTATTTTCTTTGATAATATATCCAAACCGAAATGATTTTTATTATCCATTAAATCAATCACCTAAGAGAAATGTTAAAATATAAATAAAGACATATAACTAGATTAATATTTATTGTATTATTAATTTGGAAAAGGATACTGTCTTCTGGAGGTTTATTTTCTGTGGAGTCCATGCCTGGCAAAGCTGCTGCTACTCGTCGGAAAAGCTAAAGAAATAAATGTTAAACTTTAATACTTATCATCAGTACAATGATGGTTATCACCCTTTTTCATTTGTATTTTAAATGTTAAGGTTGCGACAATACTAGATTGTAGACCTTTCAGTTTAATGACTAATAAGCAGGAAAGCTAAATGTAACAGGATATACTGCAACTGTGCCAATCCTTGAAACAGCAACTTTTTTAAATTTATTATTATTATTTAAGAAAATTTAAAAATATTCCCTCAAACTTTTTTACTATTTAAACTAGTTACCGTACATATTTCTCTAATAAGAATAACACTGAAAGTTCAGCACAAATATTTGACAATTTTCAAAGGGAAAATATCCATTGAACATAAATTTTGGCTGAAGTGCCCAAAATTAAAATCTTAATCAAAATTAATCAAATTAAATCTTGTTACGTGAAATCGTGTAAGGAACTCCATTGAGAACTTCAGTTGTAAAAATGTAAATTTTAACATTACATCATCTTCCCAGTGATTTTGCAACCTAATTTGCAAATGAAAAAGTAAAATTGAATAGTCAAGGTCATATTTGTGTTCAATGGAGGTTATCAGTGATATGAGTGTTAAAAGCTGGGGGTACCCTAATTTCTTATCTTTTTTTTTTTTTTTTTTTTTTTTTTGCAATTTTGGAGAAATTGTTTCCACCGAGGTTGAAAATATTTGAACGAGGGATTATAGATACAATTTTACGTCTTTCAAGCAAATGGCAAATTTTAAGTTATTTTCATAACCCCCATTTTTCTTACTGTAAACTCGCTAGAACCTGACTTTTAAAAGCTACCATCCAGACCAAACAACATACCTTTTTAATTTTCAATAAACATACAATGGGATTTTCAAAACTACACTTATTTTTCCCAATAACTCAATTGTTACATCTTAAACGTATAAAGAAAATTTCAACTTATACAACCCTCACAACTTTTCTATTGTATGCTTACAATTCTGACATCAGGATTGTTCATAATTTGTGCGTTTTACCTAGTTTACAGTTTTTTCACGCTCTCTCGCGTGGTTACATTTGGGTACTAGGAAAAATTGATAATGCTTTTAGCTGTCCCATTTTGTTTTCAATGAATTTTGGTCTGAATTGTAACTTTAAGCAATGTTATGATGAAGTGAACATCTTACCTGCTTAACATTGTATCCTGCCTTAGCACTAGTCTCAATGAACATGACGTTGAGCTCCTTGGCCTTGCGCTCTCCTTCCTCTGTGGAAACCTGCCTCTTGTCAGACAGATCTGTCTTGTTGCCCACTAACATGATGATCACGTCGCTACCTCGCTCTGTGCGCACATCGTCAATCCACTTGGACGTTTGGTGGAATGAGTTCGCATCTACATTAACACAAGGAAATTATTAGCAAACACGATATACTAAGTTAAATTTATATCATTTTGAAAAAAAAAATCAAAAATCAAAATTTTATTTGTGTAGAGGTTCAATTTAAAAAAAGAATCTGAGAGAGAGAGAGGGGTGGATGGAGGGAGGGAGGGAGAGAGAGAAGGCAATTTGGATGTATACAACATTTGAAACTATAAAAAACTATCAAGTTAGGAAAACTTTATTTCACAAATTATTCCCCCCCCCCCTCCTTTATTATTATTATTTTGTATTCTTGTCCAGTTTATTATCACTATTTTTAAAATGGGCTTTTCAAATTGTATTATGGATCCTAATTCCTAACAAAAATAACGTTATTTGTTATTACACACTCTAAAAGAGCTTGAAGTATTGAATTCCTTATCTTCTTTGCACTTTTTGGAGCAATATCTTATACAAAAAAATTATGATAAAAGACACTCTGTTCTTTCTTGAAGCATGTGCTTTTTTTTTTTTTTTTTTTTTTTTTTTTTTTTTTTTTTTTTTAATTATATTTACATAAAAATCTTTAAATTGATTTCAACAAAAATAAATTACTGAAAAGTTAATCTGTTTTAGAATATGAAGTGAGATAATTTATACTGGGAACTAATTATAGGTATTAATTTCCTGAATTGATTTATTAATTCAACAGCAGAAAATCAAATCAACTGAAAGTTGTCAATGCACAGATAGCAAAGTTTGTAAGAGCAACGTTGCTTACTTGTAATATCGTAGACAACAACAGCTACAGTGGAGTCTCGGATGTACGAGGGGATGAGACTGCGGAATCTCTCTTGTCCCGCAGTGTCCCACAATTGAAGCCGTACCTGTGAGAGCATATCACAATATTAATTACTAATTAGTAATTACCAATCACTAATTAAAAAAAAACTTTTTTATTTTTTTATTTATTATTATACTTTATTCTAGGAATGCGAGATATGAAGGAAAATAAACTATCAGTACCATCACGGTTAGGTATGATAAATATGAAAGAAAAGGATAGGAGTAACCAGCAAGGACCCTGCCGTAGTGATTAGAGTCCCATAGCTCAATGAAATTCTGTCCTAGTAAGATTTTCACCAAACTATGAAACTCTCTTTACATAATAAGCCCTTGATGGTTTCTCCTATCATTTTCGTTGATTTTTTTTTTCTAAGGGTTTGAATTTTATTTTTACACTTATAAACATTCTGTTGATTACAGTAAGGTCTGTAAAGTACACATTTATTTATCATAAGGTGAGCACAAGTTATTACAAGCAATCACAGCGGTTTTTAAATTGAGGTTCTAAAAAAAAAAATTAAAAAAAAAAAAAGCGTTGCTATCTTCATATGATCAGAAAATGTTGCGCCAGTGTTGACTTACCAAAACAAACTTACATCTACTGTAATTATATTCACTATTTTTACTATCATTGACTCTACATTTCATACCAATCTTGACAAGATTTCGCTACTGATTTTAATCAACATAATAAACTGCAAATTTCCATATAATCTCGACTCGACATTTGTATACAAGCAGATTGATGCATTAGCCAAGTTAATAATTGAATTACAACAAACACATTCAGTACTCGACACAATGAGATATTTGATTAAACAAGCTGGGACAAGCACTCACTTACCTACAGAACAACAATATTGGTCATAAAAGCAAGATAATTGATGATGAACGAACGTGCAAAATAAATCGATTTCTCGATATTCTATGTATAAAATACTCACCGTTCTATCTTCCAAATACATGGTTTTAGAGAGGAAATCTATGCCGATTGTGGCCTGAAAACAAAATATACAACAATACACTCGACTGATAAAATAAGATATGATTTTAAAACTACACGCAGAAAAGAAATCTCAAAGCACCAATTTTTACGAAATAATTATATTGATTGTGCGTGTTTTTTTTCACTAAATATTCCAACAGGTATAATATAGAGGCTATAGTGTCGATGTAAGTATGATGGGTACCAGTGATGTATGGATAATGGTAATACCTATAAACATTAATGTACGCTCCCTAAATCACTAGTAATGAGTGAACGTGTACACAATTTAAAGGTGTAGAACACCTTGAACAAAAAAGTTGCGTAATATCCTAACAAACCTGAATATCAACGATGATTTGGCGAAAATCATTGATTTCTAATTTATTTTCAATTCACAAAGTGCCACTGGCGGTCACTGACGTCCCAGCTTGCTTGTTTTACGCGCGCGTAAACCGGGCGAGCTGTGACGTCAGTGACCGCCAGTGGCATTTTGTGAATGGAAAATAAATTAGAAATCAATTAAACACCGGCCAAATCAACGTTGATTTTCAGGTTTGTTAGGATATTACACAACTTTTTTGTGCAAGGTGTTCTACACCTCTAAATGTTTAATTTAATTTCTAGTATCTAAATTGAGGTGCTCTCTATTCATTGCAGTGTACATTTTTCATCGGATGATTCTTATTAGTATAATAGCAATTCTATATATTTGCAATGATATAATTTCAGACTAATTTAAGTTATTTGTAATTAAAAATTGACAGCAGCACTCAAAATTTGTGACTGCCCTAAAAGTGCTTTGTTTTTATTTTTATACTAAAAAAAAGGGGGGGGCTATATATAATCATTAATCAATAATCATACTATAAAAAAGTATCGTGCATAAAAAAAGAGAAAAAATTAAAGTTCATGCAGTTTGACAATTTCCTTTGAAGCCAATAAAAAGAGAACAATAATTGTACTTTTTTTATTAATATTGTTACTTGTTTTATCTGTGTAGTTATAATTACTCATTATCATTAACTTTTTAGCATTTAAAAAACAAAAAAGTTAAAGTTGCAGATTTTAATGAGTTTATTTGTAGATGAAAAAGTCGTCATAAAAATTTGAAAGTTGTAGTACTTGCAATTACTGTCATAAAAACATTAAAAGTCAAATAATATTTGACGAACTTTGCACAATTAGGACTATATAAAGATGACAATGTAAGTGTATATAACGTGACGTATTAGTGTATCACTCACCTGGTAGGTGTTATCAAAGCTGTCATACATAAACCTTGTGATCAGAGATGTTTTCCCAACTGAAACACAAGACAAAACACAATCGTCAGTTGGCGTCATACAAAATATAGATGATGACTTACTATACCTGTGAATAAAACCAATAAAAATATTTAAATTATTAAAATATAATTCAATGAAAACGTCATCAGTATTGAACATCACATAAAATATTGACAGAAGTTCGAACAGTTTATCTTTAATTGATTTTACATAGGTATAATCAGTAGAACTACAATAGCCAATACTGTGCAACCCCCTTTATATAGCAAGGTTAAAAACCTTTAAAATATATATATATATATATATATATATATATATATATATATATATATATATATATATATATATATATATATATATATATATATAGAGCCTGTAATATAGAACCCAACGATCCCAGTCTCCAACGTGCATAGGATCCAAAATACGCCCTCTTGAGTAAGAGTGGGGGTTATGGGCGGGCAAAGCAGTTGATTGACGTAAAAAGTCTGGCAACATTGTCCTTTGGATCCTAAAATCCTTGGACTCTGTTAACATATTTATAATTATTTATTTTAGTTTTATATAAAAAATAAAATATGTATTTGGAACCTATGCCCATTGGATACTGTTGTCAATGTTGTCATTGGGCATTTTATAAACATTTTTTAACATTGTTCAATGGATCCTAAAATCCTTGGACTCTGTTGACATATATTATATATTTATTTATTTAATTTTTATTTTTCTTTATATTTAATTATTTAATATTTAATTCAGACGGTATTACATTTCAACTAAAAAAGTGACAGTATCAAACGTAATATGAAATTCTTTATTAAATTATTGTTTTTTTTGTTGTTTGTACCATTTTTTTATTGTTTTCATTAAGCTGCAAGCATTTTAATAAGTATTTTGGGCAATTTCATAACCCAAAATAAGATAATATAATTTGGAAAGCAGATACTGTAAATAAATTAAATTTTATCGGGTTTATGATTCAATCATTTTATGTAAAAATGCGTGGAAAAGTGTTTAAAAAGGCTTAAAAATACGAAAAAAAAGTATAAGGGTGAAAAAATTATTTAAGAATGTAATTTTTAATCAAAAGCAATATTTTTATTGTTTTTTTTTATATCTTATTTCATAACAAATTATATTTACATCAAATGATTCTTATTTGCATGCCATAAATATAATATAATCAAACAAGTTATCTAAAACTTGTGTTTATTATTCTAAAACTATATTACAACATTATTTCTACTAAAATTAAAAATTGCAACACATTTTTGTTTCCTATGAAAGCTATTTTGTAGTTTTAGGTGGGATTTATGTCTAATTAATTTTATTTCTGTTTTAAAATGAATACTCCGTGTACAGTGCAAGGTCAATTTTAGCAACAATTATGCATAACAACATAATTTAAACTTTACTTTATGCACGTACAGTGGCTTGAGACATTTATTATTATTATTATTAATATTGTTTCATTTTAGCAAAATTAATATCAGCTGTTTTTTTTTTGTTTTGCATGAGTTATTTTCTTAAAAAAAGGAAGATTTTTTAATCTTATTTTTTATTGAAACAAATCTATATAATAATATATAATAATTTTTACAATGAGTTACATGGAATTTTTTTTTAGTATATATATATATATATATATATATATATATATATATATATATATATATATATATATATATATATATATATATATATATATATATATTTCAGTCATGGAGTCGATACCGAAATTTTCGATACCGATACGATACCGATATTTTTAAATTTACCCGATACCGATACCGATACGATACTGCTCAAAAAAATTTGCTCCGATACGATACCGATACGATACCGATATTTTCCGATACTTTTTCGATATTTTTGCTATATCTCATACAATAAATATTGCACTATAAATTTCATTTTTTTTTTTCACCTTTGAGACATAAATTGGTATCATAAAATCCATGTATATTTTTGCCACATTTATTATTTATTTTATTTGTTTATTCATTTATTTACTTATTTACTCATTTATTTATTTATTTATTTTTTTATTTTATTCTAATGTTCGTTTGTTAAACTAAAATGACTAAAAAATTATAGTAGATTTAAAAATATATATTTCATTCGTTTAATGAAATTATACGATTAGAATATCCTCTACTGTTTCCAAGCACTTTTGTTAATTATTTACAAATTAGCAATTTCTTTATTTCGTATAGAAGTAATTTTCAAATATTTAATAAATTTAATTTTTTTTCATGGTATTTTTTTAATTTGCTAAAGTAAACAAAGTATCATTAGCTTTCGTATTTATTTTATTGGCTCAAATCATCCCCGCTAAACGAAAGGGGTTAAAGTCCAAAATTCCCCTATGGTCGTAAAAATCCTTTGATTTTGTAAACTTTTTAAAAATTTAACCTTGTAAAAAATTTGTATAAAGACATTAACGGAAGTATGCTACATCTTTTGTAATTTGTAATGCATTGAGTTTATATACAATTGCAGTGATTTAAAATGTCAATCATTGACTATATTTTATTGTGATTTCTACCGGCGCTTTAGTCATTAGGAGAGATCATAGATAGTACTGTACGACCACACGACGGATTTCTCAGAAACTTGGCGACAGTCGATCGCTCTTTTTTTTCTTTTCTTTTTTTCATAAAAAGAAGAAAAAAGTTTAAACACCGTTTTCTTTATTTTTATTGTATTTATGTAAAAAAAAAAAAATACTTTTTACCTGGTGGCTTTATAAAAAGTATAAAATAAAAATACTGTGCACGGCGCCCTGCCCTGTTGTTATAGCACAATGAAAAATAAAGGAGTGAATTGCATTGTCCAAGTACGAAAGATAGATAAACAGTAATCACTAATGGAATGTTCTCGTTGCTTCATAAGTTTTTTTTTTTTTTTTTTTGTATTTTTACTTTTATTTTATGAGAGAGCAAAAGTTTCAAAGTATCGAAAAAAAGTATCGAAATTCGACGATATTTTGCTGATATCGGTGACCGATACCGATATTCGATACTGAGTTTAAAAAAGGCCCCGATACGATACCGATACGATAAAAGTATCGGTATAGTATCGGATATCGTATCGCAGTCGATACCGATACTCCATGACTGATATATTTATTGTTTTATCACTCATATACACAGAAATCCAAACAAGGCCTAGGCCTTATCGGTTGGTTCTAATCATTTATTACATTAAATTTTACATTATATCATCTATTTAGATGAAAACCAAAAAAAAAAAAAAAAAAAAAAAAAAAGAGCAAAAATGTTTTTACTATAGAAAAACAAAAACAATATAGTACAGAATTTAAAGGATATAATAGTGTATTTCATTCTAGAGTTATGAAACTTAGTACAATTGCAGATGACACCCGCATCTGGGTTTCCCGGGGTGGAGCCATCCGGGATACCCAACCCTTACACCCCTGGAGACCCCTGAAATATGTTTTATTTTTTTTGTGCCTATACTATCGCTGTCAGCAAAAAAGGCTTCAAGCAAAAGTTGTTAGGCTTACTTTTTCCTATGCCCATGAATTTTTTCAAAATCCAATGTTGCCGCATTTAGCTACAGTGTTGTCAAATATAGCCCACTATGCGTAAAATAAGCCTATTTCAGGGGTTTTCGTTTAAAATATGCAGTTTATACTTGATATTTTTGTTGTAGGATGCATTTTAACTAGCAATAATGTTATATTGTACTAATTTAAGGATTAAATTTAATTAATTGGATAGAAATAAAAAATAAAAATAATAACTGTTTTTATAGTGCATTTGGTTATACGTATACTTTAAAACCGTATAAATAGGTATTCACAGACTGCTGTATTGTAAACGTGCACGTAACACTAGAATATTTTAACTGTTGAAACATGTTAAGGAACAAAATTGAGAGCTGAGCCATCGTTAGGGGTCAACCCTGTGACGCTGAAAAAATTGCAAAGTAGGTACATTTGACAAAAAAGTTAGAACTTTTTAGCCATTTCATTGATTTTTACTGAATTAGGCGTACGAAAAGGGCACTAAGGGTTGACCCTTGATTAAGGTTCAACCAAATGTTTTAAAAGTACCCAATTATCAATTTCTCGTGGTTGAGACCCTTCAAGGGTTGACTCTTAAAGACCCTGGTGACCTTAAAACCGACTGTTTATTGATAATATGAGATATGAAAATACTTAAAATTGCATAAAGTATGTTTTTAAGCACATTTTTTCGATTTATATATTTCTGAAATGTAAAAAAACGTTATTATTTCAGTTACTTAAAATTACATAATTTTATCAATTTATAAGCTGCAACATCTTGTTAAAACTTAGTTATCTTTTTTTTAATTGTTGCAATTGCAAAAATCAAAATAACAATTTAACTACGTTTGAACTAGTTAGTTAGCGGCAGCTTACATGTTTAGTTAAATTATTAATATCTGTATTTGTAAATAATATAAATAATTATAGTGTCCATTGCAGTGTGCCTCTTTTTGTTTGTCAATAGGAATATTATCAATATCATATTGTTGCTTCTTTCCGTGCACACAATTGCAAAAAAAAAATTATTATAATAATAATCAGCAGATGAAATATATTTTTTAAACCGTTTTATTAACTTATTACTTCAATATGTTTAATCTATATATACATATATACATATATATATATATTATTTCATTATTAAAATCTATATCAAATAATAGAAGTTTAATTATCTTTCTAGAGCATTCTATACTAAATACTATAAATTATGAATCTCCAGGTGTGTCACAAATACTATTCTTTTTTTGTTAGTTGTAATGCTTTTTTTTTCAAACAAAAGATTTTTTTTGTATTAAAAATAACAGTGAAAATTTATGTATTATACAAAATAAAAGTTTAAAGTTTTTATTTAGCCAGCTTAAAGAAAAAATATATTAAAAAACAGGAAATAAAAACCCTAATTACATATATAACGTTTACCTGCATTTTGTAAAAAATATGTATACTATATTTCTGGAATTCTTTAGAAAAACTAGTATCATATACCTTGAAATATTTTTGTTGTTGCTACATTCCACCGTGCTAGCACACCCAAATGAAGGTAAATTTATTTTGTTATAAATATGTTTATTTTTTTCAAAATTCTATAATAACGCACAATAATTATTAACTCTTTTATGGTTTTATACTATCGCTTCTAATTGTCACTGTTTATAAACATTTTATCACTAAAATATAGTTTTTATATAACCTCGAAATTTGATACGACAAATAATTAAAAGCATAAAAATATTTAAATTAAATAGTTATTGCTAATCTAAATATATACTTGGTGGGCTTTCATGGTGCTTTAAAAAAGTTGTAAAGAACAGAATTACTCTCTCTCTCTCTCTCTTAATTGACTAATATTTTGCGAATTCTGTAATATTAAATTGGAATATGTATTGATAAATTAATAAATGTTCATTTTTATTCAACAATACTGAAAAAAATACAATTGTAAGGGCAAGGTTAACCTGACAAATGTCTGGCCCACTCTAACACCTAACCCAAAAATGATTACAACTTAAATAATAATAGCATTGATGATTATAATTTAAAATAATAATTAATACTAATAAAAAAAATAAACATACTATATAGCAAAGAGTATTGGTCAGAATGATATTAATATGTTTTTAAACAATAAAAATAGTATTATATTTTATAAAGTTGTTATGGATGAAAAAATAGGCAACAAAAGCAGAGATTAAGGTAGAAATAAAGAGAAAGAAGAAATAAAGAAAAACTGATGTTGTACTAAAATACCATGCTATAATATTACATATATTTTTGGAAGATCTAGAGTTTTGTAAAAGTATTTTTAAATGAATTTAAAGAGAAGGCATTTATTAAATTGCCATGCTCATTGCATTTTTAAATTGAAAAAATCAATAGAAAAACAGCTTCTTATAATTGTGTTAACATTTTTTGATAGCACTTTTATCAGAAAAGAAAGATATTTTTTAACTATAATGTATGATACAATTACGTAGACAAGTTAATTATATATACAATGTAATTAATTTGGCATTTATTTTGTATAAAGTAATATTTTCTACATTAAAATAAAGTTAATAATGTTTTTGTAAAATATTATTTTAGGTATGAAGCTTACTTTTTAATACCAAACAATTGTGTTGTTAAAATAAACGTACTACACTAGCTATATACCATAACTTGACGATTTATTCGAATTCATATATAAGTTTACAGTTTTTAAATTTATTAATCATTATGTGACAAAACTACTTAATTCATAAAGATACAGTAACTAATATTGACTAAGTTAGATATTATACGGAAAGAAAGATTATCGTATGCTCTGCATACAAAAATGTTGAAGAATCAGAACAGCATGTCAATAATAAAAGAAAATATTGATTGCTATAAATACACAACGTAGTTATCATGCAGTAGCATAAATTATATAGTAACAACATAATTTGTTTTGATGTGTAATTGACAAATGTTGCTGTAAAGCTATAGCATGATTATTATGTAATGTATATATTTTTGTTGATGTTTTTATGCAACATGCATTAAGCTTATGCATTTAGAAATTTACATTTTTTTATATTATTATTGTACAAACTTAATTAGATTAAAGGCAAAAAAAACTATTTACTATTAAAAAGAATTAAAGAAATTACAAATAAAATAACTTAAAACCAAATAAACAGATAAAAAATAAAAAAATTCAAAATTCAAGCGCCGTTTTCCATAAAAAAATTGGTAAATATGTACTTTTTGATAATTCCTTTCTTAAAACTTTAAAATAATAATTATTTAAAATTATTATTCTTAAAATTTACCTATAATAAAAAATATTCTAATTTTTGTATTTTAGGTATTGGAAGTAATTTTTTTTTATATTAAATCTTATTTTATTAATAATAAAAATATACTATATACAAAAAATATATATAAATTGCCCATCGTATCAATTGCTCGTTGGATCCAATAATATTATTTTTATTATTTATTAATAAATTATAAAAAATTAATTATTCTAATTTTTGTATTTTAGGTATTGGAAGTAAATTTTTTTTATATTAGATCTTATTAATAATAAAAATATACTATATACAAAAAATATATATAAATTGCCCATCGTATCAATTGCTCGTAGGATCCAATAATATTATTTTTATTATTTATTAATAAATTATAAAAAATAAATAAGAAATTAAATAAGCTGCCCCTCTAATCAACTGCTCGTAGCATCCAATTTGCTGAGTTGCCAAGTAAGTATTTATACCTTTAATACCTGCCCACATCCCTACCTGCACCACCCTAGAAATCCTTTGCCACTCCTACTTTTGGATCGTATAAGCATTGGAGACTATAATCATTGGATTGAAGAATACGACCTCATATATATATATATATATATATATATATATATATATATATATATATATATATATATTCGACTTTTTTAAAAATAATAAAAGTTTGCCACAAAAAGTTAGACAGCTTTACTTTTTTTTTTTTTTTTTTTTTTTTTCTTTGCAAGGGTTTGACTTTCCTAAGGACGGTGAACAGTTTTGTCTTATTCTATAGCAGTGGCATTATAACATGATCAAAAAAAGTCAATATCTTATATAAATTTATTTTGAACCAAAACTCGATCTATGCCCAATTGTTTGAACACACATTACAAAGTATTTAATTGATATGAATACATATAAATTTAAAATTACACACATGCATGCATTCACCAAAAAAAAAATCGTAATATTTTTGTATAAATACTATTTCTGCTACGATATTTTTATATATTTTTTCCTAATATATTCCGTCTGGTTTGATATTTTCTTGAACTTTGTATTAAAGTTTAAAGAGGATGTGCATAAATTAGCTTCTTCGTTAAAATCACATTAAAGTTGCTAAAAATGCCTCGTTTTACTCTATACTCTTTTTTTTTTTTTTTTTTTTTTTTTTTTTTTTCTTCCACCTTACTGTTTCTGAGAAAATTGGGATTAATTAGCGAGTTTGCCTATATTAATTAAGTACGTCATGTAGCATTTTAGCTTTCAGAAGTATTCATTAAATCGCAATGCAAGAGGTACTGTAAGAGGCTTAAAAGTTAAGTCTTGCTTGCAAGCTTCTCTCTCACTCTCTCTCTCTCTCTCTCAGAATTTTTATTAACAATTTTTTGAAATATTTAGGCACCCGTTCTTATGAATTAATTAATTTAAAATTAGATTCAGCGTTTTATATATACATATAATTTTATATGTTTTTTATATTATATTATATGAAGAAAAAAAGAAGCGGTTCACGATTGTAATTTTAAAAATATCAAGAGTTGATATTACGATTTTTGTACCGAAATGAAATGAATAACTTGCAATTTTAGTCATGCATTTCAGTCTATAGTTGTGCAAATTTCCTTGCGGTACATTCTCTTGTGTTAAAGAAGAAACTACGTATATATAATAAAATATGTCTCAAAAGTTAATTTTAATCTATTTATTTACATCTTTGTTTATTGCAGCAACGTAACAGTTATACAGTTGATGATACACCGCAGTTAAATTTAACAAAAAGTTCATTTTAATAATCATAAAATTATAAGCAGAGTGCTATATAGTTTCATTGAGCAAAAGCCAAAGGAAACAACTAACAAACTTGAAATTGTATAATATGTATATATGTAAAATTTGTATAATTAAGTCGTTTAATATTAATATTATTTCATTTGAAACAAAAAGTAATTCCTGTCTTATATGCATGAGAGAAATAAGATAGTGTGAGTGGGGGTTTATTATCATCATAATACAACCATTCTACGCCAAATATTTATACTAACATTATACAGTAAAATAAATGTTTCAAAACTGCCTGCTTTTGTGGTGGAAAGAAGAAGAAGAAATTGTATATAATAACGATTACAGTATATATGAACTTATTCATTCATTCATAACTATACAACGGAGTCTAATTTTGACTGCAAGTAATAGTCAAAATAATTATTTTGTTTATTAAATAAGGAAGGTAATTATAGAAATGAATTTTTATACGTATAATTAGCATAAATATATAAATAATTTTTTGTAGTTTGGAAAAAGTATTGGATTTTTTTTTTTTTTTTTTTTTTTTTTAATTAAAAAATTTAAACAGGTGTCACAATTAGCTATGTAACATAGACTTGTGGTATAAAGTTCAGTTAGGGCTATGTGTTTTTTGTAAACAAAAGTAAAAAATAAAAAATGAATAAAAAATAAAAAAAAATACATACATTCATAACGACTATAATATAGTTATTTTAAGTTTTAAGCGTTTTAAATTTAATTTCGACAATCAAAAGCATGTTATATGCAAATTTGACCATTAAAGGGATTTTGGTCTTAAAATATTAACGCAAAAAAATGCACCATTATATTACACATATTATGTCCCTCAACGTTTCTGGGCTACCCCTAAAGTTATATAATATATAAATAAATAAAAAAACTGAAAAAAGTCAACTTTTGAAATTCATGACGTCAAGATATCCAGTTTTACAATAGAAATTGTAAAGCGTTTGCCTATTTTATAAGTTTTCTCTCGAGTTTGTGAGGGTACAGAAGAGTTAAGGGACATAAAATATAGTATGTACGTATATATATAATACTCCCACCTCGTGATGTATATATCATTGAGGGTATATGTTTTTCTTGAGGCTAAGAATCTCTTTAAAAGTTTCTTATTCTAGTTTTGTTTTAATGTAAAAACTTAAAGCTTACTTCAGAAGCGATCGATAAAAATAATATATATATATAATGAATTAACATTTTCATGGTTGTATAACTGTATGAGTTCATGACTCATTGATGTTCATCCAAGATTTCACGCACATTACATAAAATAATATAAATTTTGTTAGTCAAATTCATGTTAACAAAGATTTGTTTTTTCTATATAAAGAACATAACATTTCATGAAATGTATATGCTACGATCTATTAGACGCATTCATAACAAATTTTAAATTTAGAATTTTTTTTACACTTTAACTCTTAAAAAAAACACATAACATATAAAACTTTGCTATTAAAAAATAAAGTAAAAGTGGGATCACCATTATGATTATTATAAAACGTTTTTTAATAATAATAAAAAAAATGTATATTTCAACAACGGTATAACGAGTTGGAAATTACTCTTTGTTGTATGCTTTTCCATACGTCAAATTTTTTTTTTTTTTTTTTTTTAAGCTCTCCTTCTTTAGTTTTATAATATACATACAAAGAACGTACGGTACGCCAAGGGCTTTTTATCATCTGCCATTAAAACACACAAAATATAAAGCGAGAGCTCTTATCTTTAAGCAAAAGTGTAACAAATGAAATTTTTAAAAAGTTAAAAATACATATATGTATATATATTTTTTAATCTATATAAAAAATGGGAACCCCATTGTTAAACGAACGTTGAGGTAGGGGAGTAGAGTGGTTAAAAAAATAAAAGGTGGTGTAAGTATGTATGAGTGGGAGGTAGGGAGGGTGTATTACACGTAGAGTAACGTACGGGGTATACTGTACAGAACTGGAGATCAATAAGGAAAATAGTAGGTCTAGCCAGGCTTAGGTCTGTCTGTCTGTACTCGCTCGTGGTGTAAGTATCGCGGTTGATACCAAACCGATATTTTAATTATATATTGAAATCGTATCACCTTCATTATTAGAGAGGTTGTATCGATCTATAAAAAATTTCAAGACTTTTCAATATTTTTAACAAAGCTGTTAAATTACGTACAAAAAATGGAGAATTTATTCTGCAAAATATGAGGTCAAATGCGTTACCAATTTCAGATTAAAAAACACAAGGAGTCGCTCTCACAAGACATACACACGTAGACATACGTTTATGAATTACGTGTACAGATAATTGTGATAATATATTTATCATTCAAATTCAGAATCTTTTGCTTTTCTCATAAGACTGACATTGCAAATTTAGAACGATTTTTTGAATTGTAAAAATATATTATCACAATCGTCGTGTGTGTACTTCATAGTATAGGGTGTATCCGCATGACGTCATATTTAATGCGCTTGGAGGCCATACTGGAGCAGTGAATAGCATAGGACTAAGGTAATTTTCTTTGAGAAATTGATTAATTTGTTTTGTTATAGTTAGTTTTCTCACATACTTATGAGATACTAATTCAACATACAACATCAATGCTCTCAAAAATATGGCATAGTGCCATAGTGTTTTTAAACTGGCAAAATGAGTAATTTTCCTATGCTACCTATGTTATTGAGTGATCTAACATGACGTCGACTTTAACATGAATGCATAGATCCTATAAACTAGACAAAGGATAAAATTAGCTCGACATCGTATCGACATCGTAGAACATTGGTATATCGACTTCAGTACAGCAATGTCACTGCGCACATTGACGTGTAGTATACCGTGTATTGAGTGTATACTGTATACGTATACTGTACTCGCTATAATATAGAGGTAAGAACAGCTGACCCTATATAGCCTAGCTGTTGCATGCATACTTTACGTTGGTTAGGCTTCTTTCACGTCTTCTCTTACACAAAACTATACAATATTGATTTACTTATTATAAATTAGCTTGAAGCCTGCCATAAAAAAAAAATACGTATGTAATATAAGGTCATAGGAATAATATTATTATCTAGGTTTTTTTACTTTTCATTTTCATAGAACTCGTAAAAAAAATTGTAAACCATACCTTTGAAACCATTCAAAATTAATTTTAAAACTTTATAAACACTATAAATAAGAACAATATTAGTAAAAAATATGTACAGTCATTTTACTTAAAAATTAATTTCTATTGGCTTATGGCCATTCAATGCAATCAGATGGAGATTTCAGTTGACGCAAAACTCTACCTAAATACATATTATGCCAATAGAAATTCATTTTTTAGTAAAATGACCGTACAACGATCTATACTTAGATTTGTAGGACTATAGTTATTTAAATAGAATTTAAAGTTCTAATGCTTTTTTTTTTTTCTTTTTTTTTCTTTAATCATTTTGGTTTTATAGATCTATATGATAAAGAAAATCGTTAGTAGCCAGAAGAAATTAAATTTTCATTATCACCACAATCATCACTTACTTCAAACGACTCTTTCTTGTCTATAAACAAAAGAATTATATTTAAAGCTTAATTGTCAATTAGAAGACTCTTTATCTCCATAATGTCAAAGTTGACCCCCTATTTTAAAGTTGACCCCCTATTTTATGTCATATAAAAATCGATGTGACAACTACCATAGTATTTATATTATGCAACTACCCATGAAAAAAAAAAAAAAAAAACTATACGACCCGCGACTATCAGATAACGGAGAAAAGAATAAAATTTATATAATATTAAACCATCACATCTTATGAATGGAAATTTTTAAAAATTAATAATACTAATTTTTGTATAATGACCCAAATATTTTTACCTAATGGAGTTGCCTTATATAAAAGTAAAAATGTGAAAAAATAAACAAAACAAAACAAAAATGCCGTTATACAATTTTAAAATAAATCACCCTCGTCTTTAGGCTGAAGTATAATTAAACCTTTATAAAATCTCGCAGATATCAAAAAACATTACACAGGTTACTATAAGGTAGATTTAAAATTTCAACCCTTAAAAAAATTGAAATGGCAATTCTCGAATATTTTAACAGTCCTTATATCTTATATCATATGCAAAATACACTGCAAAATAATAGGGGTAACCTGAAACGTCTTTCATAATCTGATCGTCATTTGTGACTGCCAGTGTTAATTGCTTGCGACGCTATAGCATGACATAAAACATGCACTACCTTACAAACATGACAAAAGAAAGGGAAATTTTGCTTCAATTTAATTTTGCGACAATGATGGATGGTATTCCAATGATATCACCAATTAAGTCAGCAGATATTTATATTTAGAGAACTAGAGAGGAAATGCATGCACTGTTGGTCTGCAACAAAAGATACCTCGGAGAAACGTTTCTTTATATAAAAATATACACTGTAATATAAAGACACACAAAATCGATTTCCTATAGGTAAAGTGATAGTCTTGTACAGTATATTACAAATGTTAGTGATTTGCGAAGCATATTTGTGGTCAGGCTATACATTGTGGTGTGTGAGTGTGTTTGCTCGCATTATGTACTCAAGTTACCTCACAGAATTTTACTCCTTTTTCACACTCGCATAACTTCATAAACTCTTCAAGAAGCCATATAGAAATATAATATAGTCACTAAATAGATAGTACTCGCAACGCATTTTTTTTTTCTTTCTTTCTTTTTAATTTGACGGTGTATAACAGGCGATTATGGTCCAGAAAATAATGCTGTTTGTACACCCTGTTTTCTGCTCCTAAAATGACGATCAACTTTGGTTATTCAAATGGAATGCGCATTTTTTGGTGCAAGAGAAAAGGTTTTACGAACAACACTAACAACTAACTTTTAATGATCTCATATTTTATACGTTAGCTTGTAAGTTAGTAGGTATGTAAGTTGACTTAATCCAAAAATAACGAAAACAAAATTTACAGAGTCTTGTGTTAGTTGTGTTGCTGCTTTTGATTGTATAGGAAATTGGAAAATAAGTAGTTGTTGTTTTAGTTTGAAAGCAGGAAGGATCCAGTTTGTTTGTTTTATCGTTGAAATTGCTCGATTTTTATTTGAAAAAAATCTCAAATTAAAATACTTCTCAAATACAATTTTAACCTATTGCTAAAATTTCAACGTGCTTTTTTTTTTTTTTTTTTTTTTTTTTTTTTTTTTTTTTTTTTTTTTTTTTTTTTACCTCCCGGTAGACTGTTTATCGCACTACAATTTTCTTTTAAAAAAGTGACCCCTTTTAACGTAGGGAGGCGAGGAGCAAAACCCACTTTTAGCTTATCACCTTTACTATCAAATTGAGCGACTATACGCTGACCACAAGCTTTCTTTATACAGGCCTGTCTGGAACTACATATAGACAAAGACCCCTATATAATATTACCCCTAGCTCTTTATATAATCTTCTAATTACGTGAGGAGGATAAGTAACCAGCTTCAATAATATGCTAATCAACAAAGAAATGTTTCTATCGATCTTTTTAATAGAATCTGAGAAAAGGGGTTCCATCCGGTACAGAGAGAGAGAGAGAGAGAGAGTTTCTATATCGTACTCGTACAAATTTATTATTATTAAACTTTTCTTATTTAAATAAAAATAATAAAAAATATATTTTCCTATATTTTATTATTACAGCTACATATAAAGTCATTATGTAAAAAAATATATATATATATCGATTTTTTATTATTCTCTCTGTATACAGTAGGTATTGAAGAACACTATTATACACGTGACGTAAAACTTGTAAATAAATTCCCAGGAAGTGCATTATTTATTATTCGTGACCTATACCTCTATATATTATGAGCATGTATAATATAGAAGAAACAAAAAAATATATAGAGCAAATACAGTAATAAAAAAAGCACTATATATCATGCAGGTATAGTTACAGTTTATTATTAAGTTTATCATGGTATGGCCTAAAGAAAAAAGGAGAGTGCAGCTTAAGCTAAAGCCCAGAGTGCGAGTGAGAGTCACCAATGATTAGATTATCGACCAAGTGTCTGACTACCGGCTTAACAATTTTCAGATATATTTGCCAATTATTTTATTATATACCAAAAGTAGCTGACTGAGACTATACAGTATAGCCAGATGGTAAAGAAAAGTAACGATCTTGAAAGTGGTTCAAGTACTAGGTGAAGGTATAAGATTAACAACTTTAAAAATTTAATGTAAAAAAATGGGAAATATCCACGATTTAATTTATTATTATTATTATTATTTGCAATCCAAATACTTTTATACATTCTGTAATTTCGTCTTCTCTCTCTCTCTCTCTCTCTCTCTCTCTCTCTCTCTCTCTCTCTCTCTCTCTCTCTCTCTCTCTCTCTCTCTCTCTCTCTCTCTGAATTCCAGTTGTTGAACAAAATAATTTGGGGCAATACATTGGGCCAAGAAACCACAATACATTTTCATTTTACTACTAACGTTAATAAGATCAATTATAATTGAGATATTATTTTTAATCTCACAATCTCCAAATCCGATTATTGAAAGTACACAAATCATGTCCTGTACGAAATAGAATAAAATGATGAGAAGAAGAAACAAGTAGGGGATGAGAAAATTATCAACTCTTCACAGTCTAAATACCAAACTTTTAATTTTTAATACATGAAAATTATTTTCTTATCTACATATTTACACTACGGGAGAAAAAAAAGCTGATTTTCATGACAGATTTTTTTACAATTTAATGAGTGGGCACAAAAATACAGAGTAGTGAATGTCCTAAATATTTATAACATAATATAAGTGAATGACACATGATAAACAAGATTATAATAACATTCACATATAGAAAAATTAATCTTATTTGTATAATATAATAAATCAGGGACCAGAACTGATTCCGAGAACCGCTAAGAACCGCTTTTTTAGAACCGGTTCAGAAGTACAGCCCATTGAGAATCGCTTTTCAAGAACCGCATGTCTCGGAACCGCAAATATTAGCGGCGGTTTCCATCCCTGTAATAAATATAATTATAGGTAAAGCAATGCATTGCGTGTAGGAGTAAAAATTCATTGATGTATATAATATACCCTAAATTATGACGTCATTAGGTACCTAATATTGCGGTGTGGTGTGGTAAAGGGGTGTGCGCCAAGCTGGCTGGTACACGAGGTAGGGTCAGACATCTAGGCAACACTGGAGGGTCACCACTACCCACTACCGTGTAGTGAAAGAGTGAGTGAGTGACGCCAGGCGCCACACTCACTCGAACACGCCACGTAATAATATACCGTACAAGTAAAAATACTTAACTAAGCAAAAATCACAATGTTTGCATAAATGTTTGACGTATATAAATTATTTTCTTATCTTTTTATCAAAAAGAAAACATTATACAATTTTTTAATTTAAACATAAGAAAGTATAATATAAGAGCAAGTGAAATATTCATAAAGTAAAGAACATCCTATGTTATTATGTATGCTGGTGTTATATACGCTTCACTAATTTTTATGTTATCCCGTTTGTTTTTTGTTATAACGACGTTGTTATAATATACTTTTATAACACATGTAAAAAAAATATATTCTGAATTTTTTAACAGTTTTCACTTTTTTATATACAAAAAAAAAGTATGATTTTTATATAGCGCTAATAATAGATCGTGACAATGATAAAAAAAAAAGTATATAATTACTTATGACTAAATATAATACTTTTTCTAGTGAATTTATTACATATTAAACGAGCCAGACCATTACAATTAAATTCACATAATACCTTAATAGCTTGCACGAAACAAACCAAAATCATTTATTTAAATTAGTTACTGATAAATATGGATTTGTAATAATTAGAAACGTGCATAAGGAAAAATAATACTGTACTGTACTGATATTTTGGAGCAAATTTTGACTTCGAATTTTGGTTAGCTTTGTTTTATTTTTTATTAGTTTTTGTTTTTTTCGTATATGAATAATTTTATTATTCTATTCACGTTTGCAAGTTTTTTTTTTCTCCCACCTCCTTGGAGTATAAAACTTTGATCAGAAGTCAATAAAAACTTCTTCTTTTTTTTTTTTTTTTTTTTTTTTTTGAAATTTATGTCTTTCTCTTTTTTAAAAGTAACAAAAAGAATAAGGAAAAAAAAATAAGCAAAAGTGAAGTTAAATATATTTGAAATTCAAAAAAAGCTGATATTTTAGAAATGTTTATTTAATCATATCCCTGACCTTCCTCAAAGTGCCGATAAATTTAATTGGGTGCGGAGTAATTACGTATAAAATGTTTTGGTTTATGAATTTAGTTCGCAGTTTGCATCTTACTGGCTGAGGTAGTGACGTCACCCGGACACCGGTAACAACGAGAGCAATGACCCCCTCCTCTCTCTCTCTACTCCCACAGCCACCTTCCGTATGTTCCTGACTGCATGGTTAGCCAGCAATATTTTATCAAAATACGCATCTCTCGACCCTCCATCCCTTTTTATTTTTTATCAAAAATAGGTATCCCTCGCGGTTCTTTTAACAACGTCAATTGCTTCTTCAAATGATTGAAATTCACATAACGTACAATTTTACTCAGACGACTTGTTGAAAGAAAAAAAAAAAAAAAAAACTTCTACTTATTTTGACCAAAAAGCAAATTTAATTTCACTTGTGTTGGCATGACTATACTGTGTAAAAGTGAACACCAGTGAAGTGAACCGCTCGTTCTAATGTGGTGTGTGTGGGATTTTTGGTGCTCACATGGTGATCTCACCAAATCAACAGGGCAGGAAAGCAGGCAGGCAGGCAAGGCAGGGCAGGGCGTGTGCTCGACTTGAAATCCAATGACGGTGTCAATTTTACTTCACCATTCTCTCGATCTTTTATATTGAATTCCAATCATTATTAATATTAAATTGTCCGTAACGTTGTCCTGTACAATATTTTAAATAGCTATATGTACCCACTTTTTAATTGTTTTTTTAGGTAAAAAAAATACCGCAAGCAATAAAAAGTATAATTTTATTTAAATTATCATGGAATTACTATACTTTCTAATTAAATAAGTCACGTTTTTTAATCTAATAAAATTATTATAACACGAAGATTAAAACAAAATCGAGAACTAAATATTGAAAAATTCATATTGGTAATTTATTCTTCTTTGAGAATAAATTTAAATCTATTGACTTTTTGTCTTTATCATCACGACTTCATAAAAAAAATTATTGTACACAACACTTTTATATTTCCATTAATCATGTTGTCAGTAATCAATAGTGAATAAAATAAGCCCCTTTTTTTTTTTTTTTTTTTTTTTTTTCTTTTAAAAATGAGTTTGAATGTAACACGAAAAGTATCAACGTAAGAAAAAAAAAATTTCGAGGACTTTTCTCTTTCAAGTTTAGATCATGAAGTATTTACAGAAACTGAAAGTAAGTAAGTTAATAATGATATTCGTATGTTCGTATATATACGTATAAAAATATATAAGTTAGTGTCTTCTTCTTAGGTTCTTCTTCTTACTTTTTTTTACTGTCAAATAAAAGTTTCAGCCAGCAATATTATAATGAAGTTAACGTTATTGAAAAGAATGTGTCATACAGAAAGTTGTGTGTGTGTGTGTGTGTGTGTGTGTGTGTGTGTGTGTGTGTGTGTGTGTGTGTGTGTGTGTGTGTGTGTGTGTGTGTGTGTGTGTGTGAGAGAGAGAGAGAGAGAGAGAGAGAGAGAGAGAGAGAGAGAGAGAGAGAGAGAGAGAGAGGTAATTAACCCTCGGCCGTACATTTCTCTATACATTTTGCTTCATCTTTAGAAAAATCTTATACAGTATAAAAATATTATTTATTACTCTAAAGGGGAAAAAAAGAAAATTCATATCTCCTCGCTCTATGTACTGTACAGTATATCACATATAAAAAAAAATCATCCTCTAATTAATTTTTTACCTTCAGAGCGCTATATTATTAAAGTGTCTGTACTGTACAGTGCACATACATACATACATCGTGTACCTATACATGTAACTATACCGGAACCAAAATACTGTAATATATATTTTTGTAATATACTGTATAAGTGCTGAAAATAGTCTCACAGATATAAATTAAAACAATAATTTCAACTTGTTTTATTGCACCTTGTTTTTTATTATTATTAATTATATGAAGACTTTTTATGATCTGCGTGAATTTATATTTATATTATAGAGGGAGGGGGGATTCATTAGCAATGAATTACCACCTGCGAATATATATATATATATATATATATATATATATATATATATATATATATATATATATATATATATATATATATATATATATATATATATATTTATGTATGATACCCAATAAAATAAAATTGAACTTCTATTTCCATTACAATTTATCATAAAAATTTTGACAACATTTGTTCCGTTTTTATTATTATTATTTTTAATAATGAAATTTCTTTATATGGCTCGTATAATATATTAAAAAGAAACATTTTGAATGTGATTAAATTAGCAGATTAATTATTACGGGAGGTAAAATCTCTATTGTTATGTATAAATATTTTAATAGACACGACGCTGCGCGTTGGGAATACCGTAAGATACGTAATTAAAATCTAATGATGACATTTGGTGTACGTTATAAATTTATATACTCTGCACGCATACGATGTTAGAGCGATGACAAAACTTAACGTACAAAAAAGGAAGAACACATTAGTTAATTGATATTACCATATCAACCGTAGGGGTATAATGCCAATATTTATTTACTATATATTGTTGAATAAATAAAAAAAAAAAAAAATTCTCTTGAGTAAGCAAAAAGTAAATTAAATAAGGTACGTGATTGTTTAATATTTTTGTTAGTCCACTAAAAATTAATGGTGTTTTAATATTTGCTTACTGTCCGTTTGGTAAATGTTAGAGACTTAATAAAATTACTTAATTAAACAGTATTGTTACATTAGAAAATATGTCAATATCTGGAAATATTCTCCTTTCGTCTCACACAAATGCAGTCACTCCTCAACTCTTCTCTCTTTTTCTTTTCTGCCGACTCCAAGTATACCTAATTAGCTAAAGGGGTAAAAGTGAGGGGGGACTTGAGGGGACCTGTCCCCGCAAAAGAATTTTGAATTAACATTGGGCTTATGGAACTTCCCCTCTTTTTCCCCTTAAAGTCCCTGCATAAGAGTCAAAGCCACTTCTACCCCTTAAACTCAAAAGGTTGCCTGAATATTAGTATGTACTATTGAGGTAAATATTACGCAAATTGTTTATTTATAAAGAAAATAAGAAGTTGAAAAAATGGTGTCCTTTTGGAGTGATACTTGTCGGTAATATTGGTGTAGTATGTCTGTATGTCTAACAATAATAATAACTTCCACAAAAATAAAATATTTTTACTATACTGTAATATTAAATGTAAAAATATCACATTTGAAGTCATAAAAAGTAAAGGAAATGAAATGCTTTGATTAAAAATAGGCAATAAACAGGATTCGTAAAAAAAAAAAAAAAAGCATTTAAAAAGAATCATAAACTTTTTGAAGTAGCGGTTCGCACTGTTACTTTCACTCCACCTTTCAGTTTATTAAATTTCATGTACTGTAAATTATTATTCATAACTTCTTTTTTTTTTAGAGGTATTTTATATAATCTATATATTGTCTAATTTGATAAAAATGATACGTGCAGTGAGTCACGATTAATACAATAGAATGCAATCTATTGCACGAGAGAGAGAGAGAGAGAGAGAGAGAGAGAGAGAGAGAGAGAGAGAGAGAGAGAGAGAGAAGACTATAAGACATGTGACAGTGAATTAATAATGATTATCGACAAAGAACTGTCAATATATTTTTAAATAGCTTCCAAAGAATGCATATCCACTGCCAAATGTAAAAGTAATAAAATCAGTTGTATTTATACTACAGTATACAGTATAGTTATATTCCATAAAAACAATAAACAATTTGTTTAATCTTTCTTATCAATCTCTCTCTCTCTCTCTCTTTCGTAGATCTCCTGTTTCTATTTATTATGATAAAATAAATTTATTATTTTTAATCATAAACCCCGCCAAAATGAACATTATCAACACAAAGACAGTTCGATTTCATCGATCATTATCATTTTATCATTATCGTACAGACTTTTCTTGTCTTATAGGAAAGAATGCATAGAAGTAAATGAAAGAAGTTATGCAAGCTGAATTAAATTTGACTTTGACAATCAAACAGCAATCTCTAAATTTTGTAGTATTATAAACTCTTTAAAGTTCAATTCTGATGACAAAATAATATATATTTAAATTTTCTAAATTTGGAATATCAATAATAATATAATAGAATTTTAAATGGTAATAAAATAATCTTGGAAGTTTTTTAAATTCAGTTAATGTTATTAGATAATAGATCGCTAAATAATTTAAATATCACTAGAAAAGTTTATAGGTAAGAAGTTTCTGATACAGTAATTATCGCTTGGGATTCAAGACCCCAAAATATTTATAAAACCATGACCACACCTAAGAAACGTGAAAAATAATTAAATTAAAAAATACTGATACTATTCATGTATAAAAAAGAAAAGAATGTTTTATTAGATTGAACTTTTTGGGTTCCTTATTATTGAGTTGTAAAAAAAAAAAAGTGTATGTATGACGAGCGAGAGCCCCTCCCCCTTCTGTAGAAGCTAATTTTATTAAAGAACCCATACATTTAGGTACTACGTGTATTGTAATTCTTAATCTGTAGATTACAATTTAATGTTATAATGATTATATCTTCAACATTTTAATTGAAGCAATAGCTCCACCGCACCCAAATTTGCAGGACCCAATTTTCTACTACAATGACATTTGTCTTTGCATAACGATGATACATATCTCTCTCAAACCTTTTAATATAAAAAGTATAATATCAATACATCATACATAAGCACTCAAAAGAACGAAAAATATAACATTGAAAGCAGCAGTATAGATATTTTTAGTGTTAAAATAAGATAAAAATGTAAAATGATGGATTAAAAAAAAAAAGAAAGAAAGAAAAAGGAAAACGTCTGGTTGTTCCAACCGGTACACCCATATGACTGGAAAATCAAAAGTGGGCGGTACGCCGGTACGATAAATAAAAAATTACAGTTTAAGATAAAAATGAAATATATAATTAGTAATGCAGCTATGAAATATAAAACAAAAAGTAACTTACCACTCTGTTCACCTAAGAAAACTAATTTAAATTTTCGAAGAGGGTTGCCAAAGTCTCCCGAGGATGACATGTTGGAATCGTTGATTGTATACGGTCTAGTTGAGCCTGTCCCTTATGTCTAGTACAGATAAAATATCACAGATTTTGAGTCATTAACTTATAAGATAACCAGAAACAATTTATTTTCACAAATTTTAATAAATGAGTGCTTTACGCCACGACTACCGACAGCCAATTTCACGATCGACGTCACTTTTTACTTGCGTTTTTATCCACCAGATGTCACTTTATTCGTCTTGTTGCCAACATAATTTTTTATGTATTTATCTAGTAATTTTCATATTATTTATGAATAAATTTGTTTAAAATTGTATTGCAAGTAATTAAATTAAAATATTTTAATTTTAAGTCATATTTTTCATAAGTTTGTAAATATTTTGTAAAAATAAAAAAGTTGTATAGCCTGCGTAAAAACAAAACACGAGAAAATTTATCAAGATGGAATTTCGTCATTACAATTTTAGTGTTAATTTTGTCTAAAAGTGTACTTTAACTGTTATTTCACATTTATGTGAAGATAATGTAGCATAATTTTATAACTTAAGTATTTATTCTCGAATATCATTCAAAGTTATACAGGTATTTAAATACGAACTATTGTATAAAAATAACTTGTTTCTTCATTGCTCCAATTTCCTGGCATTATGTTTATCATATGTTTTCTGACATTTTACAAACAGTTTTACAACATCTAGAAGATTTAGTTTGATGTATTTTATTTTTAATTACGTAATTTAATATTTTTAAATTGTATAAAACTAAACTTTATCTTTTACAGACCAAAATACAAGAAGTTTGAGAGTAACGCATTTCTTCACCAGTGGACCAGCCATTTCGTCATTATAGTGTCTTATTTATTTTATTTTTGGTGTTCTAAGTATTGCATAAACAATTATTTGGGTTTCAGTAGTAAATATAGATATTTTGATAGAAAGTATTAATTACCCGAGGCTTCGGCCGTGATATGCTCTCCTATGTCAAGTCGTAATAGAAATATAGTCCTGTCAGACGAGGACTCTACTTGTGGTAAAAAACGTAAAAGAAATTTGTCTGGTCGAAGTGCCAGTGGTGTTGAAAATCGTTGCAAGGATAAATATAAGGGAGGAAACATGACTGATACAGCTGAGAGAAAAGCAAATTTCTCAGCTTTAAATAGTCCTAATGGAGTTACTAGAAACACTTCATTAGTTCATTCAAAACCAGGAACAGCCAAGAAACTTGTGATACAAAATTTTAAAGGTAAAAATTATAATGTTAATTCATGGTAAAGTATGAACACAAACCATATTTTTTTTGTTAAATTTCACATATTGACAATTCCAGTTCAATCATCATTTATAATAATTCAGTTCTTCATGATACTAATTAATGTAACATTGTAGTTTGGATAGAAATTGGTAGTATGTTCTGGTTATCAGCAGATCAAAATGTTTATTGGGATGTTATTTGTAAATTTCAGTGTTTTTTTCTTGTAAATTACATTAAAAAAAAAAATCTGACGATACATCTCTAGCTTTGGCCAGACCAAAAAATACTATGATAATTACTACCATACTAATAACTATACCTTATGTTAATTTTGCTTAAAGGCGTAGAACACCTTGAACAAAAAAACTTGTCTAATATCCCAACATACCTAAATATCAAGGTTGATTTAGCCGGAGTCTGGTTTCTAATTTATTTTCCATTCACGAAATGGCAGATGCGGGTTTATAACGTAACATTGCCTGTTTCCGCATGCATGAACCAGTGAGCTGTGACGTTATAAAACCGCATCTGCCAGTTTGTGAATGGAAAATAAATTAGAAATCAATAACTCCGGCCAAATCAACATTGATATTTAGGTATTTTAGGATATGAGACATGTTTTTTGTTCAAGGTGTTCTATGTCTTTAAAGTTTCTCTCTATTAGAGTACAGTACTGCATGATATTTAGGTTCATTACTGATCTCTTTGCTTGTCTATAGATTTAATGTTCCTTTGAAGTCATAAATATGATTTTACAATGTTTTTAATATCTTTGTTTACTTAAACAGAAAAGCCCCAACTACCATTAAACTACCAGGAAGAAACATGGGAAAAATTACAAGAGGCAGTCGTAGCCATCCAAACCTCCAAGTCCATTCGATACAGCCAGGAGGAACTTTTCCAAGCAGTTGAGAATATGTGTAATCACAAGATGGCTCCTTACCTCTACGAAAACCTCAAAAGTATACAAAACTATTTCAAAATTCTTAATATTTTACAATACCTATGATATTTGTTAATAGAATGTTTGTGTTAAAACATTGCTAGTGTTTTAGATCTGACAGGATGATCAGAGCTCTTTTTCTCTTCACGAAGTTTTGCATCCAACTTGGGGCACAAACGTTGTACGTTGTGAAGAAAAGAACAACAATGGCTATCCCGTTTAGAATCCAAAACACTAAAAATATTTTTTACCACAATCATCAAACTGTAAAATCCAATGCAATAACATGTTTGTCATTTTATTTTTCTAGCCCTGACTGAAAAACACGTGGAAGCAAATGTTAAGCCATTCCTTGTAGAGTCAATGGACCGTCTAATTTTTCTCAAACGTATGAACGAATGTTGGCAGTCTCATTGTAGACAAATGATTCAAATTCGCAGTATCTTTCTTTACTTAGATCGAACATATGTACTTCAGAATCCAGCAATACACTCCATATGGTTAGTTATCAATTTATGTTGAGTAAATTTCACAATACATAATATATAAGTTTACATGCATCATATTATATTATATGCTTAGTGTTCATTAATTTGACAATTGTTTCACATAAAATCTTACATCTATTTTAAGAACAGACTAAAGTAGCTTTTGCAATAGAGGCAATATGTGTATTTCCAATATTTTTATTATTGCAAGAATATAAATAAAATGATTTATGACAGCAGCTTGCTGTACTATTGTAACTTTAAATCCACATTGATACCAATACTTTGTATATAAATTGTTTTGATTTTGCAGGGATATTGGACTAGACCTATTTCGTCATCATATAATCATGAACCAGATGGTACAAACTCGCACTGTCGATGGTTTGTTAATGTTGATAGAGAAGGAACGTCAAGGAGACACAGTAGATCGTACACTACTGAAATCTCTGTTAAGAATGCTCTCAGATCTGCAGATTTATCAGGAAGCCTTTGAGTCAAAGTATGTTAATTGTTCTTAATTAAGTATTGTGTTGCCACGGCAACCAAAATAATACAAGATTAATCAATTTCTTCTCCATTTTATTGAAATTTAGATTAAAATGTGATGTTAATATAAGAATTAAGGGGAGGGGAAAGATGTCTATCATCGCCCTATTTTGACTTGTATAATTTTAGAGCCTATTATGTTGGTTATCTGTAATAAACGTTTTAGGGTAAATCATTTGGGGGGGGGGGGGGGGTAACCTTAAATTAAAAAAATAGGGAGAGAAATGCATATTGACATTATTTGCAACCCTGAATTTGTACATATTTTTACATGTTCTTCGTGTATAATCCAGAGCCCCCTTTCCTCTTTTTATCTGCTTCATTGCATTATTACTGACCATTTTCATGCTAAGTTCACACCTCTGTGAATAGATCATTATGTAATGCAGTTCACCAAGTGATATATATGCATTCTAAATGAGTGTTCATATACAGCACTGCGAACATTCTTCTAAAAAGCACTGTTGCAACTTGGTAAACTACATTCCATAATGAATTGGTGCGGTGAACCAAGCATAACATAAAACATTTTTCAATGAAACTGTAATGACACAATGACATGTAAATTCACATAACTCTTACATGAAGATACAACTGTCAATGTTAATTACATTCTTACAAGAAAGTTATGTGACTACGCATCATTCTGGACAGCATATTACACACAATCAATATTCTTCTACATTTGTATATCATTGCCGCTTTGTATAATTGTTATGTTGTACTGTCCAGATTCTTGGTGGCGACAGAGAGGTTGTACGCCAGTGAAGGTCAACAACAAATGCAAGACCTAGATGTTCCTGAGTACTTGGCCCACGTGAACAAGCGGCTCAACGAGGAGAACGAGAGACTGCTGCACTACTTGGACCCTTGCACCAAGTGGGCCCTCATACACTCAGTAGAGAAACAACTTCTGAGTGAACACCTCACCAGCATTCTACAGAAAGGTCTTGACATTTTACTCGAAGAAAACAGAATCAAAGACCTTACTCTCATGTACAGTCTCTTCTCTCGAGTCAAAAATGGTCCAACAGAACTTTGTAATAACTTCAACAGTTATATTAAGGTAAAGGATTAAAAAAATCCAATATTTTAAGTACAAAGGAAACCGTCAAGGTTTGATAGATAGATAGCCAGAGTCCTATCTTACTGTTAGTTACATGGCGTCCTTTAGTATAAGTGACAAGTCATGTTAGCATAGAGATAATAATGCAATATAAGTCTGGAAGGACCAATAAAAGTGCACAATTATCTTAATGAAAAATTTCGTAAGTGAGTTACCAGTATTATTGTTTCTGAAGTAGCAAGAGTTTTCTCCCATTATGGTAGGGTAAGGCACTACTTCACAGTGGTAAGACACTTGCTGGGGTTTCCACCTTTTTATTTATTTATTTTTTATTTAAATTCAAATTATCTTTATTTCTATTATCCTACAATCAAGACACAATAGCGCATTGAATTTTGAAATTCAAAAAAAAATCAAAATTCTTTTATTTCCACTCTCCTTAAAATCAAATATGCAATACAAAGTTACGATTGTTGAAGGTTTTACATGGAATTGTCAACTTATATATTAGTAGGTAATACATTATTTATATATACAGTGATGCTGTGTACAGCATATAAAATTAAACATTATTCAATATTGATTATACATATATGTATAAATATTTAATATTTTTATAGTCGTAGAACTCATTTAAACTATAGAAACATTTAATTTAAATCATAATATAATGTGTTTCTCCTTACAGAAAAAAGGACGTACCATTGTGATAGATCCTGAAAAAGATAAGACAATGGTGCAAGAACTCCTAGACTTCAAGGATAAAATGGACTTGATTGTAAATCAATGTTTCCAGAAGAAAGAACGTTTTACCAACAGTTTGAAGGAGGCATTTGAGTACTTTGTGAATCAACGCGTCAACAAGCCAGCCGAGCTCATTGGTTCGTGTCACTTTCTTATACATATTATTTAATCCCCCAGTACAGAATACAGGCAAAATTAATAAGATCTTTATTGCAATAATATAATTGATTTTTTTTTTTTTTTTTTTTTGTATTTAAATATCCTAAGCTCTTGATTGGAAATATTGGTTTGGTTGAGGTTTAGTCATTGATGTTTTATAAAGGCTAGTTCACGTTATGAAATAAAATTTAAAATGAAAATTAATAATTACACAAATATTTAGTGTAAGTTTTAACATGCAATTTTTTTCTGTTATTACGTGTTTTATTCCAAAGTGTAAACAAGCCTTAACTGTAGAATTTCAGCAATTTTATCAGGAGCATGACAATATACAGATGGTAAACTTAAAATCTTAGTTTTTTTCAGGCCATTAGGCATTAATATTTTAAGTTTAACATCAGATCTGTACAATATTAATTGCAAATTTATATATTTTTTGTGAGAAATTAAAAAAAAAAAGTTAGTTGAATAAAATGCAGTAAAATTCCCTGATTTTTGTTATGTACATATATAAAAGTTTATAATATGTTTGGCTTGTGCTATTTATAGCAATGACAAGTTCCAACATTGTTGGCTTTCTTACAGCTAAGTTTGTGGACTCGAAGCTAAAAGCAGGAAACAAAGAAGCCACAGAAGAAGAACTTGAACGCTTGCTGGACAAGATCATGGTTCTCTTTCGTTTTATTCATGGCAAAGATGTCTTTGAGGCATTCTATAAGAAGGTACAGTATGCAAGCTAATAAGAAGCTACTACGATAGCAATAATGGCACTTGTAAGTCATTGATTCTGATAACATTTGTGAAATGAGCATGATAAGAAAGCATGTTAAATCAAGACAGTAACACAAAGTCGTCTGCTAGCATATTTTAAATATTGTTGGGCTCTCTGTTTATAGTTTTACTTAACTCTTTTTTACACAATTTCTATTTATATAAATTTAGTTGCTTAATTGTGTTATTTTAGTACTGTTGCAGCATTTAAGCTTTTGTGAAACTAATAAAAAAAAACTTTTAGAGTTCAACTTTTTTTTAAAGTTGTCTCACAAACTAAATGACTACTGTAACTAAATTTACTAAATGGCTCTTTTCAAATAAAGTATCAGAATATCGTAATAATAAAATGTCATAGTATTTTCTCCTTACAATTCCATAGATTGCATTGTTGGTATAACTTGACTGTGTCTTGCAGGACTTGGCTAAGCGCCTATTGGTAGGCAAGTCTGCCAGTGTGGACGCAGAGAAAAGTATGCTCTCCAAACTGAAGCAAGAATGTGGTGGAGGTTTTACTTCGAAACTAGAGGGCATGTTCAAGGACATGGAATTAAGTAAAGATATCAACATTGCGTTCAAGCAGGTATGATTCAACAATAGATCTTCTTAAATAAGTGTTACGGGTGTATCAGCATGAGAAAAGGAAAAAATACACTCGTACTAGCTCGCGTTCTACAGAGCAATATGAGCCACTAGTTCATATGCTTAAAATTTCATTTCAAACTGGGTTAGAATTTTTTCTCTACCACGGTGTCCCTGTCGGTGCTCATTATTATCTCCCATCTCCCATTCCCCAATTTTTTCAGTCTATGTGTTTTTCTATGAAATCTTTTAACTATCAATTATCGCATAAATGATTTTGCCTAGAATAGGTATTTATTAACCAGCTGAAAGATGCTTATTTTTTCTTTTTTTTTTCTTCTCATACTAGTATCATTAAAAATCATAAATAGTAGGAGAGAAAATAGATACTTTGAAAATTAATAATACATGAAGATTCTATAATTTATATAGTAAATTAGAACTTGAGATTGAATGTTCCAGCATAGACGAGTGCTATATTTTTAAATTATTGTTATAGGGATACTGTAGGATACTGTGTATATCAAATGCAATGATTTTTCTATCATTTTTATATTGTTTTATTTCTTAGTATTGTCTGACTCCCTTATTGACTGATAAAGTAACATCTGTTTTGAGGCTGACTTAAATCAATTTTGGTCACATCCATGTCTGTATCTACTTACTACATATGCGCAGTAGGTACGTCAAAATGGAAGCGGATGTAAGCAAAATCACTTAAAATTCAGCCTCAAAACAGTTTTTTCCTGAAACAGTGAGCAAGAAACATTTTTAAAACAAACTATTGCCTCGAAGTCAATAAGAATTCTATGAGATACACTAGACACACGTGTGTTTTGCATCAATAAAAACTCCTAATTAAATATTATGCACCAGTAACACTTATTAAAACAGTATTTTGGTGGGTCCCTCCTTAATAAAATAAAGTAATGTATTCTCTTTATAGTTATATTTTTCTTAGATTTTTTTTTTCCCTAATTTGTGTTTTGCCCAATTTTTTTCATCCTGAATTTTGATATCCAGTATATGGGCAATATGCGACAGCCTCCACTGGCTGCAATGGATTTGACCGTGAGCATCCTTACCATGGGATATTGGCCTTCATATCCTCTACTAGAAGTTACACTACCTATTGAGATGGTCCAGTATCAGGATATCTTCAACAGATTTTACCTTGGCAAGCACAGTGGACGCAAGTTGCAGTGGCAACCTACTCTAGGACATTGTATGCTCAAGGCAGATTTTGTACAGGTGAACAATCAATACATTTAAAGCATGCTTTTAGATATTGCTATATTGGCCGATGTTCACTTGACCTAGAATTTTTTTTAGTTGCAAATGAGCTGAAATGATAAAATTCAAAATCTGGAGTTGATCCGACGATTTTTATTTTTTCCAGGTCACGCAAACATCAGCCAATAGAGCGGAACATATCGTTGTGTGTCGATATGTTCCTGCCCTTTTTAACTTACGGCAAAATTGTGCAGCATAATGTAGTTCCATTAATATATTATTATTACCTATGTTCTTTACAGGGAAAGAAAGAACTACTTGTCTCCCTATTCCAAACTCTGGTCCTACTACTCTTCAATGATACAGATGAACTTACTCTGGAAGAAATTAAAGCATCGACAAATATCGAGGTATGTTGAGAGATGACAATAGGAAGAATATAACTTAAGTTTTGCATTGTGTTGGCAATCAAAAATATAATAAGAGCTTTCATTCAAATGAGAGGGAGATTGGGACATTTGTATTTTCATCACAGCAAATTAAATTTAGTTAAGTCTTAATGTTTCCATAATAATAACAATGAACAAAATATTAAGAAGTTTATTGAATGGAGATAGTTACAATATAAGCACATAAAGGTAGAGACAGCAGTAAAAATATCGCTGTCACAATAAAAACGCGACATTTTTACTAAAAAATATCGCTGTCACAATAAAAACGCGACATTTTTACCATTGTCTCTACCTTAAGAAGAAAAGTTCTTACAATTATATATTGATGCTTACAGGTACCCGTCAAAATGGACGTACTACGCTTTATAAATTTTGTTCAAAACGACCGATATACACTTTACAAATTCCAAGTTAACCCATATAATTCTCCTGTTAAAATGCTTAAAAGTGCCAAACGTATATCATTCATTTTGAGTGAAATTTGAAAAGTGTAGTTCGTTCACTTCGACGGGTAAACATTGATATGAAGTTTTTAAATCAAAAGTTTAGAGTACAGTATTGTTTAGGGTGTTAAATACTTGTAGTAAATATGTTTGTGTAATGCTGTGTTCCAGGAAACTGAGTTAAAAAGAACATTACAGTCCCTGGCTTGTGGTAAGGCAAGAGTACTCCACAAGATACCAAAAAGTCGTGATGTTTTGCCAGGTGATAAGTTTGCTTACAACAATGAGTTCATGAACAAATTGTATCGTATAAAAATCAACCAAATCCAGTTGAAGGAAACAGTAAGTTGATAAAGATCTTTGTAATTTGTACCCCTTAGCTTAAAAGCAGTATCAATAGAAGTTATAAGAGATATCATCAGAGCTTACTTATGATAAATTTGAAAGAAAGGGATAGGAGAAACCAGCAAGGGCCTTACACAGTTTGGTAAAATACTGCTTTCACAATAAGCTTGTTTTAATCAGAATTGTTAAGTGAGCTAAATAAGAATGCATGTTATTTTGATCAAATAATTACATACATACATACATACATATCATGACGCTATAAATCCCTTTCGGGGTAAGCCAACAACACAGATGTTTTATCCTGACCCAGTGATAGACCTCCACAACTTCCTATCCTGACATACTTCACTTGCTTCCGCCAGTCTCATACCTTGTTTCATACATTTCCTTTTGCATTTCATACTGCGTACATTCTTATTTTTCAAACATCTTCCAACCACCTCAGACCATGATGTTTTAGGCCTGCCTCTATCTCTCCTTCCATCCACTCTACTATGAAATACCTGCTTTGCTATTCTTTCATCACCCATTCTCTCAACATGACCAAACCACCGTAATACACTGTTCTCATACTTCTCAGTCACAGTTTCTTTTACTCCACATTTCTCCAACACCCAAGTATTCCTTACCCTATCTAATCTTGTTTTACCACACATACTTCTGAGAAAACTCATACCAACAGCATTCACCCTACTCATATGCCTACTCTGACATACCCATGATTCAGAACCATATAAGATAGTTGGGAGTAAGACAGAATTGTACACTGTAAGTTTTGCTTTGTTTGATAAAGCATCACTCTTGGCCAATCCTGCCATGCTGCCAACTACTTTCCTACCTGCCGCCACTCTCCTCTCAATCTCCCCATCTATACTTCCATTCTCTTGATATAATCTTCCCAAATATACAAACTCTTTCACTCTTTCCAGCTTTTCTCCATTCAGTGTGAATTCATTTCCATCATCATTTTCTCCACCAAATACCATTACTTTAGTTTTCCCAACATTTATTCTCAGATCCATTTGTTCTGTGCTTTCTTCCAACCTATCAATCATCTCTTGCAATTCTTCCTCACTCTCAGCCACCATCAACGCATCATCAGCGTACAACAACATCCACACCATTAACAAACCTACGTTTACTCCACTTCCATACTTTTCAGCCAACTTTATACATTTATCCATGAAAATATTGAATAACCACGGCGACATCACACATCCTTGCCTAACGCCTCTACCCACTTTAAACCACTCACTCAACTTTCCGTTTACTCTCACACATGCCTTACTACCTGCATACATGGCTTTCACACCCTCAAGTAACTTCCCTCTCACCCCATATTCATCTAATACACTCCACATCATACTTCTGTTCACTCGATCATATGCTTTCTCTAGATCTACAAACACAGCAAATACTTTCTTTCTTGCGTCCATACATTTCTCAATCAACTGCTGCACAGTGAAAATCTGATCAGTGCAGCCCCTGCCGGGCATAAAACCACATTGCACTTCTGAGATATGACCCTGTGTAACCTTTTGCACCTTATCAATCACCATCCCTCCGTACATTTTACCAGGTATACTTAACAAACTAATTCCACGATGATTTTTACAGTCATACTTATCCCCTTTCCCCTTATATAACGGAACAATCACAGCACATACCCAGTCTTCAGGTACTCTACCAAATAATTAACAATTCCAATTCGAAAAAGCTTCTTGTGAACAAGGCTAAAATCTTGCTAGCATTGAGATAATCAACACATTGGAGAGCTTTTGGCACTAAAGTTCAAAAGAAAAGAGTGTGTGTGTGTGTTTGTGTCCGTGCCTTCACCAGTCCTTAGTCTTTACAGACTCGGAAAGAAACCATGAATGAAACTATGAATCTAAATAGAAATTGATGGATTTTTAATAATTTTTTAAAATTACATTGCGTGATGATACATGTTGGCGGACAATACTTATAAGATTATAGCTCTATTACAATTTACTAGGAAGCACAAAATAACCAATTTCAAAGTTATATTACAAATAGGATGTTTGATTTAAATAACCAATAAAAAAAATAGATAAGTTGTTGCTGTGATAAGTTTGAAAGAAAAATATAAAAGAAACGAGCAAGGGCCTCACCACAGTGAAGATAGTCCCATAGTTTGGTGCATATCTTACAAGCACAGAGATAATAAAACACATAAGAAGATGTCCTTACAGTAATTTATTTAGAAAAATATGTATATATTCTAGGACTTAAGGATGTTGATATTTTTGTGTTGCTTTGCAGACGGAGGAACAGAAAGCGACAGAGGAACGAGTGTTCCAAGATCGTCAGTACCAGATTGATGCTGCAATTGTACGTATCATGAAGATGAGAAAAACTCTGAGCCACAACTTGCTCATCAGTGAGCTGTACAATCAGCTCAAGTTCCCAGTCAAGGTAAGATTTGAAGAAAACAAAGTATCTTTCTTTCTCTGTGGATAAAATAATAATACAGTAGTTTGAATTCACCAAATAAAAATGAGAGGAAAAAAAGAAGAAAAAAACTGTAGTTGATATGTTACAGAAATAAAAATAAAATTTATACTAGAAAATAGTAGAGAAAAATTAGAGTGTTGAATTGAAAATTAATAAAACGCAAAAATACCCTTAATTTATATTGTTAATTGGGATTTGAGATCAAATGTTTTAGCGTAAACAAAAGTGCAACTTATCTTTTATTTGAATAGACATACTGTGTCAATTCTTGTCATGTCTATTCAAATAAAAATATAACTATACTATGTTCGGAGAAAAGTAGGTTTTCTCGGGGAAGCGGAATCAGCTGTTGCCGCCACGCCGCCACATAGACTTTACCTGCCACATTCTACTCCTCCCGCGGCGGAGGGAAGTGGATGTGGCACGTGAAGTATATGAGACGGCAATAGCTGATTCCGCTTCCCCGAGAAACACTACTTTTCTCCGAACGAACTATAGCACACCCGTCTACGCTAGAACATTAGATCTCAAGTCCACTAAAATTAGTCACATTCACATTTTATTAATTTTCAGTTCAACGTGCTCTAATTTTTTTCTCTACTATTTTGTATTATAAATTTTATTTTTATTTTTTAGCATTATATGAATTCACCAAACATAGAAACACTGTTCATAAACCCTGTTTTCTGCTACTAAATGACAATCAACTATGGTTATTCAAATGTAATGCACATTTTTTTGGTGCAAAAAAACAAGAATGCTGTTCGTAAACCCTCTTATCTGGTCCTAAAATGACGATCGCGTTTGGTTATTTAAATGGAGTGCGCATTTTTTGGTGCAAGAGAACAGGGTTTACAAACAGCATTAAGGTTTATGTACAACACTAGAGATTTATCATTAACTATTTTGAACTACAATTTTGATGTTCATGTTACAGCCTGCAGATTTGAAGAAACGTATTGAGTCTCTCATTGATCGAGATTACATGGAGAGAGATAAGGATATTGCTAATCAATACAACTATGTGGCTTAATTAATTAGCAGAGTTATATCACTCACTCTACTACCTAACTGTAATGTCTCTTGTGAGAATGGCAGGCAGCTAACCAACCATCTACCCACCAACGACAACAAACAAATTTTATTGTAAGTAAATAAATAAGTTTATAATTCTGTTTATATATTTGGATTTTTTTATTTGAGCCAGAGAAATGTTTTTATGCAATTTTGAGATCATTGCAAGTATTGTACTTTTAAATGTTTTTTGAAGTGTTTAAAAGTTTGCTTCCAATATAAGAAATAATAAATAAAAAAAGGATATTAAATTGCTATGTAATATATATGTTAAGGAAAAAAAATCAACTGTGCAATAATTAAAAAGATTTGTTAGAAAAACATAGATTAGGAAATATTGGAGAGTGGGAGATAGTGTGAGCTTAGCTTACCACTATCTCCCATTCCCCAATATTTACTAATCTATCAATGTGTTTTACTAAAATTGTCACGTGTTTACTTTTTATGTTGCATTGCTTATTGTTTACCATAGGACAACAAATGAGAAGTTCATATAAAAAGTAAACAAATTGTGATTTTATTGATAAAGATTGGATAGGAGATATATAGATAATTGCTAAAATTGGAAGAAAGTGTTGAGCTAAAGCTGACTGAGAAATGTGTACAGTTTTATTCTGGGTTAGATACCCTAGTAGATACCTAGATACTTATCTCATCTGTCTGCTACAAGCTCAACTCCTTTTTCCCTGTGTCTCCTACATAATCTTTATTTATATCGTAGAGTTCATTTGTTTTTCCTTACTCATAAATTATTATGCTTTATTATTATTAAATGTTGGAGCCTTACTTTCAAAGTTTTCAAAAAATATACATAAAAAAAACAAGTAAAGATGAAATTTTCTAAATAAAATCACTCGGAATCAAATTTTGTACATATAATTCAAATGTAAAGTCAGAATTATAAAATTATTTTTTTACTTCACTTGTCCATAATTAAAATACTGGGGTATTTACTATCAATATCTTTATTTTACATTTTTATTAAATATTTCTTATTAATTTACACATTACCTAATGGTAATATAATGTATTATTATTTGTTTATGATATACCCAGGTATGCATTTTGTTAATTTAAAAAAAATAACTAAATAAAAAGTAAAAAAAAAACTTTGGTGGTTAGAAAGTTGGCTTATTAGCATGCATGCAAAAAGTCATGTATGATGAAGCCATGTTTGTATGTTTCACATCATGGTGTAGATAAAACTGAGAGTGGAGATTGATTTCCAACTTATGTGTGAACTTTATTGGAGTGTCTAACTATGAAGAAAAAAAAATCATTATAAAAAATAAAATAGTAGTTTTAATTTCTTTCTAATAAAAAAGTAATTTCAAAATGTACCAATATTTATTTATTTTTAAATACCTTAATTACTATTTTAGAAAATACCAGAATAGAAAGTTGTGGAGATCAATCACTGTGTCAAAGGGAACTGATGTTGACTTAATCTGAAAGGGATGTATAGGGTGTGTGCGCATGACGTCATTCTGAATGCTTTTCGATGCTTGTCTTGAGCAATGAATAACATTGCTCAAAATAGGACAAACCTAGTTTTTAGTTTTTTTTTTTAATTTTTTTTATAGGCCTATATATAGCTATACTATATAGCCTATGTTATTATTATTTTTCTTGCATACTTGAAAAACTCATTCAACCAGTTAACAGCATCAATGCTTTCAAAAATATTGTGAAGTATTTTTAAACTTGCAAAACGACTCATTTTCCCATACTGGCCCATTTTATTTAGCACTCACTTATGGCGTCAACTTTAACATGAATGAAAACACCTAAAGTATTGTTCACATGGAGTAAAAACTTGACGTCCGTCGACGGGTATTGACGGAAACTGACGGTTACGCGAATTTGTTTGTTTCACATGAGAAAAAAAATCGCATTACTGCGCATGCGCGGGAAAACTGACGGATACCGACGGATCGAGCTGCGCTAATATAAACATATCGCCCCTTTCACATGTATTATTGTTGACGGATACTGACGGATGGAGCTGCGCGTATGTAAACAAATGCAACCGTTCACATGCACCCGTCAGTACCCGTCATTTTGACGGGTAGAAAAGCTGGGTGTTGCCAGCTTTGCCCGTCAGTATCCGTTGGTATCCATCAGTTTTAAACCATGTGAAAGGGTTCGTTTTTTTTACATTATAAACAAGTTGCAACAATACTTTTTCAACTTTGTTTACCCGTTGACGTCCGTCGACGGACGTAGAATTTTTGCTCCATGTGAATGATACTTTATAGCATCCTAATTTATTGAGTTAAATGGGACTTGGGATAAAATGTTCTTGCATAGACAAGTGCTAGATATTTTTAGATATAATAGATGTTAAAAGAATGGGGTGTTGTCAATAAAGTGTGATATACATACCTAGTATCTCACATTCTCGTACTACATCAAACTCAAAGGCATAACATTTTAAAACGGCATCAGACTTACTCATGGCCTTACGTTAGACCATTTCAGTTTAGATGTTAAAGGGGGAAAAATGGGAAAACTTGCAAGTGTGTTACCATGATGTTGTCCTTTGCTAAGGGAAGATCTTGATGGTATAATTTATACAAATATTAACATTATTTAAGCTTCCAAGTACTTTAAAGCAACCTCAAGTGCCAGTAAGGTAGATACTTAAATAGGGAAGTATTGTAATAACAAAAAACATAAATTATATTTATATAATACAAATTTATTATTCTATTTCTGCTATTTGTTTCACAAACATGAATATAATAAAATCACAGTGTGTCCATAAGTTTGTGCACTAACTGATTCTTGGTATCGACGTCTCTTAATAATGCTGATGCTAAGGCCTCTGCTGACACTTCTTTGCCTAGTGCTGCGGCTACTAACTTACGTGGAGGTAAACCTCCTCCGTGTGCCAGGCACTCACGACGAAACCTCTCTCCTGCTGTACGACTGAAGGGATCGTCTTCAAAGAACTGTTGCCAGATCCACGAAGCAATGGCGCGAGATAATAGATAGGAATAATACTTGGCTCCATAACCAACTAAGTGACTAAATCTAAGCTGCCAGGCCTGCAAAAATTAAAGTTTGTTTATTACTTTTTGCCAGAGCTGTACATAATGTATTGTACATGAGAGACCACGCAGGTCTGTTGATAACCACCTTGTATGACATATGTCAAAAGTCAAAGTTTTACAAAGGGATCAGAGTTCTGACGACAGTAAAAGGGCGTATTATATCACCTTCTATACATACATCTTGTTTTTAAGTTATTTATTTGTTATTGCTTAGTATTAAACCACTGGTTAAGTTTATCTACTTTTAACAAAAATATTAGCTATAAAACCCATGATCATACTTACAGTATTTGTTACATAAGGAAGACCATAATGTTGTTCTTGAGCAGTACGTAACAGATCGGTGGTGTCTTTGCCTGGTAGAGGATGTGAGCCATGATACATCTGATCCAGAGCAGAATAAAACACTTGCAGTTGCATTTCTGAGGCAGCAAATACATTCTTAGATGCACATAATCTGGTCAACATTGCTTCGGGCATTGGTTCTTGTGTTTGAAAGTGACGTGCAAAGCTTCTTATCACCTAAAAATTTAAGTAAATTAACCTCAGATCTTGGCATAAATTATGAATAACAAAATACAAGAAAAATCAACTATAATGGTTACTGGGCAGTGGGCATGATAATTTAAAAGGAATGATAGAGGAAACAAGCAAAGGTCTTACCAAAGTGAAGAGATGTCCTTCAGTTTGGTGAAAAACTTACTAGTATAGAGATAATAAATAATGAACACGGTATCTTTTAACACAATCCATTGATAGAGTTTGCATGAGTGCCTTCATTAGTATTTACAGACTTTAAGACAAACAAGACTGGTACATTTTTTTTTTTTTTTTTTTTTTAGTAATTTGGAAAATGCTGATGGTAGCACCCACTCACACATACTCCATTTCTATTGGAGTATTGTGCCAAATGCTATCAAAGTGTTTATTACCTCTGTGCTAGCAAGATTTTCACCAAACTAAGGGAAATGTCTTCACAATATGGTAAAATTTGCTAGTTTCCTCTGGCATTTTCTTTTAAGTTCATTGTCTCTTTCAGAATATGATAAAATAAAAAGAAAGGGATTGAAGAAACCAGCAAGGGCCTTAACATTGTAATGATAGTCCATAAAGCAGTTATTATTATTTGATTTTTTTGATTTTTTTTTTTTTTTTTTTTACCATAGTAAGGCCCTTGCTGGTTTGTTTCCTTTATCAATTTCTTTCAATTTTATCATATCTAACCTCGCTGGTTTATTTTCCTTCATCTCTGTCTGAAGATGTAATGAAGTAATATGTAGTAATCTTGCAGCTCATAGTGAACTTACCCTGGGGTCAGCAGCAAAGTATTCCATAAGAACTGAGGGCACCTCTGCAAAGTCAGTGGCACATCGTGTGCCTGTCACATGCTGATATCTCGTGCGAGCAAGCATGGAGTGCAGAGCATGGCCCATCTCGTGAAACAGATTGTCTAACATGGAGGGTGAGAGCAAAGAGGGACTGGACCATCGTGGGGGAGGTAGAGATAGCATCAGCACCACTACAGGGTTCTGTGAACACACAGTAAATAAGATGATGTTTTTACCAACAACTTTTATATTCCTAAAATGACTAAAGAGAAACAAAGAAGAAAATCATAATTAACTCTAATGTTAATTTGTTTTCAATAGTAATTTTTAATAATAAAATATCAATACAACGAATGATCAAACAATGTTGCATATTTGTTTCTTCTATACAACTTTCTGTGTTTGATTTCTACGATCACTGCAAGATTTGATTGAAAATCATAATTGATACATAAGAGAAGAGTAAGGAAATTAATCATTGCAGTATGTATGATATACTTGAAAGAAAGGGATAGGAGAAGTGATCATCTCCTATAGTGTTCCCATAGGTGAACATCTTGCTAGCACACTGATAAAAAATAGAGAGGATAGCTTTGGATAACTCCAAGAGAAAATGGACAAGCTATCCAATGTGTTTATTTTATTGTCTCTGCACTAGCAAGATTTGATGAAATTATAGGACTCTCTTTACTATGCTAGTTTCTTCTATCTTTTCTTTCAAATTTATTATAATTTTCACATAGGGTTTACAAAATCTGTTAAAACATACCCATGCTTGAGAGCCAAGACATTTTATCAATACAATGACTAAAATAAATAACATGAACTTACTTGGTAACTCCCATCCGCAAGTTCTTTTCCTCCTCTAATTGTAAAGTGACAATCTTGATTTGGTTTATTTGTCCTTTCATAAAAATCACAGTAGATGTATCCCAGAAGTCCTTCTGTCTCATGGGTCACTAGAATCAGTACAAAATTATGTAATAATACACTGAAGTTAGGTCTCATCTTAACTATGGTTAATAGAAATGTTGTTAAACACTGTTTTCTTGCACCAAAAAATGGGCATTCTATTTGAATAACCAAAGGGGATCATCAATTTAGGAGCAGAGAACAGGGTTTACGAACAGCAGTAGAGTACTGTAGCATAACAATATGCTAACGGGAAAAAATCGATTTTGAAATATAGCTTAAAAAATTCAGTAGATGGGCCTATCTATATTTTATTTATTTATTATCCTTTTTTTTTTTTTTTTTTTAATTACCAGTTAATTTTAAAGTAATTTGAAAATGAATGACTATTTTCCACATTTTTTATTGTTTTTTGTTTTGTTTATTATTATTATTATTTTTTTTTTTTTCACTTTAGTGACCTTTGACCCAATTGTGATAATATAAGAATTAGAATGAATTTTTTATTGCTGCTTGCTGAAACTTGAACAAAACAAATATTTTAAAAATGTACCTCTTTTTTGCTCAAAAAATAAAAATAATTTAAAGAAATAAAATGAAGGAATAAAAATGAAGCTTTTTGAGAATGTAATATATACTGAATTCTTGGACCTGGGGGCTGATTATGTAACTTTTTTGCTTTGTTGTCAACAAAACTAATTTACATTAGAAATCAAATACTTTGATTCCATATGAAGTTACAGAAACAGCCGACTAATTCCATCGTTGTCTGGTGAAACTCACCAGCCAGTTTGTAAACATCAGAAGCCCAACTCTCGCCTGGTTCCATTTCTGCATTGACAAGTCTGATTCCATACAAACTATAGACAAGATGATCTAGCCCCTCCATACATGCACCCAGAGATAAGTAAGGAGCAAACTCAGCTCCACTACCAAGTTGTAGCCACGCTCTCTTCACTTTGTGGGTGAAATATGGCACATCCCACGCAGCAAGCTCCTATAACACAAGTCAGTTTGAGTATGGTTATTTCAATGTTTATTACGATTGCTCCTTACCTTAGATTGTGGATTCTCTGCAACTTTCATTCGTTGCATGCTCTCAAAGTCCTCGGCTGCCCGTGGCTTCAGTTCTCCTGATAAAGCTGCTAGAAATTCAGCTACCATGTCTGGAGTCTCTGCTGTGCTGGCTTTTAAAGCTCTGTAATAACAAGTTATACTTATAAATATACCAATTAAATATTGCTTCTTATACACTAATAGTATATTATATAAATATTACACCAAGTGTGTATAATTAATAAAAATAAATATACACTAGAAGAAGACTTGTAGTGATAATTTTAACAACAACCAATGAATGTAAAAGACACAAAAATAATAATAATAATAATACTATTAATAATAACATAACACATGGGGATTCAACTGTTAAAACAATGTAAACAGATGGTCTCTTTCACATGATTTTAAAACTGACGGATACTGATGGGTACCGACACCCAAAGCTGATGATAACATCCAGTTATCTGAAGGGTACTGACGTGCAAATCACCCAGCTATCTATCTGACAAATTACAGACACTGGTGGATGGTGATAGAGTGACAGATACATGTGTGTGTTTGTTTATATTCGTGTAGCTCCATTCGTCAATGAGAGTATGTAAAAACAACCTAGCGCAGCTCGGTTTTTCCATATCTATCAGTTTTCCTAACATGCCCAATACACTTTTACATGTGAAATGGACAAATACAAGTAATCATCATAGTCAGTCTGTATCCATTGAAGAGATCAAATTTATGCACCTTGTGAATGATACTAAACTTATTTTAACTCCACCTTCCCCCAATGCTTAAAGTTACTGTCACATTCTAGACTTAAGCATTTATTTTTAAGAATTTTACATGAGCTGGATAATAAATAATAATAATAATAATTTTACTTTTGTTTTGACATGAAACTGTATTTTTTAATAGATAATTAAATAGAAACAAATAGATAGATTACGGAAAAATTGATGAATGGTAGATAGTGTGAGTTTACACTAACAGGGATGCTATGGTATAGAAAAATTTCTAGCCCAAGCCAAAAAGAAATTTATAAGCATATCGTCCTGGTGGCGGCAAAAGGCCTCATCTCCAGTGATCAGCAATTTGACAAAGACCCTATCTTCATTGATTTTGCACTGGAGATAGGGCCTTGAAAGAAATGGAGATGAGGTCTTTTTCCACTACCAGGACGATATGTGTTTGTGTCAAGTCTTTTAATTCTCAGCAGTATTACCTGTGAGCGTAGGTAGGAAAGTCACAGAGTTGTGCAAGCTCGTGACGTAACTTCAACATCTCTGAGAGCAGGTACTCTTGATGTGACTCAGGTTGCAAGAAAAGCTGGTACGCTGCTTGACGAGCAACATCACTTGGAGAATCTGCATACAGTCCAGTCACCAGTAACTTGTCACCTTCACTCATAAATCTGAAAATATTTTAGCTTGCTGAATATAAACTACTAGTTTATACCTCCAATATTTGTACATTTGAATTAATATATATTAAGGAAACGTAGACTGTGTGATGGGTACAGTAATTAAAAATTTTGATGGGAAAATTTAGGGAATGGGAGATAGTAATGAGCTTAGACTGGTACAGAAAAGTCCCATTCACCAATTTTTCCTAATATATCAATGCGCCTTTCTATCAAATCTTTTAATAATCAATATTTGAATTTGAATTAATGATAAATTTGAAAAAAAAAATCGCAGATATAAAAAACTAACACATTAGAAATATTTATGCAATAAACTCCAAGAGAGATATGGAGTTTGTTATGCCTTCATCAGTCCTTACAGACCCAGAGAGAAACTATAGTTTCTTTGTATTGTATAGTATTGTATAGTTTCTCTCCGAGTCTGTAAGGACTGTTGAAGGCATCCATCCATCTCTCTTACTGCCAAAATATTTCCAATGTTTTATTTTTTATTTCTGGGCTAGCAAAATTTTCACTGAACTATGGGACTCTTTTCACTATGGTAAGGCCCTTGCTGGTTTCTTCTATCTTTTTCTTTCAAATTTATCATACCTAACTGTGATGGTTTATTTTCCTTAATATATCTCAATACAGTATTTGAATTAATATATGAATGTTTATGTTATAACATTTGTGTACACACCATGATGTTTTTTCCCTCTTAAATATATAATAATTTAATTAAGGAAGTTAAATACTTTTTATATTAATGAAATGATGACCCATGGTATGAGTACTGTATCTTGCTAGCAGAGAAATTATAATAAACAAAGAGGAAAGCTTTCACACGATAGTGCAGTCATGTTATGGTAAGCCCTATGTAGGTTTATAATGATATCCTTCCCTTAATTTATTTCTTCAATTTTTAATTTGATAACTTACAAATGTCTTGTGCTAGCTGGCAGTTCATCTTTAGGTACTGAGCGTGGGGCGACACTACCAGCCATGAATCTTTGTCCTAACTGAAGTATGGCATTGTTTAGTGACACCACTCTTCTCCTCTGCTCCTCTTGCAAGTGAATACCACTTTGCTCAAAGTCAAATAGGAAGAGCTGAGCCACATGCTCGTCTCCAGGTGTCGTAGGTACTTGGTCGTTACTTCCCAGCACTGAACGTAGTCTCCCGTACAGCTCAGGGTGTGTGTTTAGTCTGCAAAAATAGAGAAATCAAAATATTTTCATTAAAATATACAATATTATGTATGAAAGGATAATATATTAATTTGTTTAGTAGTAACAACTGTTTAGTGTTCAGGTGATGAAAAAATTATCATGCATAATTTAAATTAAATGATAGCAAATTTTGGAATTCTTGAGGAATAGAGTATAATGAGCTCTTCATTATTATCACGAACATATTGTAAAAATACACAGCAAACATCTGCCGATAATTGTGGCACTCATGCTGATAACTAGTATAGTTACCATATATCTAATCTGGCCACTATAACACTCACAAACATAGACGGAAGGAAAGTGAAGCAGGTTTTTTCATTCAAGCATGTATCCCTTTACCACAGACCTATTTAGGGATGCTCAGGATAGAAAAATACAGTCAGCCGGGGTGAAATTGAAACTCTAATCATGTGCAAGCTTTCACTTTTCCCTATCTCACTAGACATAGAGCACTTTGAAACCTGGTCTGTGATTGGATTCCAACTTCACCTCACATTTTCAATTTCACCCTCGTTTTATTTTAAATGAGGATTCAGATCAGCAGGAGAGCAACTGTGGCTTTTAAAAAAAAAACTGTTTTACCCCAGTATTAATCACCTGGAAAAACAAAGCGAAACCACAAAAACCTTTGTATTTTATAGGCATCCGACAAGAGATTTTTAAACTCATCCTTACTTTTCAACTATACAGCTAACGGCTACACATGCATCCTCCGCAGCCTGAGCGAAGGATGCTCTAGGGTGAGCAATACGAATGAACTCTGCTAGATCAGCAACCTGACACAAAGTATCCGACATTTCATCAAATACTTCCACCATCCTACGTTGTCGTTTAGGATCTCCCGTCTCTTGCACCAGTTTTGCTGTCTGTAGTTCTGCATGTTGTTGTAGTAAATAAAAACCTTCTGGTGAGCGAAGTTCTGGTACACAAAATAAACCCTGAAAATGTAATAAATTAGAACTTTAAATCTTCAATAAATCATAATAATAAAAAAATACTTACCGTATCCTCTCTTATTAGACTTAGATTTATTTTACGTTCTGGTTTCGTATTAAATGCAGTAGCTAAAGATGACCATGTGCTTACAGATTTACTAGATTGTAAACTAATTAATTTTTTATTAATTCTTGATAATAAAACTCTCATTCTGATTGATTTTATTTATTTTCAACAAAAAGAAATAAAATGTTTTTGAGCTTTTTGTTACAAAGTCTACCACAATCTGTTTTCACTTTATACTTCGCTCAAATGAAGAAAAACATGTTGCATAATAATTAATTACCCCCATTTACAGGACACACCAGTTTTCCTACTTTAAATACTCAAACTTCTTGTAATTACCACTGAAAAATGGTGTTTTTTATAAAACTTGTTCACTTTCTCTTTCATTTTTATTTTTTTAAATTTCCAATCAGCTGGAACAATCGCAAAGAAAAAAATATATATATTTGGGAGGTGTCGCCGCGAACGGAACCAAGACGTACTAAAACCAGTGTGGTTTCTTTGCTATGAAAATTTAAAACTTTGTAAAACTTTTCTATAGTGTTTGTGTTTGTGATTGATATGTTGACATGATTTATGCAGAATTAATAATAAATAATAATATGCCATCTTGATTTGTTATGCACGAAATGCAAATAAATACATGCAGAATGCAGCATATACAGCGCCAGCGCGTCATATGATTTATGTATTTTTCATAAATTTATAAATAATAGCAAATTCATGACAATTTGACAGCCTCGCTCCGTGTTCCTGTAGTAGTAGTAGTACTATCTATATAGTGTTTTTTTTGTGTGTTGAAAAAGCTGATATGATCAGTGATCGATCAATAATTTTTTTTTTATTTGGCTGTGAGATATTTCCACTGCGCTGCAAAATAATTATTCCCAACGAATCCAACGATGCTATTTATAAACATTTGCTGTGCAAAAGTTACAATAAATTAATGAATGAATATAGTATGAATAGTATGTAAATGCTCACCTATATACGCTCGATCGTTTCCACGTTCAATTCTGTGTTGGTCACTGCGGTTCTGCAATTTTACGATGAGGTATGTTATATTTATACATATATAAGAGATAAACTTTCAAATAATATGTCAAAATGAAAGAGCTCAACTTTTGAATTTTAGAATTATGAGCCCGCATATATAACCCTTAATTTCCATTATTATATTTATTTAAATCTGATATACATAATCACAAAAATTTTATGATCAGTGCTGGCTATACATGCTGTAACTGAAAATGGTATTACGTTATGATGTGCTATATTATATATGTGAATAAATCGCGTGAGCTTCTCATTTTTCTCAATGTATATGAATATGCAGTGTGCTATTCATATAAATATAGTATATATACATACTCACGCTCACCGGCTATTTGTATTATTTGTTGTAACTTTGTGCATCAAATTTTAATGGGCATAATTATTTTAATGTGCAAAGTTACATAACAAACAACAAAAACGAATATGTGAATGTGAATGCACCTTACATTGCACGTATATATTTTCAAAAACTGTAACAAAAATGTTACGTTAATAAACTCGTTTTTTTTTTTTTTTTAGTATAGTTATCACTTTAGTGAAATTTGATATATTATACACGGTGTCATGTCACGCGTGTTATACAGTCTCGCAAAATGTTTATTTTTATTTGTTTGCAATGTTTACACTCATAAATACACATAGTCATATAATAAAATTATATTCATATCGAATCATATCATTATTTGCAGACATGAGTGAAGAATCAACATAAAAGCGCAGCTGTTAACATCCATTGATCCTGATCCTTATAAGACCTAAAAAAAAAAAAAATGAAACGACGTTATTACAACAAAAAATCCGATGCAAAATCGTGATTAATAATTTACATAAAAACATTTGTATATTATGGTCCGTCTCAAAGCCTATTTTAGGCTTTGGATCTGTCTTATTATTATTATTTTTTTTTTATTTTTTTTTTACATCCATGAATATTCTATTTATTATTAGACTCTCTCATCTGCTCTTCTAGGGGAAAAAAAAGCTTTAAGTCCAATGAATGGAGGTTATCGGTTTAGCGCGCGGGTAGACGCGGGGAAAGCAAAGGGTCCCCTAATTTACCACGCTTATGGGGAAAAACACGTTTTTTGCGATTTTTGAGAAAACTACTCCTCCGATTTCGGAGAAATTAAAATGAGAAATACTAGACATACTTTTGAATGTTTTAAAAACCCTAGAAAATTTTTATGAATTTTTAAACCGATAACCTCCATTGATTTTTGTTCAAATTCAATATCAATTGTGTCTATACGTGTGATTATTTTTGCAAGGTGTATAAATAAGATAAATTATAGCAAAAATATATAAAAAAAAAATATTATATTATAATAATATCATAATATGTTATCAACATTAAACATTGAGGAAGGCTACAAAAAAATTATAAGGGGTAATTTTATTGCATTTATGCATTATATTTTATTGAAATTTTATTGCATACTGCGCACTCTTATAGAATATGCAATTATCTTTTTTTTTTTTTTTTTTTTTAATTAAAAAACTGTTTCTACATAGCAAAGCAATACACATATTATATTACAACATAATTTGCGAATTTTGAACTCGCATTCATCAATGTCAAATTTACAAATATGTATATTTATAATATATTCATTACTATCATTTAATAATTTAATAAAAAAAACTATTTCTCCACTATTTTTCGTTTATAGCAATAAAAAAAAATACAGACGGAATAAGAGGTGGGATGTATGGTCGCATGGGGTGGGGTATGTCGCGGATGCGTTGCATCTTAGCAACAAAAAAAAAACAATAAAAGAACGGGAGTTTATTATATCTACTACTATTATTTTATTTGGCACTTTCCTAGCTGTACCGCGCTGTATTGTATATACCTATCATTGTACAGATCAATACAGAGAGCCGCGCGATGAGCATAGGTCATATTGCTGCATGAGCCAGAGCGACATAAAATAAGTTGCAGAAAAAGTGTGATAAAATAAAATCTTAAAATAGAAAACTATAAAAAGGATGGTGGTATTGTACCATAAAACTTTTTTAAAAATGTGCATGTTTTTTTCAGAAGAAAAAAAAAACATAGAAGGAAAAAGGGGAGGGGGTAGTTTTAAAGGGTTGTTGTCCTCTCTACTCATCCCATCCTCCTCTCAAGCGTTCACGTCTCTCTCTATTCTCTCTCGTGTGTGCGAATGTTGCTGCGCACCGAGTTTGGCTGCGTGTTCAGTTCAGTGCGTGCGGATCCCAGGCAGAGCCCAGGTCAGTGCCGCTCGGAGCGAGGAGACAAAAGAATGTCAGATGCAAGTGTCCGAGCGAGTGGGATGTCAGAAGATGAGCAAGTCAAACCATGGTGGCAATGTTTCGTGCCTACCCCGCCTCCACAAAGCAGCATGATCAACGCAGAATCAACACGGTCATCCTTGAAAGGTAATTATAATTATTAATTATATAATCACATTTTTATATATAATAAAGTTACTAAAAGAAACAAATAAGTTCAGCACCTTTACTGAACATTTGTATGTATATGTGCGTAAAAAAAAGTAAAAATATATAATGATCATGAAATTTTCAATGATTCTTCCCTTTTCTGCAATATACTTCCCTCCCTATAAATTAAAAAATTATGTAATATTTGCTGAAAGAAGAAACAAAAGTATTAGTATCATTAGTGTAATAGAGAGAATATACGAATTGTCTCGTGAGAGCGACTCGTAATACGACTCGTTAATAAGATTTTTTTATTAAATTCACATTATGTAGCTCTCCGAATAAGTATACCATCACACACAAAAGTATAAATAATACGTAATATTTTAAGCTCAATTGAGCAACATTTATGCATTAAATATTCTATTTATACGGGATTTGAGTGATTTGACTATACTATCATATCATAATAATTATAAGATTGCAGCGTAATTACTCCATGTTATTATTAATCGTAACATTTGTGGTGCAGAGCTATATATGGGAGTGCCATTTTAGAAATTATTTATATTTATTTATAATTTTTGTTTATTTGTATATATACAAATAAACAAAAATTATAAATAAATATAAATAATTTCTAAAATGGCACTCCCATATATAGCTCTGCACCACAAATGTTACGATTAATAATAACATGGAGTAATTACGCTGCAATCTTATAATTATTATGATATGATAGTATAGTCAAATCACTCAAATCCCGTATAAATAGAATATTTAATGCATAAATGTTGCTCAATTGAGCTTAAAATATTACGTATTATTTATACTTTTGTGTGTGATGGTATACTTATTCGGAGAGCTACATAATGTGAATTTAATAAAAAAATCTTATTAACGAGTCGTATTACGAGTCGCTCTCACGAGACAATTCGTATATTCTCTCTATTACACTAATGATACTAATACTATAGTATCATATATATTTTTTTATCTTGAAATTTAACTCGTGAATTTCTCAAATTTTATGTAGGTTATTTCGAGCAGTATAATATTTATGCTGCGTACCGGATATTGGATATCGGATTCTCTAATTTCTTATACCATATTTTCCTATCATATATTATGTATACTCTTGAGCATTAATTAGCAGGTGTTTTATTATTATTATGATTAAAAAATTTCTTTTGCAAAAACTAATGCACTGTGCGGGTGAGAGATATGAAACTTAACGCATCACATCTTGCTACACTTTTGCTTCAGTAGAGAGAGAGAGAGAGAGAGAGAGAGAGAGAGAGAGAGAGAGAGAGAGAGAGAGAGAGAGAGAGAGAGAGAGAGAGAGAGAGAGAGCACGTACTGTACCCCCATATAGACTGAATTAAATCTATTTTAATTTAATAAAAAAAATGAAAGAAATTCCATGACCTCTGTACTTACATAAAATTTATAATTAATTAAAAATTTCAACATTAAATTTTTTATGAAAAATAAAATTTGTTGCGCGTGGATGAAAGATGTTTACAAACAAAAGCAGTCACGCGTGTGAGCTGCAGGAGCTCCCAGCTTGCTGTTCCCAACACAGCTCGGCTTTAGCTTGGACTCACACAAATTGTGGTGTCATCTCGTTCTCGGCTCTCTCACTGTAGCCCGCTCACATCAATGTTGCTTACGCGGAAAGTAAACAAGAGAGCAAACTTTGCTACTGTTTCAACATCTGGGCAAGCAAAAGCAAGCACGCAGCAAAACTATTCGCTTCAAATCGAGATAGCACATATTATGTGGGTTTATTATTTTTAAGTATTATATCAAATAGATAACCACATTTTTTTGTCACTAATATTTTTATCACGGGAAAAATAAAAATGCGTATTTTATGTTGTATTGAAGTTTTTTATTATTATTATTTTTTTTTTAAATTACACAATATAAAAGTAGTTATACTAATCATGTTAATTATTGTGCTATTGTACAGTGATCGCTATATGTAACATACAGCAAAAATTATATCTTATGCATATCAACGAAGCTGAAGGTAACGTAAGGCAACGACTGCGAATTTCGTTCGTCTTTTCCGAATTTGCCCGATCGACGAGATCTATTTCCGGTAAAATTTCATTTTTTCAAAAAAAATTACACACGATAATTTTTTCCCGCCATCAAAACGTGAAAAATACCGGAAATAAAGATTTAAATCTTGCAGCAGACGCACGAAATGCGCAGTCGATGCCTTACGTTACCTCTAGCTTCGTTGATGCATATATGTTGCTGCATTGCACTAGCATAATTAGTACGTATTTATTTTTGTACGTACACAATTAAGGCGGGAAATCAGGTACTGTGAGATTCGACTAAAAAAATTGCAAAGAAAGAAAAATCTGAAATTTTGCACAGTGATACATTAGAATGGTACCTTCAAATTTTTAAAAATTTTGGGGAGGGTCACCATGCTATTAAATTGTAATTTTTTTTGAAGTGTTAGTCCCATAAGAGTTCATGTTAATTTCCAAAAAATATTTTCTCTTATCTGATGGTCACGGGTTCGGAAAATGTTATCATAGATAGCTGTTACAATTAACTTTTAAATGGCATCATAAAGTTTCGAAGTTTTCTTTTTAGATTTTAAAATTGTAGCCATCTATATACAACCCTTAAAGGAATAGACCAGAGAAAAAAATAAGTATTCATCACAAAACACGATGGGATTTACATAAATAACATTAGTTTGTCTCGAAACCCAACTGTATCTCCGTAGCAGTGATCAGAAATTTCAATTTATGCAACCCGCACAACATTTTCATACTAATTTGTGCATGCTTCTGACGCCATAAACATGAATTTTTACGCAAATTGCATACTTTACAGTATTTTCACGCTCCCTCGTGGGGCTACATTTATATATTATTCCGGTAAAAATTGTCATCACTTTTGAAGATCCCATTTCGTGTTTTTTCATTAAAAAGCACATGTTTGTTTTATGTGGTCTATGGCTTTAAGTTATTTTTGCATGATTACATGTACATCACTTTGTCATTATATTTGCATTACACAATTAATATTACAGACGATTTAAAGTTAATTTCAATACACGCACGTAAAGAGTAAGAAATAAATGTAACATAATTTATGCTAAATTGGAACAGCGTGATCAACTATGCTGTACAGCAAAATATTTAAGCAATATTTAAAATACTATGCATCAGTATATAGCTTAAATTATTTAGTAGTTATTGTAACGAACAAAGGTTGATGAAAAAGAGTTGGCATAATTTTTACAATTTATTTTTGTCCAGTGCAATTTTTTTTTTTTTAATCGTTTGTGTATTTTTTTTTTAAATAAAAAATACGAGTACATACATAAGTCCCACCAAGACAGGCTTTAAATTTGCATATCAAGTGTTTCGGATTGTTACCACGAGTCCTCGATCATATTCTATCCAATCCGATAAACTGTGTATGCAAAGAAAAATAAAATAATAAGAATAAAAAGGCACCTTGTAAATTTTCATCCCTATCATAAGTTATTAGTTATTACAGTATAATAATTATGAAGAATATGTAAATGAGTTATAACCTGAAGTCGTACTATTATTTTGTTTTACGTTTCATTGGTTATATACAAGAGATTTTTTTTTAATGAAAAGGGCGTTATTAATTATTTAACTTGAATGTCTAAATATAACATTAATCTAACATAATATGAACAATACAATATATAGATTACAGCCGTACACTATTCGCTGGACGTGACAGAAATAATTAATGTTTGTAATATTATTATGAAATACAAATCTAATTTTACTTTTTTTTTTTTTTTTTTTTTTTGCCCTTCATATGCACTAAAACGTACCCATTTTTCAATTTTAATTCTCTCTCTCTCTCTTTCTCTTTCGAGATATTTTTTTGGTTTTATTCATTTAACTATTTGCTTGAAAGGCAAAGATTAGCAAACTCAATCGGCATGACTAGTAAAGTTCTTATTTTGATTTTTGGAACGACATGTGTACAAAAAATTAACTCTTAAGGTCAAAGTTTAAACGGTTTTACTATTCTTCTTCTTCTTTTCTGCCCACTTACACATGTTTTACATTATTATTATTATGTCATCAAAGCAATAGTTGTTAATTTAATATTTTAATTTCATGACCTTTTTTAGTATTATTATTATTTTTTTAATATAATGATTTTCTCCATAATGGAAAAAATGCAAAGTTTACAATAATGAAAAAATCCTAAAGCAACTCGTGAATTTATGTGATGTGACTTTTTATTTTTAAATTATACTAAAAATAATAATGATAGTAAAAAAATTATAAATTACATTTTTTTTTATACGGTGCGATTTTTTTTCGACGGACTATTTTGTTTGTGATGTTTTTATTTAGTTCATCCTTGCCAGCCATGTGATGTAATTACACTGGTATGTGAGATAATATTTTACTCTATTGCCTTATATGGACATACTCATTACATTACAATTCATTCATATAGAGTTATGAATTCATTCATATTATAGGGTATGGAGACTTTAATTAACGTATTTCTCCATATAAATACATGAATATTTCTACAGTGCAATAGATTAAAAGTAGTATTTTATTTCACCCAAACTTTATATTGTATATAAAAAAAACTGAGTATGCAACCCGCACAACTTGAATGCTTAAAAAGTTGCCTACTGTTTCAGGAGCTCGGAAGTTTTTGTTCGGTGACGGCAGTCATCCCGCTTGTAGTAGTATTAAGTGGAACTCGTCAAGAACAGAGTCAAGCGACCTTTCAGTCAAGTCATCCTCGACTTCCGTTCACCAAGTGAGCACCATTACTACCTCATCTACCCTCAGTCATCCCTCGTGTAGCAACATTGAGAGGAACTATACAAATACAGAGTCATCAGCGAGCACCGTCCTTTCAGTCAAGTCATCCTCGACTTCCGTTCACCAAGTGAGCACCATTACTACCTCACCTATCCTCAAAACTGACAATGAAACATGTACAAACTTTCCAAATCATAGCACTAGTCTTCTATATAAAGCCCTAACTGAAAAATCAACTGAAAAAACGTCTGACTTTGAGCAACAACAAGACTGTAAAACTCCTACCACTTCCAATACTTCTGCACGTAATAATGTGAATTTAACTAAAAAGAAAGAGAAAAAACGTTTCTCATGTCCATTATGTGATATAACTGTATCTAGAGTCAGGAATTTAGATCGTCATATTAACACTATGCATTCAATTCAAATTAATTTAAAACCATGTTGTGGAAATATATTTAATACTAAATCAGATTTAGTACAACATTATAATATATTCCATAAGTATTATGGTTTTCAGTGTAAAATGTGTGATCATATTTTTACAAGACCTGCGCTTCTTCAACGTCATATGGTTGCGCATACTCATGAAAGATCATTTAAATGTATGTATTGTACCTACACTACTGGTTACAAATCAAATCTGTTACGTCATTTGATCAAAATACATGGTAATAATATGACAGTTCAGTCTCCTCCAGCTGTAGATTATTTTACTGAGGATTCTACTTATGATTTAGCTACCTTTCAACCAGATGAAGTTTCAATGTCATGTGTGGACTCAAACTTGATGCAAGAAATGAACTCGAACTTGAGTTATGTGCATAAGAAACTTAGAAGAGAAAGTCGTGACTCAAACTCCAATTAGTTCTGTCAATCGAGTGTCAAATGATCGTGTTCCCTAATATATTTTTCATGTGTGGGTTAAAATATCAAATATATTAAGCTTTTTTTTTTTTTTTTTTTTTTTTTTTTTTTTTTTTTTTTTTTTTTTACAATCTTTGTCAATATGTTATATATTATTGAAATAATTATATAAATATTTTAATATTCAAAATGTTAAAATATTAATTTTCTAAGCTTTTGCTATTTACATTCAATATTTGTGAAAAATATACCACTTCTCAGTTCTCAAAAAAGGAAAGTCTGAATTTTCACAAAAATGGTATTTATTTAAAATTTAAAATGTATTTTATAATCTATTTGTGCCAGTATTTTTATATAATCAAAAAATTAATATTTTAAATATAAAATTGTATATGAACACGAAATATAAAATTGAAATAATAATAATAATAATTAAAAGTACATTATGAACGTAAGATTATACGTAAATCGTTGATTTTGAACTGACGACTTGCAAAAGGGGGTTTTATAATAAAATAAAGAAACTCTGAGCCCAAAAATGCTATACTAAAAAAGTTCTAGCAAACGACTTTATGTTTCTGTCTTGATTTAACATGCTTTCTTATGGAGTAATGAAAGAGCTATATAATCTAGTTACAAATGTTTCTTGATACTGCAATTTTTACTGTATAACTTACTAGGCCTCAAAGCTTATATTTTCCTGAATTTAAAGTGACAAAATTATTTATAACCAAATTGGTTGGAATTCAGGAAACAAAAAGCTTTAAGGCTTAGTAAGCTACATTGAAAATTTCGCAGTATCGAGAAAAATTAGTAACTCGAGTTATAGCCTCTTCATTACGCCATAAGAAAGCATGTTATATCAAGGCAGGAAAACAAAGCTATCTGCTAGCACTTTGTTAGTATTGTTGGACTCCGAGTTTGTTTATACCCCCCCCCCCCCCATTTTGCAAGTCTTTTATTATTGCAACGATGAAAATACACTGATTCATGCAGACGTTCATTTTCGTTTTGAAAGCTACTTACGATGCACTTATAATTTTTAGTTTAATTGCTACTAACTTTAATTTTATGTTAAGAAAAATTACGATGCAAATTGACAGTTTACGAGAGTTCCTAATAATAACATTGGTTTCAACATTTTTTTAATGGAATATAAATATAGTAGCCTATGTAATAATATTTTGTTGGCAGCAATTTTTATTTGTAAAAAAATTGCGCATTTTAACAGAATTTTATTTAAAATCTGTTTTTTAATTAATAATTTGAATTGTTTTCGAATTAATGTGCTCGATGCGTGGATAAAATATAATAATTATTAATTATGTTATAGCTTAATTTTAGTCGAACATTTATAACATGGTAATTTTTACTAAATGGTATTGCGATAATAATGCGATTATATTACGTATAGTTATGTTGTACAGCATAATTGTTTTTTGCATTTATGCCGTATAATAATGACTGCAGCATAAATTTACATAATTTATTTTTTCCAAGTGAAATACTATAGGTACAGTGGGTAATAATGAAATCTTTATTTCAATGCTGTATGCAGAGAGTGTTGTAGTTATCAAATTTAAATCGTGGCAGTTTCATAAACTTTCAGTTTTTTTTTTTTTTTTTTTTTTTTTTTTTTTTTTTTTTTTTTTTTTTTAAACAAAATTCATGTTTACGTTTGCAATGTTAATATTGCTCAGAAAATTCATTCATACATAATTATTTTTTATGGTATGTATGATAAAATCACGTGTATAGATTATACAATTTCTGATTAATAAATTATATTATTTACGTCATGAATGATAACTATCACATTCCATGTTAATCGTATTTTATTTTTAATTATCTTTATCGTTATATATAATTATCTTCATTGCATTTTTGTCATATCGCATTAAGATTTTTTTTTACGTAATATTTCATTAAATTGTGCGTAGTGAAAAATACCTTCACAATTAAAAAAAAGGGGGGGGATTTATTATGATTTTACGGCATGTTTACATGCTACAATGTATTCTGCGTGCAGTACAAATTGCATGCAAATAAGTTTATTGAAGATTTCATGCAATCAAAATAATTTGTTGCCATTAGACGTTACTCATAAATCTTGGTTGATTTGTCAGTCGTGTAAGAAATGGGTAGTGAGAACCCACATGAGAGATGACAAAACTCATCAAATATTACCTCCTTTATGTTTAAAAAGAACATGCTTTTTATGTTACAAATCACGAGATAGGACTTGCAAAAATAACAAATTTGTCCCTTAATTTGTTTATATTTTGCCGTAGAAGGGCAAAGAAAGTTCAAATTATTCATTTTTCAGCACAACATTTTCTATTGATATATATCATCTCGTGAGACAAAAATCACGCACATCACATTGTACATTTTTCAGTTATGTAACGCTCTATTGCCTTTGTAGAAATTATATTTAATTTTAGAGATAGCTTTTTTTTTATTATTATTATTTTTAATAATTGAAAGAAACATGTTTTTAGGCCTGTTAAGTTAAATATTGAAAATGAATTATGCTTTCTTCCTACTCATGTAAGAGTCTCGTTTAAAAAAAATAGTTGCGAGTATTCATGTGCTTAATTTTTATAAAATATGTTGTGTACATATTATTTATGAAAACTATATATTGTGTCGAAAAATAAATATAATATTTTTATTATGCATTCCTCTCTTTTATATAATATACACTCTAAAAATTGGTGTATTACTTTAGTTACAAATACTAACTTATTTAAGATAATCACTTCTATGGCTAAAATAATGCATTTTAGCAAGTTATTAAAAATAGCTAGTTTAAGTTATTTTAAGTTTTTTAAGCTATTTTAAGTTAAAATAGATGTTTTTAATAACTGCTAAAATGCATTATTTTAGCTACTTATAATAACTTAAAAGTGATTATCTTAAATAAGTAAGTAATCGTAACTAAAGTAGTGCACCAATTTTTAGAGTGTACATATATAACTTTTATGTGTACTGTTTTCTAATATATTCACATTGCAATAGTTCAAAAAAAAAATAGTGTATAGAATTTTATAAACATATGAAATATTTTTTTACTATTTAATGTTGAAAATTGTCGTTAATTAACGTGCATCATTAAGAACCATGTCACGTCACGCACAATATGTGTAGAGTGACAGATTGGTTGATATTTGCCAACATCTCTCATCGCTTCATGTCTTGTACTTGAATATGTAAAAATAAACTATTTTTGTACAGAAATAAGTTGTTTGTTTTTTAATTAAGTCCATTTTACGTAATACAGGAAATTTAAGAAATTAATGAGCTAAATTAATATTAGAGATTAAAGTAATTGGAATGAAATACAATTAATTTTACCTGCGCGTCCTAAAAAACATTCTGATTGATATCAATTCCATTAGTAGAAGGAAATATACTTTTCCTTATTAATAATTACAGATTATCTGTAGTTTATCATATTGCCAAAGAAAAGTGTCTATATGCATTAAATCATATAACTTAATTATGAATTGTTCTGTAAATACACACGACAATGTTAATTTTACCATTTAAATACACGTAGTTTTCTCATATGAATAACATTGCAAATTTAATGGAAGTTTTTGAATGGTAAAATATATTATCACAATCGTGCGTATATATATAGACAAGAATATTAATTATAATTTGATGTTATACATTTGATTTAAATTTAATAAGTATAAGCATCAATATAATTAGTAACAAAAAATGTATAATAAGATGATTACTAAAATTTATAGCTTCGCCACGCGTCCAGCTGGTGATTCAAGAAGAGAGGTGCGGCTTTAGATTTTTCTGCAAGGTAGGTAGGTAGGTATAAAGTTGAGGGCGCTCATTTGACATCACATTACTGGCTTCTACTGTATAAGGATGGCAGCATGCCAATAAGGTTTATGAACCAAGGACCATTATATAGTCGGGAGACCCTTCAAAAATAACTTCTTTTTTTTTTAAATAATTGCTCATCAAAAATAACAATATATAAAAAGTACAAACGAATCTTAATGCAATTTACAATTGAAATTTTAAATTAATCTTTCTGGAGTTTTTTTTTTTTTTTTTTTTTTTTTTTTTCTTCTTCAACTGTTACCAAAGAGGTTTGTGGTTAGTATGAATAACTTTTTTTTAGGGAGTATGATTATAATGAGTTATATTGCGCAGAATAAAACTCGGAAAAGTCATAACTTCTTCTGTGCTATAAAAGTCAATTATTATCATGACTACATAAGAGAGAAAGAGAGAGAGATTAATATATTTTAATAATAAAATAAGGCGACATGAAATGGACTGAGAAAATTTCTCTTCACGTCTAAATATTCTTAAAAATAAACAAAATTTTAAATATTATCAATTTCACACTATTCAGCACTGAAAGACGAAGTAACATAATTTATGCTGAATTTATATCTTAGCATAAATTTTGTTAACAGCATAAATAATTATACTATTCAACATTATATTAAACTAATTATTATAAGTAAAGTATATAGTATGTTAATTATTAATTTGTATTATGTATCAATGTTGCTAAAAATTATCTATACTATAGCATTTAATTATTACGTATAGCTATTTTTGGCCGTGAGTTTTATCTATAAAAATTTATTCATAACATTCCACACAATAGTATAATAAAAATAACAATAAAAAAAAAATCACATTTCAAAGAAACCATAATTGCTCACATTTTATTGAATGTAAATTTAAATGTGATCAAATCAATATCATTTTTTTATATGGAGTAGCCCTGTTTTTTTAGAGTTGTATTATTATTATATAAAGACATATAGAATAAAACTTTAGTGGTAAAATACTCCTACACATAACCTCTAGTTCGACCACAGAGTACAATATACACTCTGGAACTACATTAGTTTTGTGTGTGTGTGAGAGAGACACAGAGAGAGAGAGAGAGAGAGAGAGAGAGAGAGAGAGAGAGAGAGAGAGAGAGAGAGAGAGAGAGAGAGAGAGAGAGAGAGAGAGAGAGAGAAACATTTAAAAACCAACCTACTCAATAATATATAATAATGTTATACTGCATGCAAATCTTGTTAACATTTTTTTTTTTCAAATGTATTTTATGATTTTTTAATTTAAAGGGTTAAGTAACTAACTATATTAAGTTTTAAATGATTATTTTAAGTTGTCTTGAACTCATTATAATATAATTTAATGTAAAATTAAAATCTTTTATAAAGGAATGAAAGAGAGAGAAAGAGAGAGAGAGAGAGAGAGAGAGAGAGAGAGAGAGAGAGAGAGAGAGAGAGAATAAGAAGTAAAATAAGATTTAAGAATGTGATAAGTGTTTAGAAGTTTTACCTCGACCTAAAAGACCATTTAGGTAAATTTTAATGTGTATGCTGCTTGATTTGGATACAAGTGATCTAAAAGTTTGCATAATGAGAAATAATACTATAAGTCTTTTGCTTTTGTAAAAGAAAAAAAGAAAGAAATAAATTAAATTTTAAAATAAAAATTTCACACTTTACGTTTTATGCGGTAATTTAAATTATAAAACACCTTCTTTTTTTTTCTTCATATATGTGGGTCAACTTGACAGGGACAATATTTCCGAAACTTTTTGTTGAGGATTTATGTATGTAAATAATATAAGCAAAGTTCAGGGCTTATAAACACTATAACAAGTAAGCTGCATAGTGAAAAATTACGTATTATGTTTTGTATAGTTTGATGACAAATAATATAAAAGTATCTACATAGTAACTAAAAGATTTTCCTTTCCTTTCCTTTCCTTTCCTTTCCTTTCCTTTCCTTTCCTTTCCTTTCCTTTCCTTTCCTTTCCTTTCCTTTCCTTTCCTTTCCTTTCCTTTCCTTTCCTTTCCTTTCCTTTCCTTTCCTTTCCTTTCCTTTCCTTTCCTTTCCTTTCCTTTCCTTTCCTTTCCTTTCCTTTCCTTTCCTTTCCTTTCCTTTCCTTTCCTTTCCTTTCCTTTCCTTTCCTTTCCTTTCCTTTCCTTTCCTTTCCTTTCCTTTCCTTTCCTTTGCTTTCCTTTCCTTTCCTTTCCTTTCCTTTCCTTTCCTTTCCTTTCCTTTCCTTTCCTTTACTTTTTCTCTCTCTCTTATTTCGCTCCCATTATAAAATGTTGTTTTGAGTGTTAAAGAGATAGCTTAAACAATATTTAAATTGTCTTTATGTCCTTCTATTGTTATTTTTGCTCAAACATGTTATAAAAGTTCAAAATTACCATATTATTTATTTAAAGATTTAATTAAAATTTTATTCATTTATCATATTAATAATACAGTCTAAATTTAATTTAACAGTTCTTTTATTAATAATAATTTAAATGATCTATTTCGTATTTTTAATACAGCTATACTGACATGCAAAAACGCTTATTGTGAAATATTTATTAATAAAAAAGTGTTAAATAATTCAATTGTCACTCCACTAAAAAAAAAAAAAAAAGTGATATGGTAAGTAATAAAGTCATGAACGCCTACAAATCAATTAGTGTAATGTACATGTTTAATTATCACACACAAAAAAAAAAGGAGAAAAAAAAGTGTAGTTGTAGTAAAGTAAAAATTAGCATTGGTCATCAAGATATTTGAGAAGATAATACTGGAAACTTGACGTAAGCGTATAAGAATGATCATATGAGGGGTCATCGCAAAGGTGCGGCAATAAGTACCGAGTATACATATATGACACATCGGTCAAGTGAGAAATGCAATTTTGTATCTAGATTATAGGGATTATTTCTGGAGTAGAGAGGGGAGATTTATATTGTTGTGAAGTCTCTCTCTCTCTCTCAATACACTCCACCCATACTAAAGTGATCGAGTGTGTATCGCTCTTACAAAGAGACAAATGGACCAAGTTTTAAATTCTGACAAGCATAATAATGCTAGCATGCCAATACTTGAAGAATTTATTTAAAGTAATAATTTTTAAACCTTACAAAAAAAGTAACGTTTAATGTCAACATGCACTGAACACCGTTATTTAATAATAAGACAAAAACTATTGTTTAAAAAAAGTTGAAGGTCTTGTTTTAAATTTAACAGGCACAATGATCTTTTAGCGACTCCATATAGTTATAACGAGGGAAAAAAAGTCACTTGTTTATTATTATTTATTTTATTGAAAATCAGTTTGAAAACAAAAGAGATAAAGACAATCAAGGTAATCGGTAGACGATATCTCGTAATAGTATTGTCTATTGGCAAATTTATTTGCATTAAGATCTTATTAGATTACATTTATTATGTATATTTTTAAATATCAATGCCATGGCTCTTAAAAACATATTTTTTTTATCAGCATCTCATGCAGGTTTTTTAAATTAATCTTTTGTTGTTATCATTTTGCAAGGTCATTGCAATCACTAGCAGTAAGCGGGGTTTTAAACATACTAAATTAACTATGCAAATTTTATAACGGAGAAATACTTTAAACAAATTTAAAAGAGAACTAACAAATAGCATGTATGAAATAAAGCAATATTACTCAATTGAGGAATTTTTTAATGATGCCTCATTTTTAATATAAATTTACATGTAATTTGAATTATTGTAATGTGTAATGTGATTATTGACTGTTGCTGTATATATGTATATATGTGCTTGTAAATATATATATATTTTTATTGACAATCATTTCTACATTGTCTCATTTTGAAGCAATAACCTAAACTAATGCATTTTACTTTTGTCATGAATGCAGAATGAAAGAAAACAAAAAATAATTTTGAATATTATGATTGTGAATTAAAAGCTTTTTTTTTTTTTTTTTTTTTTGCTCACGGGTAAAAATAAATACGTAATAATTATGCTAGCTCATTTTCAGCACAATTTGTTCAATACAGCATAACCTATTCTATACATCATAATATCAATATTTCAATATAGCATAAATATTATGTCGTACGTACATCATAATCATTTGTGTAGTTCTAATTTAGCATAATTTATGATATTATGACTACAGCATAAATTATGTAATTTATTCTTTTTGTGGTTGTTTGTTTCTTCATTCATTCATTCATTCATTCATTCATTCATTCATTCATTCATTCATTCATTCATTCATTCATTCATTCATTCATTCATTCATTCATTCATTCATTCATCTAATTATTTATTCTCTCTTTCTCTATAAAATACTCCCTTTCTCTGAATAAAAAAGATTATTTTATATTTTATTCTCATTAGCAAATATATGTTATGCTTATTTTATCTTTCTTATTATTATTCATGCTAACTTTACTAAATATAAAAATATATAACAAGAAGTATAGAGAGTCATGTTCCATCGAGAATATCGTAAGATACAAAACAGGTATATTTATCTAATCTATTATGCTGAGATATAGTATACAATATATAAATGTAAAGTAATGTTTAGTTGGATCCCATTGTTCTTATCTTACGAGAAGAGAGGTTAAGAAAGTCAAGTCTACTCTCTCTCTCTCTCTCTCTCTCTCTCTCTCTCTCTCTCTCTCTCTCCTCAGCAATGCTATGTATATCTTTACAATGATATTAGTATCTTGTAAAAGCCACCACCTTAAGGCGAGAATTGGGAGCATAAGATTAAAACAATAAGATATTCTTATAAATATATGAGACTATATTATAGTCAGTCTACTCATGCTTCGTTGCCAAAAACACAATGATGACAAAATAAAACAGCATTTTTATCTGTTGTAACAATTTGATCCCATTCACAAAAGACAAAAAAAAAAAAAAAAAAAAAAAATCAAAGACATTCTTCAACGTAGAATCTAAAGAAAGAATTTTAAGTCATTTAATATATATATATATATATATATATATATATATATATATATATATATATATATATATTTATAATCAGATTAATAAAATTAATTTAGACGTATATAACACAGAGTAATTGATTAAATCTTAATTCTTCATAATTCCTAAAAATATACGTATACTTTATTATATAATTTTCTATAGAAAAAAAATACATGATATTTTAATATTTAAGTTTGATAGACATAGTGTAAGATAAAAGCTTTATATATATTTTAAATACACATTAATTACATTATGTTAATTATACAATATTTTATATATACCTTCTATATTATATTTTTAAAAAAAATTATGTTGTATTTCATGTTCTGCAGAGTATGTATCAAGAATTTAAATTTTATGCATAAAGTTTATGTTTAATCGATTACATCATTTTTAATGTAGAGTATATTATAGAAAAGAGAGAGAGAGAGAGAGAGAGAGAGAGAGAGAGAGAGAGAGAGAGAGAGAGAGAGAGAGAGAGAGAGAGAGAGAGAGAGAGAGAGAGAGAGAGAGAGAGAGAGAGAGAGAGAGAGAGAGAGAGAGAGAGAGAGAGAGAGAGAGAGAGAGAGAGAGAGAGGTAAAGGAGCTTATACTTAAATGTATAACAGTCCTTGATAACTTTATACTATACAATATAGGCGATATAAAATATTGAAAGTATTGGAACATATTATATAGATGATTGATTTTATCTATATAAGTAATCACAAATGCTTTCAAACTTATTTATAATATTTTGTTTTATTCTTTATACTCTTAAAAATGACGTCACTTTCTAAAAAAAAAAAAGTCATGCGCGACCTAACACATGGATTTTTATATTGCGAACGGTTATGGCAATTAATATATATATATATATATATATATATATATATATATATATATATATATATATATATATATATATATATATATATATATATATATATATATATATATATATATATATAATATATATATATATATATATAATTGGTACTCTCTGGTATAGGGTCTTATATATAAAAAATTAATCAAAAATTTCTTACATATAAATCTTAAAACTTGAATATATTTTAATTTTGTATTTACTGTTGGCTTGAAGTACTTGACCTACAATGTCTTTTATATTTTAAAATATCACTTTGTAAATTACTGAAGATCGGATACTTTTGTAAGATTGCCAAATACCAATCGAATAATGTAATAATAAAAAGAAAGTATTACTTATATATTATACTTCTTTTGTCGTGATGTGCCTATTCAATTGTATGATATTATATAATACAATTATTTAATTTAATAAAAAAAAAACTTTGAAAATTGTCTTGTATTACTAGAACTGATGAAAAAATTTATAATATCTTAGATTTTTTTTTCTTCTTCTTCTTTTTTGAAATTTGTTATATATATATATAGAATGTATTAGCATTTTTGCATGTTATATTATTCACTTTTATGCTGTTTTTCTTAATGGGCAAGTAATAATATATTCTCTTCTCTCTCTCTCTCTCTCTCTCTCTCTCTCTCTCTCTCTCTCTCTCTCTCTCTCACCCTGCACTCTGCACCATACTGAAGATTTTTTTTAAAAGCAAAGAGTCGCAGAGTGCCGAAGAAGCTTTACAAATAACGTATGGAATAAATAATATATTACGACACTTATAATTCATGATATTTATCATACATATAGCACAAATGTTACTAAATGAGAACTGCATAACTATATAATAATTATAAGTACAATATTTTAATATGCTATGTAATATATACATAGTAATTAGTCAATGTAACAGAACGTAAATTATATTGTATGATGATTAAATGTTGCTAAAACTAAGCCATGGCATAATTATTGCATTATTTATTTTTATCCTTTAAGGGAACTTAGAACACATATATGACATACAGAACTAACATATATAATAATAATTATAATAGTCAATGGCAAATTTTTATTTTATTTTAGCAATACTTTGGACAATTTTTTTTTTATTAATATTTATTTTTTAAAAAAATTCACTATTATATAATTTTTCATTTTGCGATTCTCTGACACTACACACGCACACACACACACACACATATACGCAGACACACATATATACATATAAGTTAATGTTACTAAAATTTCAAAAAATATTCATATTATTCTTTTATTTTTAAATTCAACGCAATATTTTCATAAAATACATAATATGTAAACTTCAATGCAGGTTTTTGAAATATTTTCTGTTGAAAACAAATCCTTTACTTTATAATATTACATAAAAAAAAACTTAATCGTTTTCTACTTGATTTAAATAATCCTTCACTTATTTTACACGAGGTTAAAAAATTACAACTTTTCGCTCTACATTTCTTACAAGACATTAATAAATCACAACCCGTGTTTGCATATAATTCATTAGTTAAAAAATTGTTGTTTAAAAAAAAATATGTATATGTGTGTGTGTAAAGTCATGGGTGAACGTATGAAATATAATACACGTAGTTTTAATTTTAAGTTTAGCCTTTAAAAAATAAATAATAATAATAATAAAACGTTTATTAGTACTAAATACTTTTTATTTTAAGTTGCATTCACATGTTGATGGAATTTATAACGCGATGAAGCGCAACTTGTTTTAAATAAAGAGTCGTATATAACTTCGTATAGCAAAATGTTTATCGCGGCATTTTCAGTGCAGTATGGTCGCTGTAGATTACATAGATATTGCGCTTAATTGTTGTGCGATAATAATTACATCATTTAACTATTATGCATCTTTAATGGAGATCTACATGGCGAATTTTGAATTATGTAGCAGCTGCAAAATAAAGTGCAGATTTAAAATTCTTACATTATATGTTATAATGTCCTTTTTTTTTTCTTTTTTTTTTTTTCTTTTTCTTTTTCTTTGCAGGAAAGTTTGCTGCTGTTATTCTTTTTATTTTTTGTTGTTGTTTTTGCTATTGTTTTGTTGTTGTTGTTGTTGAAAAAAAATAGAAATACAGATTTATCTACAACAATATTTATGTCAAAGTAAGCAAGCAGGTACACATTGCTTTGTTTACTGATTAAGGAGAACGATTGGAAACCAAACAAAAATGATCATTCATTTTATGCCACTGACTGTAGCAATGAATAAATAAAATGAAACAATAAAAAAAATGAATTTTTAATAAATTGGAACACTTTTATTTTTTTATTGTAACAAGGGCTAAATGTAAAAATCACTATATATGTGAACTCACCTTTATGATGGCCTCTATATAAAGATTAGAATAATAATAATAATTATAATGAATTGCTTTTACCATAGAGGGATACTTCTACATACAACATGTAAAATGTATCACAGAAATATATAAGGTATCTTGTATACATATGCAAAATATTTGGCCTAGAATTTTATATATACAGTGGTGACTTAAAAAATAACACAAAATAAATATGTTTAATTTTTATTGATGTGTGATATAACTTTTGCCCATGTCTTTTTTCTTTCTTTTATATAATGTTCTCAAAAACTTTTCCTTTTGCGCGTCATCCAAAATATAATATATAAAAAAAAAAAAAAAAAAAAAAAAGTTGCTGCCACTGGCCTAGACCCTATTTTCTCAGTTAATCCTTGCAAAGCTTACATACTCACACATAGGTAGGTAGGTATAGTATTTCTTAAATTATTATTCGTATGGTTATACTAATGATAGAGGAGGCGTTTATTTTTGTTACATTATACAGCTTGCTGATGTAACTGCAAAAATTAACTTTTTTTTTTTTTTTTTTTTGAAGGTTATTATATGCACATTTTTGTCTCAGAATCCCAATATTATTTAATTCTGTATTGAGAAATTGGTTACCATGCATTTTTTTGATAAATGATAAGCATTAAGTCTAAAAGTTTAATTTCTTTTTATATAAAGCCATGTTACACGATGCAATATTTTCAATGTGCAATGGAAATTTGATTGCATGTAAATTCCACCTAAAAACACAAAATTTTCATATAGAATCAATATTGTGCAAAATATTTCTCAGGAACAAACCATAATGAATAATGACTTGTACACACGATGCAATATTTTTACTGGGAAATAAATAATTTACAAAAATAGTTTAAAAAAAGTAGTACATAGATGCTACTAAAAGGCATACTCATAAACATCCATGCTAATATATGATACTATAATGCGTACAAAGTACCTAAAATTATTCGGAGTGGCTCTTATAGCTTCCCAAGCCCATGCCTTGGCCGCCTCGCATCCGAATAAAACGTGAGCTACGCTAAGGGACTCACAGGGAGAGGTCCACCCCCGCACCTAGGTCCTCTCCTGGGCGGGGACGTACGTGACCGCACGACTCACGGTCGGATGACCATTATTATTATTATTTTATTTAATCTGGTTTGCAATGAAATATATTGCTTTTTAATGTAAAATTGTTGATTTGTTTATTTCACGAATACGGTACTGTATGAAAATAAGCCATAAAAGAGATTGATTTTTTATTCATTAAAATTTATTTCAAATTATTTTTATATTATTTTTAACCACACGTCTACTTTAAATTAAAAAGCAGCATAATTTTGTAGAGATTTTTAATGAAATTAATTTAGTAACGGCAAGCAATTTTTATATCACCACAGCTGAACGTAATTTTAACAAATAATTAAGTAAACTCTCCATGCTCTAAAAAAAAAAAAAAAAAAAAAAAAAAAGTTTGAGTTTATTTACATACAGTAAATAGATCTCAATCAATTCTCAAATATAAAGCATAACTTTTTATTCTAATACTTGCATGTTGTGCACCAACGTAAACTTTTGAAGCAATAATAAGTTTATAACTTCCGTAATTTTAATCTTCGTTATTGAAAAAGGAGTGGTAATATAGAAAGTTAAAAAATTAATCTATAAGTATAAATAATAATGGAAACTATTTTTATAAGTTACAATTCTTATTTTCAAATCTGACTTCTATATTCAAATATCATTTAATTTTATTATTATTATTATAAATATTATTTATTGCCATAGGTAAAAAAAGTAATAAATATTATAATTTGAATTTGCATAAATATAATTTCATTATTATCAATATAACTTATGATATGAAAAGAGTTATTTTTGATGGAAAGTTTTATACGGTAGACATGATTTATAAACAGGGGATTATTTTTGAAGGTTATAAACAATACATTTACACTTTATTATTATTTTTTTATTGTTAATCATAATACTATTTTTCATCGTCAAATTATTGTTATACACTGAAAAAACACGTCAGTAATCATAACACCTTTTTTTTTTTTTTTTTTTTTCTTTTTTTTTTTTTTTTTTTTTTTTCGATTTTTTTTTTTTACTACAGTTAAAGTGTGTCTTGTCTGTCTTGTAAATGTTTCTCCATTCAAAATGCAGTACTTTTCTTAAAAATTGCAAAAAATAAATAATAATAATAATAAGACAGTCCCGCAAATCGAAAGTATAAAATATTAATCCTTCGTCGTCGTCGTCGTCATTTTTTTTTTTTTTTTTTTTTTTTTAAGCGTGATTCAGATTGGTTACTTGACACTGCCGATAACACACATTGGTTCTTGATTAGATTCATAAATAAGGTTGTACTCGGAAATAAGAAATACCTAATTTATGCAGTGTAATGAATCATTGATATTTGATGAGTTACTTTAACCTTTTATGTGGTTTATCATGTATCTTTACCAATTAATGATTGCGATCAAAAATATAACTAACCACAATTTGTAATAAAAAAAAAAATTTAAGTATAGTGTTAAATGCAATCTTTAGGTTCATACCTATAAAGCAGCCGTTACGTAGATTAATGAACAATAACAAATGGATCTTAACTGAATCTTAATGAATAACTACAGGTGAAGCAACTATGGGGTAGTGCATGGTTCCATCGTATAACTTTACCTCCACAAATTGTAAGTGAGTTCCGGTTTAAAATGCAATAAGATTCTCCCTCTTCAATGTAAAATCATTGATTAGGTTACATTGTGATCAGTGCAGTTTATTGGTCATCGGTCACGACACTTGCAATCATGAGGGGCCAAATTTTAATACGTAATAATTATGCTATAGCTCCTTTTCAGTTATATTTGCTCATTCAACTTAATTTGTGCTATCCTGCATAGTAAACTATATATTTCATAGCATAAATATTGTTTAGCATAGTTATTCATGCTGCTCCAATTTAGCAAAACAATTATGCTGGAACGACATAAATACAGCAATAAATTACGCAATTTTTTCTTTCCGAGCTCTCACTTGGTTATACACAAATTTAGGCCCATGTGTATATAGATAATATCTCGGTGTTTATTATTATTATTATTTTTTTTTCAGTGTCAAAGATAAAAAAAAAGTAGAAGCAATACGAAGAAGTTTAAACTGTCAATTAAAATGCTAAATTGTAAATTAGCATAAGACAAAAACATAATTTATTAACATAAGAAGTAGCTATTGATGTTTTTGTGCATCATGAATCGCAAGCAGAAAGTAAAAAAAAAAATAATAATAAAAAAAAAGAGTGTTAACAAACGTCTGAACAACAAACATTGAATGTCTGTCTGAATGTCTTGTCGTGATGCACGCGAATGTTTTGTTTTGTGTTCACCAGTACCGCGCTGCAATTGTTGTTGCAATAAATCAATGTCTTCGCACGGTGCACTTTAACAATAATGCATCGTCTTACCTGAACTGTATGATTTCAACTCGTTCTAACTCAATCTCTCTCTCTCTCTCTCTCTCTCTCTCTCTCTCTCTCTCTCTCTCTCTCTCTCTCTCTCTCTCTCTCTCTCTCTCTCTCTCTCTCTCTCTCTCTCTCTCTCTCTCTCTCTCTCTCTCCCTCTACCAGTAATGAGGCTCGGACTGACCATAAGAGCAAATCCACGATAGCGGACGTGCCCCCTCCCCTTGATTGGAGGCCCTCAATACCCTAAAAGGGGCATAACCAGGGTGTTACACCCCTTTTGTGACCCCTAGAGAGAGTGTTACACATCCCTTTCGCGGATGAGGCCCCTTGAGTGCCAGTCCGACCCTGCCCAGTAATTATATTTTAATTGTATATTGTTTGATATAGTGAAAGTATTTTTATATATACTTCGTTTATGGAGATATAATGTAAGGAAGCATGGATTATGTTACCATATATGATCTCTTAATTTGAACTTGAATGTTATAGTTTTTATTAAGGATATAAAACAATTTTTAATTAATATTTAGAAAAATTCATTTAATTTTTTTTCTTTTATATTTTAGCTATTATAATATGTTTAAGTTTATAAGTTCAAGGTATTCATAAATAGCTTAAATCCTGCTTGTAAAAAATAAATTTTACAATTTGTTCAGCTTTTTTTACAGCATAATACTTTGTTGAAAGGGGTCTATATCCTTATCATTACAATATACTAGGGTGCAATAGAGAGATTTTGCAGAGAAGCTGTATTTCTTTTGATTTTAAGAAGTATAACTTTGACAACATTATAAAGCTGATTTTGCCAAAACAAGATGAGAAGTTCTTTAAACCGGAAACACCCCTTTTAATCGGGTTCTAATCAAGTTATAGGAATAAAATTTAACATTTATTAACTTCAATTATACATTGATAGCCTGTCAAATTTTGGTGTTTATCTGAGGAAAATTGTTTAAGAAAAAGGGGTATATTGTAGTTGTTAAAATCTCCGATCTTATGTTTTAACCTGAGTAGCTACCTCCTTTGTTAGTATTTTCTGTACAAAAGAGTCTTTATAATGGAGCAATTACGATATATCAAAACAAAAACAACAGCAAAAAACACATTTTATTCTTTATAAATTTTTTTATTTTATTCTTCATTAAGACAAAATCTAATGATTCTTTTATCCGACACTTTACAATAATACAAGTTTATAGTACCTGTGAACATTAATATCCAAAGACCATACTAAATTAATGGAAAAAACAAACATAAATTACACAAGTTTTATATATAGTTTAAATCGATTGATAATAATTTATATTGAAATGAAAACCATAAAACTTTCATCTAATGATGACAATAAAAAAAAATAATAATAATATTAGTCATATTTTATGAATTGTGATAAAATTAATATTTATTACCTAATAATATTTCTCTTTTCACACTTACATACAAAAGAAAAATGATATTTTATTAACATGTATGTAAAAAAAAAATATATTTATATATGTGTGTGAAATTGATGCAATTAGTATATACTTCACATATTACTTTACATCATACATGTTAAAATTGTACTCTTACACGTACATTATGTGTGTAAATGAAGTAACTATTTTTATACATTTTACAACTTTAGTTTTATATATACAGATGAGTAATGTGTTAAAATAAAAGTATGGATACTATGCATACTAGAGAGAGAGAGAGAGAGAGAGAGCAATATGGTGCAATAGAAAAATGAATGAATCAGTTGAGATTGCAAATTTTTACGTTAGTGGTCTTATACTTAAGTAAACAAGTGTTTTTTTATTATACTTAACAATTTTTTTTTTCTGCATAAGTAATTTATGTATAATTTATGTACTTATTTTTTTCTCTCTCTATACAATGTTAATGTATACTGGTCATGTGAATACACTTGACAATGTTGCCTTATAAAGTTCTAGTCAAGTTGTACGTACAAGTGAGGAGGTGTTAAATATACACTTTTTTTTTTAAATTATAACATAAATTATTTATTGCACTACTGTATCTATTTATAGTAATGCTGTAGTGTCTACCTGATAGATCAGCAAGTTTTTTTTTTTTTTTTTTTTAATTCATAATAAGGAAATGTAATTTCAGTCTTGTGTCTATACATACATATTTTAAAAGAGGGATTCATCCTGAATAGTTTGATGTTTGATTTTATAATTGTTCAATTTATTAAAATATTTTGCCTGAGCGCGTGCATTCAGAAGTTACCATAACCGACACGTCAAATCATGATTTTTAAAAATTAATAATAATAATAAAAAAGATCTTAAAAATTTAAAAAAAAAAAATCACACGTTGATCGATTCAAAACGATACCCTCTTTTACATTATGCACTCAAGATACCTCTAAAATATTTTTGGTCTTTTTCAGTTTTTCTAATACTGCAAGAAAGCGTTTTTATTATTATTTTTTTTTCCTGACTAATGCACATCTAATGATTGATTAATAAATAAAAAAAATTAATTTAAATAATTGAGTGTAACTATATGACAATATTTAATGGTATAAGAATATCTTCCCCATAGCAAAGATGAAAAAGTGATGTTATATGGAATCAGGTAAAAAAAAAAAGTAGTCAGCACTAACTCAATTTAAAATAATAATTTCACGACCAGCATGTCCATTATTATTATATTATTTTTTTCATGGTTACATTGATTAAGTCTGCAACAATGTAAAAAATAAAAATTATAGTGCAAAGTCGTGAAATAAAAAACAAAAGTTTATATAATAAAAGATTGCATAATATGATATTATTTAAAATTAAATACTTAAAAATGTAAGCAGTTATTCTATAAATATAAAAGTTGCGATTATAAAAAAAAAAAGCACAATTTAAATGTTATATATTTAAAATAACATGCAAGAAAAATAAGTACTGTCACAAGACTTACTGCCAACGAAAAGAATTCCAGTTTTTTTCATATATATAATATATTTTTGGTTGTACAGTACAATATAAATAATGGCAGTAATACTTAATTGATTTGTATCTCTATATAGAAAGTATAAAAGCATTGTCCTTTTATGCGAATGCAAAAAAAGACATATTATATACACCCTTTTGGCAAACAAATATCTTATAATAATGTTTATGTTTAAAAAGAAAAAAATAATAATAATATTAAAAAAAAGTGAAGTGAATATATAGACGATAATAAAAATGTATATTATTGTCCATGCAGATATTATAATAAAATGTTAAAGTATATAATATGAGTTTATATTTCATTACATATTTTTATCGTCATAAAATATTATTATTTAAGGTCACAATGTGTTAGTCATTCGAACTTCATATCTTTAAAATTTATGTATTTTTTATTGTTGTTTGTTTTTGCTCAAATTTGACATACATTGTGTATTTGTAACAAATTCTCTCTCTCTCTCTCTCTCTCTCTCTCTCTCTTGTTGTACCTCCTACACTTAAAAAAAATTAAAATAATTGGTATAAAAATACATAAAAAAATGATTTGTCATGAGTAAGATTGGCTATTGTAAAAAAAAAATATATATATTATATATATATTGATAATAATTGTCCCATAAACATTTCACTACTATACTCGATCTAGTTTAAATAGTTTTTTTTTTGGTATGGTTAATTTTGTACCTTGAAATTCCAAAGTTACGATAGTGGCGCCAGGTAGACCCTGTGTGTATTTAATCTCTATAAATCATTTCTGACATATATAATAATAATAAAAAAAAAAGTTGAGCAATAAAATATAACGTTCTAAAGTAGTTTGACTAGATATTATCAAAGTTAATAATTTGATTTTGCTTTGAATTACGTATTATATTATAGTATAAAGTATATAGTTACCAACAATTGCAGAAATAAAAAAAAGTTTGTAATCTCCATTTTATTATTATTATTATTATGATTATATGAAGGGCATGAAAATATACTTTAAAATGTAGGTATAAACAATAATAGTGGATGACATCATTTCTCGCGTTCATCAATTTTATGTTATATTATTTATAATTTAAATTATATTTTATGACAGGATTATTCTCTCTCAAATTATATGTGTATTATAAATATTATATATTCTCGTATATATATATATATATATATATATATATATATATATATATATATATATATATATATATATATATATATATATATATATATATATATATATACACATATATATATATATATAATATAAACTTTTATTAAATATTTATGTTTTATTTAGTTTATATACTGTCAAAAATAGGTATTGTTTCATTCAGGATATAAAACGATAAATTATATTAAAGGCGTAGAACACCTTGAACAAAAAAGTTGCGTAATATCCTAACAAACCTGAAAATCAACGTTGATTTGGACGGAGTCATTGATTTCTAATTTAATTTCCATTCACAAAATGCCGCTGCCGGTCACTGACGTCACAGCTCGCCTGGTCCACTCGCAAGTAAACCGGGCGAGCTGTGACGTCAGTGACCGGCAGCGGCATTTTGTGAATGGAAAATAAATTAGAAATCAATGACTCCAGCCAAATCCACGTTGATTTTCAGGTTTGTTAGGATATTACGCAACTTTTTTGTTAGAGGTGTTCTACGCCTTTAAGATGATTTACCTATGTTGGCCTTTAGGGACATATTAAAAAAAAATAATAATAATAATAACATTTTCTTATTACTTATGAAATTATATAATTTATTATTTTATTGATAATCAAAACATTGATATACAACACCTAATTTTTGTATAATATATAAATTGCGTAGTTTTGAATATATGTACTTACTTACATAATATACATATATTTATATAGCTTTATTGGTTCTCGTATACAACAATGAGACATGTCTTGCCAAACAACGCGTACGATTGTATACGTCTTTATTCTTTTGTATTGTTTTTGTTATAAATATATACAAAGGAGGGCGAGTTAATGCATTTTATTTCTAGTTTTTATTATTATTATTTATCAAGATTAATCGTAAAAGTGCAATGCAGTAATATTTCTTCATTGTTCATTGCTCGAGATGCAGGTGATATTGTATAGTGCAATAATTAAGTCATCTGACATAAATAATATCATTATTATACACTCACAAAATGAATGTTTATAGAGTACCTTTATATTCGAAATGTATTGAGTATTGATTGTTCGTATTTTCAATCATATTCAAACTGGTTGTGTCTAGTGTCGATGCAAGTATGACTAGTAACAGTGGTTTATGGATGCTAAAATTTTTCTTCCTATTTGACCTATTTCACTAATAAAGACAGTACCCATGCCCCATGCACTATGATTCACTGGTAGAGAGAAAACATTAAAATGTTTAATCTCTATAGCAGGCTCGGACTGGTCATAAGAGTTAGTCCGTAATAGCGGAAAAGCCCCCCCCCCCCCCTCCATGTTTGGAGGTACCTTGGGTCCTTTAATGGAGTGGGACCAAAGGGTGTTACGCCTCCTTTTGAGAGGGTGTTACAATTCTTCCGCTAATGAGGCCCCTTGAGTGCCAGTCCGACACTGCGAGTATCGAATTTGGGATAAATTTATAGGTAGTAGGTAGGTACTGTACTCTCTTTACAATATGTATTAAGATGCATGCTTAGATGCATGCAACGTTTAGTAACACATTTCAACCATTACACCACTTTGAATTCTCATTGTTGTAAGTCCTCATTGTCTATATACAACTTACATTTTACTTTCAATTAAAATATCTTGAAAACACAAAGTAATACAAAATTAGTAAACATGTATATTGGTAATTTTATGGATTATTTATTGTAATTTGAAAAATATATAGTTATAAGATTTTTTATACGTGAATTTCGCAATATTTTCTTAGGTAATTGCATTAATTTTGAAACAATGCAAAATTAAATTAAAATAATTCATGCATATTAACATTTTTCTCAAGAATATCATAAATTTTTTATGTTATTAAATTTGATTAAATTTATGGTTGGAAAGAAAGCGGAAAATGCAAATTATGTATAAAATTAATTTCAAAAATATAGAATTACTTCACGAAACTATTTTAAAGTATAAAATAAATAAGTAAAAAGTTCCGTTAATGACACAAAAAACACGTTACATTACGTTTAAAATTATTATAAATATTTTTTTAAATCACTTAAGTGTGGGTGACAGTTTTATAAATTATAAAGTTAAACCTCTTTCAAAGTAATTGAATTTAATATTGATTGATTTGACATATCGGTATCACCAATACTTTGTATATACTATTACATACATATACTATTTTACATAATCCAAAAGATATTAGTTAATAAGGCGGCATATCAGTATATTAAAGTGAAATGATTTTTATATAGCATGAAATACTTAATAGTAAAAAATGTGTTTGTTTTTTTGTTTTTTTTTTTTAATGCTCAGGCGTTACCTTGAGTAGAACAGAACTGTTCGATTATTTGCACCGATGCTCCGTCTGCTTAGTTGTGCACCATCATTAGAAAACATTATTTTTACTGTTATTATTTTGTTGTAAAAAATGGTGCTTGCGCTTGCAAAAATTGTATTTACCTCCTGCATCAGAAACTATTCTGTAAGTTTGCTGTCCTGAAAAATAAAGTTCTTATCATTGTTAATTACAATCCTATTAAAAATCCTATAAAAATTCTATGGTCTCTCAAACTGGGGAGAAAAGTAACGTATATAGGAAACCCGCTTTACAATTTATATTGTATAGACTTGGATTTCTTGACGTTATGAATTTCAAAAGTTGCCTACCTTACAATTTTATATCAGTTTTTTCTTTTCTTTTATCAGGACATAAAAGGGGGACATAATAATAGGTGTATGTTTACTTTCATATCCATCCATAAACATATTTATATGGTTCAATTTCATGAATTATCCGTTTGTTTTGAGTACAACATTTATATGCCTTTAATATTTTATTTCTGCTTCTTTATAGCTTCAGACAGACCATGATGTATAATGGAAGACCTTTGTTGCTAAGTTCTTCATGATCAGCATGATACAGTTATTTAATTATTACTTTTATTTTTACTGTAATAGTATCTAATAGTGCATTCACATATTGATTTATTTGTTTTAATTTTTCCGCAGCAAATTGATTAATAACATTGTTTAAAATGGGAGTAATCATTTAGTTGCACAAAGTTACAAAGAAACGAAAAAACAAATCAATGCGTCAATGCACCATAAAAAAGTTTACTAATAATCTTCTTATGAATACGCAGTAAGCTGTTGAACAAAAAGCCTACCTACCAAATCTGCAGGCGCAACAACCTTGTTCATCTCAAAATACGGTTTCTAGATACAACTTTATCAATTTAAGGCGGGAAATCAGGTACTGTGGGATTTGACTAAAAAAAGTAAAAAAATTAGTAAAGCAAGAAAAATCTGAAATTTTGCACAGTGATACATTAGCATAAGGTATCTTCAAAAATGTAAATATATTGAGGGGTCACCATGCTAGATTTTAAATTTTGATTTTTTTTAAGTGTTATTCCCATAAGAGCCCATGTTAATTTCAATAATTATTTTCCCTCTTATCTGATGGTCAAGGGTTCTGAAAATTTTATCATATGTAGCTGTTACAATTATCTTTAAAATGGCATCATAAAGTTTCGAAATTTTCTTTTTATATTTTGATATACAAGCCATCTGAATACAACCCTTAACCAAATCATTGGCCAACTTCCGGTTAGCTGTTAAACTCAGGAAAAGCCACAATGTTAAATTAGTGAACTTCTATCATTAACATGACGATATCATTTGCTGCACCGTGCAAGTTTGCATGATGATACTCCGGGGATGATTCACGAACAATGTTCACGTCAGTATAAAATCTCATTATTTCATCATCCTCAAAGTACGCAAATACAACTAACAGTTACTCAATCTGCACCAGATTACATCAAGCAGTAAAAACGAACGTAGATATTTGGATTGCAAAGAGATGAAGAGAGATGTTTTGGTATATATTATACTGTATAATGGTTCACAGCGTGATATACTTGAGTATAGCTATAGCTTTTTGAGCACCTGTGGCACGCCCCTCTATATTATTAGACCCCCTGGGTTGAGAATCCAAGAATCAACGCTTTCAAATGCAAATATCATATGCCACATAAGTGTGTGGCAAATATATAAATTAACATACATTTATCAGCAACATATTATAACATATATATAATAATATTTTATTATTAATTACTTTAAATAAATGTTGTAAGTTTTTACTTTCCAAATACTTTCTGTCAACACGTAATTGCTAATCAGTAAAAATCTAAAATATACATATACATAAGTAATTAATATATGTATGTATGTATGGCCTCTAGCAAAGTTGTAATATAAATATCATTTACTATACAACTATATTGACAAATTGTATTAGAAAATTCTTTGTATATATATTCATAGTTATTCAGCCTTTATAGTGAGCTCAAATTCATGACGTGCGTTAGCATTGTTTCCATTGTTGTAATTTTAATGATCAAATTCGTTTTTCCATAAGAAAAGCGTAGAGTAAACAATTTGATCCCTTGCAACAATGGAACATTTTGTAAAATGTTAATATATACTCAATTGTATAATATAGACTCTATATTATAGAAGCTAATGTTTAATGGTGTATTTTTAAATTGATACAATGTATTTCCGTGGTCAAATTTTTTGTTGTAAAGCAAATTAATTTTTGTTCAAGTAACTCAAATGCTTATTTTATAAAAATTAGTTTCATAATTAACTTTCCAACAGTAATAGTATAATACTGATGCAAGATGTCCATTGAATCTATTGATTTTTTTTATTGGTTATTTATTTTTGTTACAATCAGTGGCATATAAAAGCATGATCACGTCAAATATTTCATTACATCTAAAACTTAAAGTTATTATAACTTGCATCTATAGATAAAAAAACTAAAGAATAACATATTTCTATTCTATATTTTTTTATTGCTAAAGAATAACATATTTCTATTCTATATTTTTTTATTGCTATGTAGATCAATCGTTGATTTCCATCCTTACAAGGTATTGAGCGGAGGACGGTTAGAAGTCTCTAGATTTTGATCGACTTTTGCCATCAAAATTTGATAGCAATTTAAAGTTTATTGTGTCAGCTTCCTCTGAAAAGGGAAAACAAATCACGGTATTAGACAATATTTGAATTAAGGGGGGGGGGGGGAATTAAAACCCCTTGTATAAAACTTTTACAAAATGATATATACCATAATTTTTACGTATATGTGTATGCAAAAAAAAAAAAAAAAAAATGTCATTATAGCTGATACTAATCCTTTTTTACTCCCTCGCTCAATCAATTGAAACAGCATAAACAATGAGGCAGGTGGATTCTTTTTAACTCCCACTTTTTATGACATTTTTGAAAAGAGCGTTAACAAATTTTGAGGCGATATTTTTTCTTAGAACGATTGGAGCATGGGAAATATTTTTAATTAATTTTTTAAAATCGACCTAAAAAGCCTGTGACGTCATCAATCGGGCATTTATTTCGGAAAGTATTGACCGTAGAAGGTTCAGTAACCAGTTTAATGAAATCAACTCATCCTCAGGAACCTCGAATGATTACTATAGTATTTGCCGAGAAAAAAGTGGACTGATAACGTTACCAGGCTTTCTAGGCCGATTTTCAAAAATTAATTGAAAATACTTCACATGCTCCAATCGTCCTAAGAAAAAATAGCGCCTCAAAATTTTTTACAGCTCTTTCCAAAAATATCATAAACTCAATAAAAAATTTTCAATTCACCTTCCACATTATCGTATATACAAAAAGTAATATTTATGCTATATAACATAATTATTAGGCAGTTTAACATAAATATGTTGTAATGAATATATGTTGCTGAAAATGAGCTTGTATCTATTTTTGTCTGTGCTTACTATGTATTGAATAAAAAATTACAAATAAAATATAAATGACATTGAATTGTATAAAAATTCATTGAAATTTTTAAACTTAATTTAAAAAAGACCATGATAATTGTATACACACATTCCTTTAGATTAAAAATAAAGCTTTACAAATTAAGAAAGAAAGACAAAAAGACAAACACATTGTAAAGAATGTACAATGTTAAAAATAATTGATATGTGAGAGTATTAGAGGTATACTTGCACACACCTGGTAACGATTTGTTAAAGCTCATAGTATTCAAATCAGATATAACGTAAAGTAATTTTATACTTAACTTAAACCTCAAATAAAGATTAAAAATTTGTTGACTATAAGTTAATTTAATCATGAAGGTTTTATAATCAAAATCTGATAAAAAAATAATAAAATATAAGGTGTTGCCGCTCTAAACATATATGACAGTGACAAAATAAATATTATGTAAATAAGAAAGCTATAATGGATATTTATTTATTTATACATGTTTAATATTGTGATAAAAATGCGTTATTCAATTTTTAACCTTTTAATAAAAACTGAATATTGACAAATAAAATAATGGACTTTAAAAACAACAATAATAATAAGAGATACTTTTTTCTCTTATTTATTCTCTTTTGTAAAAATTAAACACAGTATTTTATTTTTTTATTATATTATAACTGCACGATTATATAGAGCTATTTTTTTTTTCCAGCATTTGGTGAAGAGCTGAATTTCTTGATTTTTATTATTATTATTATATTTATATTTTTAGCACTGATTGTGAGAGATTTTTTAATCATATAATAAAGTTACGTTGAGTGGCGATAAAAATCACCTGCCAATACTATTTTACAAACACCGATACGTGTCGAAACTCACATAATATATGAGTTGTGCAAAATCATCACTTTCAAAACAGCTATAAAAATTGTAAACTTGATTTTGAAAAGGAAAAATTTATATTAAAAAAAAAAAATCAGAATGTTTTTTTGTTTTTAATATTTTTATATTGATTGATTTTTTTTTAATACCTTCGCCTAATTCCCTATATTAAAATATTAAGTGACTTAAAACTGGTATAATAATAATGTTAATTTCTAGTATTGTTCTATATATAGTATAAAAAACAACAATAATCTAAGCTTTAGATCTATAAAATAATTTTATTTTTTAGTTTAAAGCCCTTAGGTCTTGTCATCAACACAGAGGTTCAGATAAAAATCTTTTGATTTTGCAACGCGATAATCACAAAGTTATCGCGGCGTAATACTTGAAATTACATTGTTAACAAACCAATTACCTAGCATCAATGAAAATGTATAAACTGCCCTGGGGGTATCTAACAATATAAAGTAATTTTCAACAAAATACATGTATGCAAGTTTTTTTTTTTTTTTTTTTTGACAATAAAATTTAATGTGAAAATAAAATTTATTATTCATATTTTATATTTAATAGATTTTAATCAGAAAAATATTTTGAAATCTCAAGATCTACAGGGTGTACATAAAGTTTTAACCGTTAAACCGATTGAATTTTTAAAAACAATTAAAAAAAAAGGAAGAAAGATCTAATAAAAAGGATCTAATTTAATGTGTATATATATACAAAAAAAAAGTGCGATTAATTATTCAAAACCGGAAGGACTTTCTAAACACCCTGTATTATGAATTGTATTTTTTTTAAAAACAATATACGCAATAAATATTTTTATATATTTATGAGAGTTTCAATGTTAATTATTTAAAAATTTATAAATGCGTCATTAGCCAGAAAAAAAAAACTGACTACTTGTTTTATATAGGAAATCAGGTTTTATTATTAAAACATTGAAATTTGATCTTGTATAATATTAAAAATAATGGTATATAATACAATTACGTACCGTTGATGTTTATCTTTTGGAGTATATAGATGATAATTATTATTCATGATTTCAAAATACGGAACACTTACTTACTTAGGTCATTTTTATAGCCTGTAATAATAAGGGTTTACATTAAATAAGTATAGCAACATGGTACTATAGTATATTATACCCGTATACATGCATTATCTTTCAAGCAGATTGGTTTAAATTTCAAATGCATTGAATGTATAATATGTATCTGCTTTCAAATACAACAATTTTAGCTCGCTTGTATTATATCATATCAAATTATATGTTACACTATAACATTTGTGTCATCAATTTTTAAATCTATAAGCTAAACATGTAACTTAAATATGAGATATTTATACATTTACAGCTCAATAAAATAAACTATATATATAGAGTTCCTTTTCAGATCTTCATATTTAATTAATTCCAACTCATTTTCATTAACAATTTTAGTATTTTTATCAAAATAATTTTAAACACTATATATTGTAATACTCTTTGGATATCAAAATTTTTATATTTTAACAAAATGATTTATTTTTATTTTTCTCTAAGTAAAATTGTTAAAAAGTTATATACATTTTTGCAGTTTGATAATAAAACTTCTCTCCAGTATAGTTAGCAGTGTAGTTAGTTAATAAGAGCTTAATTTTTGTTTGCTATTTAGACACTAATTAGACCTTTTTGGCCTCGTAATAAAAACCATTTATTATTATTATTATTATTATTAATTTAAAAAATCAAATCAATTTTTGCATTGTTGCATTTCTGTTAAAATAAATGGATCATTTTCAAAAATATAATTTGAAAATTTTCACCGTCCGACTAATATAGTTTTTCTTGGAAACATAACAGAGAGAGAGAGAGAGAGAGAGAGAGAGAGAGAGAGAGAGAGAGAGAGAGAGAGAGAGAGAGAGAGAGAGAGAGAGAGAGAGAGATTTGCCACTTATTTTCGTGATTGGTCTTGTAAAAATTAATTGTAATATGCATCATTGTTTTCAAAAATATATTTAGGAATTTATCTTTTTATTTTTATGAAGAAGTTTTTTCAAAAGTTTGGATAAAATAATTTACAAAATTAATTATGCTGCACAACATACCTTGTTACTTGTTATACTTTGTATCATATCATAATTATTATGTTGTTATCAATAAAATGTTAAAATGAAATCGAACTAAATAAACATCAAACTATAGAGCATTTTTATCTGTGAATAATTTATTTATGTAGATTGTAATCCAAAATGACTAGATTTTAATTTGCGTATTTTCATTCGTTTGCAAAAATAATTAGATTTATACTCAGAATTATATACGTTCGTTATTTAAAAGTTTGTATAAAAAGACACGAGTGTTGTTCGTAAACCCTGTTCTCTTGCACCAAAAAAATGCGCAATCCATTTGAATACCCATACTTCATCGTCATTTTAGTAGCAGAAAACAGGGTTTACAAACAGCATTACGTTGTTTCTTTGGCAAAAAAAAAAAAAAAAAAAAAAAAAAAAAAGTAAAACAGAAAATTCAAAAATCATGATAGGATATATAAATATATATTATATAATATAAAAGCTATAACAATGAGACGTAGAAAATAAAATCAATTTTTCAACTTGACCAAATATAGATTGAATTTAAAAACATTTCAAGTTTGGACTTCAACAAGTGCGCAGTGAATAATACGAAAAAAAAAAAAAAAAAAAAAACTGGAGCTCGATCTGTTATTGCTCAATAAATATTAAGTGTGAAATGTTAATACATATTTTAAAAAGTGAATTGTGGTTTTTACTTTATATATAAACATAAATATATCAAATATTAAACAAGTAGTATAATCTGGTTCTCTATACATAAAATAAAATATATTATAATATAGGACAAGATTTGAATCACACAAATTATTGCCCTACTTCTAATTTTAAATGACAAAAAAAAAAAAAAAAAAAAAAAAAAAAAGATATACAATAGTTATAGAAATGTTCAATGACAAAATATTACGATATTGTGATTTTCCCTCCAAGTAGAATACTGTCCTTTTAACTTGAAACAGTATTTACACCATGCAATAAATTTGATTCCATGCTTTAAAATGAAGATTGTATGCAATCAAATTAAGTTCACATTAAATATATTGCAGAGTGTGAACATGACTTACATATCTTTTACTAAAATATTTATTATAATGTCTCCCATTTTCCCAATAAATTTCAACTTCAATTCTTTATATTTCGTATAAAAAAAGGAAGAAAAAAAAATCCTAAAAAATTCATGTAAAGAATTGAAGCATATAAAATATAAAATGTCGTTAAATAAAATATAGCATGAAGTGAATTAATGTACGTAAAAGTTAGGATATACCATGAAAGATTTACAAGTATTGTACAAGTTTATATAAAAGAAAAAAAAAGTGAAAAAAATATTCAAGAAGCGTTTCTCGACTCTTGAAAGTTGAAACTAATATGCCATATATCAACTACTTAAAGGTGTTTTTTTAAAGTTTAAGTACATAGGACAAAAAGTTTAAGACGAAAAAAAAAAAAAAAAAAAAAAAAAAAACAGGTTTATTTTACAGGGTGTATATGATTTTGTATAATGCGGTAATAGAGTAAATTTTGTGGTCATATTAAATTTTCTTGTGGTAAATGGAGCGTATGCATTTCGTGAATATAATTATATTAAGAGGTGTGAGTGAGGTGATCAGTTATAAATATATATTTTTTTGTGTTAGTGTGTGTGTTCACGATGATGGCGCCAAAACTCTTATTTTCTTTAGCTTGAGGCGCCTTTTTATTTTATATGGCGCCCGTTAGCCGCGTCCACTCCACCCTCTCTATCTCTTTCATTTTTTTTTTTTTCTTTCTAAAAAAGTCTCTTATAGTGTTTTACATGACAGGCCATACTGCTGCTGTTGTTCAAGTCAACTCGTTGTGCTGCGTCACTGCCATGCTACCCACACATGTCCTTACCTCCCCCGCCCTAGCTACCGTTTGCATAACACACCGCGAGTTAGCGAGCCAGCTACAGAAACACTTTTTAATAATGTACACACCTTCATTTTTTTTTTTTTAATGCATTGAGAAGAGAAAGAAATATTATATATATATATAAATATATATATATATATATATATATATATATTTTCAAAATAAAATTTCTACGAAAATTTACACATTATGCTGTATGCTCTTCTATAATAATAATAATATACGTAATATTTTGTGATTGGGCGTTTACTGTTTTATACTGTAAATGTGACCTTGCAGTGTAGTTTTAGTAGTGAAAAATAACTTTACTGTACAGCAAAGTACCACTTAACTCTTCAATTGTTCATTTTCCAAGCTATTAAACCAAGAAACGAAAGAATATTCTTTTTAAGTTATTAATTCAATTCACTATAACACCCACTTTATATATAGATTATAATTGAAAAGCTACTTGTTTCAAACACCCCCTCTTATTATAATAAATAAAGTTATAAGTTGAAGTGAACTGTATTTGATTGCAATAATAATAAACTATTGTTACTTCAATGAGAATATAGCGGGACATTATTGGTGTTGAAATCATGACTCTATTTCTATTACTTTTCTTATAATATCATAAGCGCTTGTATTTAAAGAAGAAGAAAAATCTGATCTACTATATCAATCATCAGAAATATGTTAATCAATGATTATCTTATAAGAGCGTTGATTGAAAGTGACTATATGTTTGGATTTAAATATTTAAAAAAAAAAAAAAATGTTATCCAGAAAAAAAAATTAATGAACATATTAATTTCTCTCTCTCTCTCGCGCTCTCTCTTATATATTATAATAATCTTTCAAAATATTTTGAAAACTTAATTAATCAAACTTTATATAGCAGTATAGATTTTAATCGTTATACGTCATCAGTGTTAATTTGTTAATCTTTAATGTAATGAAATTAATTACTAAAATTATTATAACATTTAATTAAACGTCATGTTTGCAAAAATCAATCACTTACTTCGATTATTATTTTTTTTTTCTTTCTTGTACTTACTATAAATAGAGGTTATATACAGTTATATATTGTTATAAATTTTTTATATTGTACAGTACATATACATACGAAGAAGAAGAAAATAATGTCAAGGTAATCTTACGAACATCGATTGTTTCTGTTAAAGTTACTCCTTGATAGACATCTATCTACTTTACCCTACATTAGAACACCTTTTTCTCTACTGTGTAGCTTTTTTTTTTTTTTTTTTTTTTTTTTTATCTTGACAAAATATTGACTGGTACATTACACAAGATAAATTGAGAATATTAAAAATAATAAGATCTAGTTTTCATTTACCTTAATTTGGAAACGATCATGTATATTAGATGTATTTTAAATCGATTCAATTAATTGGCATCCAAATGATAAATTATGTATATCTTTTATATTTTGATTAGTTTTAAATAAAATAAAAAGAGCAGTTCATTCTATGTGTAAATATAATAAATTAGATTTACTTTATTTCATTGAGATTCTAAACACTTGAGATGCTTTTTTTTCTTTTTCTTTTTTTTTTTTTTTTTTTTTTTTTTAATATATTTATAGACTTAAGCCTAAACCATATTTTTCGGCAGTTCTATTTTTGTACTGCGATTTTAAAATTCCTGTGAAACGCTTTACAATAATTCAAGTAATGGAACAGTTAAAGCATTTTTTTTTCAAAGATCAAAAATAAATACGTAATAATTATGCTAGTAAATGCAGCATAAATTACGTTATATATTCTTTCCGTGTGCATAATAAATGTAATTTTAATGATATTGAATTTTTAGTGACCAAAAATAGAAGTTTTATAAAATTTTGCAAAAAGTGTAAAAAAAAATAATAATAAAAAAAAAACTGAAAAAAATTAATAATTATAAACACAACAACAAATTAGTTCAAGTTTATTCTAATTAACAGATACAAATGAACTTTATAATTATGAACTTCATGATATATTTCTTACTAATTTCTCGTAGTTAGTACTTAGAATCTATCACATATGATGATTAATAATTGTTAATATATATAATGTAATGCAATATTGACGATTACATATTATATGACATACATATTTCACGCAATAAGAAATGTTCATTAGGTCATTTCATATTTCTATATCTTCTCATTATAGTGTTATTCTTAGAAAGATTTGCAAGTACATATATATAGTGAACGGTACATTGGTTGATTATTAGCACTGCTATATCAAATCAAAGTCATTCATGCACCATTACAAATGACACAACTTTCACTCTGCGAGCATGTATGGCGCCTCTATATAACAAACTCGCGGCTAATCAAGGCGCCACCCGTCATCTATAGATACACAATGACTTGGAAAATTTTATTAATATAATACATTTGATTATATCATTAATCATTATTACCAAATATGGAATATTTATTACGTTAAAATAAAAGAAAGAGTAAAAAAATTATATATATGATATGAATAATTTAATTTGATTCTGCACATAATATAAAAAAATACAAATTTAATAAGAAAATTGATATTGTCTGTATAACAAAATAAAAGTTCAATTATAATTTATTTTCTTTAAAAAAAAGCCTCTAGGTTATGTTATAATATTTATAGATATAGATATAAATATAATAATAGATCATTATAAAAATAAAGCGTATCTAAATGGATTATTTATACGATAACTTGACATTTGTTGTAAAAAATTTACGTTAAACATGTATATTTTTAAAAGTGTACTTTATCATCTTTTATTTAAAAATTTATTTAAACGAGTTGCAGTTTAAGTTATGATATTCTGTAATATATATTTTTTTTAACACACATACATTTCATACATACATAAAACTTGCTACATGTCATCTTATGTGGGTGCACTGCTTTCTGTCATCTATTTTTTTTTTTTTATAAATATAAAGAAAAACAACAAAGCTTTGGCAATGGCTACTGAAAAACACAAATGTTTAACGTCATGTAAGCGAAAAAAAAAAAAAAAAACATGAATGGTTTTTTGCTATTTTATAATTATACTGATGGTAAAATGCTAAGAATTTACCCTTCATCTTTGTAAATTCCTTTATTCATTTGGCCCCCGCCGCCTCCACCTTGTTTCTGTAAGCTATTATATTATATTGTACATAATGTGCGGGTGGTTAGATATTTATAGAGACAGCTAGACCACTACGCTAAAACTTAACGTCAAATATATATTTTAATCATCCTGCGTACTATTTCTATTTATTCATCACCAAGAAGAAATTTGCATTATGTATTTTTAGTTGCTTTTTTGTTTCTATTGCAATGCCAACGCTGTTATATATTTCTATATATTTAAAATATTATAAAACTGTATACACCATCTCGCCAGAACAAGAGCAGAGATTTTTACAACCGGATACGCCCCTTTTTTTAAAACAATTTTTCCCAGACGCCAAAATTTTATAGGTGATTAAATTATATTAAAGCTAATCTGTCTTTTAAATTTTATTCCTATAATTTAATTACAATCCGGAAAAAAAAAAAAAAAAAAAAACGGCTGCTTTCGGTGGCTTGCATCTTGTTTTGACAATAGTTTTTATTAATTTTATCATCATTTAAAAAAATCTATACATACTATATAAATACATATATAAATACATTATAATACAGTTTTAATATTATTATTAATGTAAAGTAATTATGATTAATATGATTATATTCAAACTGAGAGACGTGTTTTCGGATCTTAATGGTTTTTTTAAAACTTGAGAAAATAGTGAAAATACATTAAAAAAAAACATTTATGGGTATAGTTGTAAGATAAAGGCATAATTTTTTTCTTCTTTTTGAACAATGTATGTATGTTTAGCACCTCAAAAATGGTGAAAAATTGCAAGTGTACAACAAAGAAGTCTAATAGAATTATAATTAAGATAAATATATTAATGTAGTATTTGGAAGTAATTTTAATCATTTAAAAAAAAATGTAACGTGCTAAAATAATTAAAATATTTTTCTTTAATTATGGTAATCAAAATATATCACACCATAAAACTATTTAATCTTACGATAATAACTAGCATAAAAATTTGACACTTCATTTCTAACATTCATTTGCTTTTTATAGAGTAGCTCTTTTTAGCAAGCGTAAGAAAAAAAAAAGTTTCATGTTTTTTTGATGCAAAGTTTAGATTATCACTCCTTATTTGGTCCACTGGAACTTTAGTAGGAATGAAATTTATAGCATGTTTATAAAAAAAATATACGTATATATTTTTTGCACGAGATTTTTCCAAATAATTGATTGTGGTCTCAACATAGTCCTTGTAATTGTTTTTCTCTCGGCAATATCAATTTCATTTTAACTTTGTCCTCAATCTGTGTTTTCTTAATTTGAATTTTCAATCCTAATTACGTATGTACGTACGTACGTGAGAAATACCATGCAACGCAAATTAAACAAGCATGGTATATAGAAAGATTTTTGTATATTTTAAAATTAAAAGTATGAAATATTAAAACTATTTTCTTACTGAAGTAAAATTAAGTGACGTTTTAATCTTTTGTAATCTTTTGATAAATGACATATTTATTTTGTTATACAAAGTGTTTAAATTTGTTTGTTGTTATTTTTAGTGTATATTTTTTTTGACTGTATAGTATATAATAATTTATATTATAGGATTATAGAAAAAGCTTTGAAGTTAAAAAATTATGAATGAAGAAAAAAAAAAAAAAAAAAAAAAAAGAAAAAAAAAGGAAAGCTGAGTTAGCAAGTTGCCAACGAAGAAAATTAAATCTCACACCTCTTATAGCGCCAACAAAGAGGAGCGATTGTGTGACCTTTGCCCTCAAGATGTTGACCACGTGACCTGTACACGAGTAAAAAGGACCAGACATGACATTAGTTCCACCTGATTACACCTGAGAGGAATGACAAGTCGCTCCTGATTTCTTAAATATCAAGTTTGTATATTTTTAACTTTTTTTTTTTTTTTTTTTTTTTTTTTTTTTTTTTTTTTTTTGTCACGTCATGATCCTATAATATATATAATACAATTAAAGTATGAAATTAAAATATTATTTTTTGACTGTCATGCGTTTAAATTTTTATCTTTAATATATATTTTAATTTTACATAATACATGACGTCTGTTCTATATATTATCTCAAATAAAAATCAATGTCAAAGCATATAAAAAAAACTTAAAGAAACTAACAATTTTTCGGTGGTATCAACATATATTATACACTCGATCAAGATTGAAAATTTTACCATAATATTCGCGACATATTTTTTAATGCTATATTCTTATGAGAAAAACACGCCGTATAGAAATGGTATTTTGTCGAGTGTGTGCTATTATCTTTGCTGTTTATCTAAAAAAATTACTAAACTTACTTTATTTTAAGGTGATTCGCAAAGTAATTTCATATTCTTACAATTGCATTTTTATGTGCACACTTTTTTATTTGTAAGTACATTATAAGATCGTTTATTTGTAAGTATATAAGTAGTATTACACAGTTTTATTTACAATTTTTTTTATATTTTTTTGTACAGTTTCATCATTTTCTGGTATTGGTTTCTCTACACTTACTAAATTAAAGGGCAAGAAAATAATGAACTAATTTTGAATAGCAAGAGAGAGAGAGAGAGAGAGAGAGAGAGAGAGAGAGAGAGAGAAATGTGTTTGTATATAATTTGTGATTTTATTTTACGAGTAATAATAGAGTATTAATACACATTCAAATTTTGCTTACATCATATCATATATTCATGGTAATTTTTATATTATTACATGTTTTCTTATAAAAAAAAAATAAAAAAAAGCATAAAAATTCTGTCCTAATCAAACAATATATACTGTCATTCAAATAAAATTAAATTCTACGTATGTATAATAATAATTGCATGTATTTATAGAATAAAAATAAATAATAAAAAACAACAACAAATATTTAACATTTTAATTAGATCATTGATTAGATTATAAGTACATATGTGTCTGATGCTGATGTGATCTATCATATTATCACCGTGATGCACACATTATATACAGAAGATCACGGGATTTACGTGACGTAATTAGTTCAAGCACTCTTCAGATGCACTATAATAATATACTTTAACTAACTCGATCTGGAGGAGCAGAAAAAGAAGGTCCATGGCGCCCGTCAGCCGGACTCTCTCTCTCTCTCTCACACACACACTGTGGTAACTCAAGCGAAGTGGTCCTCTTTCGTGTATATAATTGTAAACACAATGTATACTTTGCATAATAATACATTTTTACCGTGTATCATCATAATATCAAGAGAATGCAACACATGATTTGGTAAAAGATAAAATATTTGACATTTAAAACTCTCTGACTCATCATCATGAAATAAAAAGAAAAATATTGCGATGTCCTTATCCTTATTTTTTTTAAGGCACGTTTTATTATTATTATTTTCTATTTTAACAACAATTTTTTCATTTATAATTAATATTAATAATATAAATCAAATAAAATTTATTAAAATATACTTGTTTGATGTTAAAAAAAAAAGTAGCAAATTAATTCATGACCCAATTTAATTGAAATTTAATATACCTCTGTATATAATATGTAATGTTTACTTTATTATTATTTCATTAGAAAAGTATAAAGTTGCAGAAAAAAATGTTGTCTGTGGTATTTGTGTGTAAATAAATTTCACCATACGTTGCTGAATTTATTATTTTACTGTATACCTCTTTAGGTTTTTTAAAAAAGAAAGAACGTTGACGCCATTAAATATTTTACTCTCAACTTTTGGGCGTCAAAAAATTTTAAACATTTTTTTATTGTTATAAAGACTTCTGTATTCATTAGTCTTGTCTTTGTTTAGCATATAGGAGTGAGAGTGAGTAGAGAGAAAGAGAGAGAGAGAGAGAGAGAGAGAGAGAGAGAGTCAGAAAGTATTAAATATTTCTTTTGTAGTGAAATATTTTTGAAGTTTATTGTATTTGTGGCACCAATATACTTTTTGTTTTACGTACATCACCTTTTTGTTAGTAATTGTGTAAAGTAAAAAACCATAAAAATATTCCGTTGTTTGTATTCGTATACATCGCGTTGTAAGTTGTAAAAATGCAATAAAAGTTTGCTTATCAAAAAAAAAAAACTTATTTACATTTATTATTATAACAAATAGAAAATGAATGCATATACTGTAGTGTTATTATATAGTGCAAAAGATGCAAGGTGAAGCAAACGCATATCTTTCCTCGTATCTTTAATAATATAAAATATTTCATATTTATTTTGGCGTTGTTCCAAAAATCAAGCTGAGTATAAAATTAAACAACTTTTCATGAAAATGAGACACAAAAACTATAAAGATCAATATTCACTTTATAAAAATAAATAATTTTAAATATGATTTATTAACCTTTTTAAAAATCCATATATCAAATATTTTGTTACTTTTTAATCCTATAATTTTAAAATTACTATAATTTAAATGTCTTTTTAAAATGTTAATTTGTTTTTATTGTCACAGTTAAAAAAAAAACTGTTGACTTTTTTTCTGACTTTTTTTCTTTCTAAAATTATCATATTATTTAGTATGATTTTTTTTTCAAAATTTTAATCTCTCTTACATTTAATAAGTAAAGAACACAGGTATACGAAACTATACTCTATAATGGTCCTTTTTGAGTAAGCTAATAATATTAAGGATATATTTAATATGTGAGACGGATACAAAGAAAAATGACATAACTAACAGTAGTGTGCTTGTTTCAAAATACATCTCGTATTTTCTAATTTACATATGCTTCACAATTTCTTTTTTGTTGAGTTTTTGTAAGCAGATATTATTTACTGTTTGTTGTTTCTAAATATGGGATAATCTTTTTTTATTCTCTAAAAGCTCTTTGTTACAGACCTACGCTATACCCACAATGTTAACTATACTATCTGTATAGAATTTCTTGAGAAATGATGACACATTGTATCTGTATAACTTTTAAATGCCAAATTAGGAATTTTTTATAACCATTGAACTTTAATGTTTAAATTTTTAGGAAAATTGTATTTTTCTCTTTTTTATATGTAGAATACAGAATTGTTAAGAAATATAAGTGACTGACTAACTAACTATAACTAACTGACTAACAGACTAACAGACTAACAGACTAACTAACTAACTAACTAACTAACTAACTAACTAACTAACTAACTAACTAACTAACTAACTAACTATGTCACTGACTGATTAACTTAATAAATAAGGAAGGCTAAAAAAAGTTAGGGGGTTATTTTATTTCACATTCTAACAGAGGACATTATCCTGAATCGATTGATATGTCAATTTCTAATTTTTTAGTTCTTGCGAAGTATTTTTAATTTGGTTTTTGAAAATTTAAAAATGACATCACGGGTGACAACTTATGCATGTGGGCAGAGAAAAAATTTGTCACCCATAACGTCATTTCATGACTGTAAAAAAATTAATTAAAAATATTCAATGAACTCAAAAATTAGAAATTAACATCTATAGATTCATGCCCTCTTTTAGAATATGAAATAAAATTACTCTATGCATTTTTTTGTTCTTTTTCATTAAATGTATAAATAAATAAACAAATAAATACAACTTTTCAGCAAGATGATTTGTAATGACTTTTAACCAATTTATGACAAAACTACCTTATTTTTAAAAGCATGTAGTTAATTTGCATATTATATTTATTTACATAAAAATATATAAACTTTAAAATATGTATACATTGAACCAAAAGTTATAAATTAACAACATTATAGCTACTAGTTGAGATAAGCATAATTAATAATTACAATAAAGAATAATTAATTATTATAATTTAAATAATATAATAATTCTTGATTTTTTTTTTTTAATGTCCATGTTTAAAATGCAACCTGTCATATAATTTTCTTGCTTGGATTGCTTCAGATTCTTGTTTTTCATGTTAAATTATAAAGTGTTGAAGTGGTTTTGTGTTTGTATACTGTATTGGGAAGCTGCTGACAGTAAAAAAAAAAAAAAAAAAAAAAAAAAGTGCAAATTTGTGACTTGAGGCAAAGTAATAACAAGTGGATCAAATTATATTATAATGCAAGGAAGGTAACTTGACACGTAAGGTTACTTCATTCAACTAACTGCATAATAAAAAAAAAAAAAAAAAAAAATCAAACTGTCACTCTTCATTACAAGTGCAACATGTTGTAAAAAATAATATTTTATATTCCATCATCATAATAACAATAATAGTATAGTAATGTATTAGATTACATTTATACCTTATATTTTTTTTTATTGCATCATAAAATTATTGTAATACAAATCAATAAAAAATATATGTACAGTATAAAGTGTTTTGAATATCAATTTTATGTTGTTAATATGCATACCGATGTTAATATTAAATTTAATTTACATGTGATGAAAACAATTTATTGTAATAATAAAATATTGCACGAATATTTTATAAAATTTAAATTAATTCACGACTTGCATTACAATTTTAATCATTGTTGCAAAATTTTAGTGATTAAATTGTTTACTCAATGCTTTTCTTATGGAAAAATGAATTTGATTACTAGTTTGCAACAGTGAAAAAGGGGGGAGGGAATTAAAAGCCGTGAGAGATGTAAATGTAGATTTTATTAATAAATAAATATTTATTTATGATGTAAGTCTACTTGTCGATTTACACATTTTTACATTATTTTTTTACTTTCAATAAGTACTCTTTTTAATTTTTTTTTTAATGAAATTTAATATTAGCTAATTTTTCAGTTTTCATGAATGGTTAAATTTCATGATTTTAAGTATAATTCACGAACATAAATAAATAAGTAATAATTTTGTTAACTCATTTTTATCACAATTTGTTAAATACAGCTTAATAATTTATGCTATACATTAACTTTACATAGCATAAATATTATGTAGCATAAATTAGGCAATTTATTCTTTCCACATAAGTTAAATTTAATTCTTTTTTCTTAATGTTTATGGATTTTGCGGATTTAATTACGCATTTAATATAAAATTAAAAGTTTACTGAAATATCATTAAAATTTTTTTTACACTTTTTCATAATGAAAATAATATGAAACAGGATTTTGTTTTTCTATATATTTAAGTAATTTAAAATTATCGTTATTATTATTATTCTTCCCATGTACAATTTTACCTTGAAAAAGTTCATTTAAGTGTAAATTATTTCTCATTTATACACAATAATTTTATACACTTAGAAAATTACGTGGTAGAGATTAATAATTTAAAACTGGGTACTTACTGCATGGTGCAATGTTTCTTGAATATTCATGTTTATTCATGAAAATCTAATGCAAAGCTAAAATTATCCAAAATTCTTTATTAGAGATTAAATATTTGAAGCATTTTCTATAATTATATATCTCCTACTAAATGTTTATACTAACTAAATACCAGTGCATGGATATATTTCTACTATATAGTGAAATAGGTACACTTTCTATCATAAAAAATTGAATTTTATTGGCATATGGAAATAACATGTATTTAGATGGAGTTTTTCGTCAACTAAAATATCCATTTGATTGCATTGTATGGCCATAAGTCAATATAATTCAATTTTTTTTATGAAAGAGACTGTACAGAAGTACAGAGCATACACAATTGTTTATAGTAGTATACCCATTATACTCATCATATAATATCGATATCTACCAGTTTAAATGTTTAGAAAAAATACAGTAGATACCATTTTTATACTGATCCTCTTCAATCCCAGTATACAATATAGTAGACATCAGATAATTCAATAAAAAATAGAAGAAGAAAATCGAAAAAAAATATAGAACAAATTGAGATAAAAATACAAAAATTGGACCAAAACACTCTTGAATTTACGCGCTTTTTAAAGCTATTTTAAGCAGTTTAGAATAGGTATAGGGGTCCACAATAGCAAGAAAACATTTTTAACAATGGAGATGTATTTTTGTCATTCTGAGAGGCGCGCACAAAAACGTGGTTAAAATTTACGACGGTGAAATAATTTTTTAAAAAGTCGTGAAGTGAAGAGGACAAATTAATAATCATACATAAAGAGATCCTAGCCTAAAATAATAATTATAAAAATTCTCTCGATTATAAATCATTATTATATCTCTTTTACAAACTGCGGAGAAAACTCGTAAAGTAGGCAACCCGTGTGACAATTTCTATTGCAGACCCAGAAATCATGACACCATGAATTCCTGAAGATGCCTATATACTTTACAGTTTTTTGACCCCAGTTTGAGAGGGTACAAAAGAGTTAAGTGACATAATATGTATATATGAATGATGGTCCCATCTCATGAATTTTACATTATTGGTCGCTTTAGTAACGCACAATCAATGTAAAGGAATACCTGACATATCATATGACAATTATTACGTTAAGTACCGCGAACAAAAGGCCCTTCGATAAAAAAAAAAAAAGTATGGCAATGCGTAACGTAGCGGTAAGCTGCGCATAGGTTATCCTAGGGACTTTTGTTTGTGGGCCTTCTATCTGTATATGATTCAATCCAGTGAATTCAACAGGTACCCGAAGAAAATGAAAAACTTACACAACAATGGGAGTAAATGCCAACATTTCAATGCATTCTTTGCCACCCACCGCACTCACTCTATATCTTAGCCTGTGTACTCTATATGACAATGTTGCCATATTCACAATTTTTCTATAAGCCTAATGTATTGCAAGATTTAGATTTCATTTCGGTACAGTATGTAAACTAAAGAAAAAATAATTCTATTGGCCATATTATGTCCATAATATACAATGCGATCAGATGGAGATTTCAGTTGACGCAAAACTCTATTTAATCTCGTTCTGTAAAGTAAAGTGAATCTCAATAACAGTAATTGACTGACCAACAAAATAGGACACATTCATTGGTTGATTTTTTTTTTTTTTTTTTTTTTTTTTTTTTTTGAGGCGATAAAAGTGAGTCGCATATTGAGACTGGAACTTTTTTTGGCACGTTTCTTTCATTCTTATCAAGTTCAAAGTTCTAAAAGAAGAAATAACAATGATCGACCATATGTATATAAACGTAGTAAACAGGTAAAGACGTCATAACCAGCTGTTTTTAATAAAGGAACATTTTCGAAGCTGGCTCAATATTTGTGTGTAGTTTATAGAACGAGCTTTAAATACATGTTATTTTCATATGCCAATAGAAATCAATATTTTAGTAAAAAGACTGTACATTTCACAAAGCAATTAAAAAGTAAACATTTCTTTTCTAAGTGTATCTTCTTCTTAGATATTTATTTACAACAAGTACGAACATCTTTGTATATATATACGGTTGATATCTTCTTCATAAAACATACCGCCGACCTTTTTCTCATATAGCAGAGATTATGTTGTATCATGAATATTAAGTGACTATAACATAATATATAGGAATATTTATAGTAAAATATGATATTGTCAAGTACATAAACTTGAAAAAAAAAATTGTCTGCAATTAATTTTTAATTGTTTGAATTAAATTTCATAATAAATAATTAAAAATATATATATAAATTTTCTATATATACCCAGGGTTATTAATAATAATATGGTATACATTACATTAATTTTTTTTTTTTTTAATATCTCAAGGTGATTTACTAATTTAAACACTTACACTATCATTAGAAATTCTGTCTGTAATATGAAAAGTTATGTTTATTAATTACTATTATAACATCATGTATCATATTATACTGTATGTAATGTATGTATGAAATTTATTTTCATTTAAAACATGTTTAGAATAGAGAAGAAAAATGTAAATAAATCAAATTACAACGGTTGACGTATTTCCTCAATGAATATGATGACAAGCTTAATATGTCTTACTTGTTGAATGGTTAGAAAAATAAGATCATCTTTTCTACAATATACGCACCATAGAGTCAACTTTTATTATTATTACACTATCGTAAGGCAAGCTATATTACCTTCTAGAAAATGCATTACAGTGATGTTATTATTATTACCATGGTTACCACTTTACCACATTGGTGTTTCTTTATAGTTTTTTCACGTTTTTCTCACGTTTTTTTTTTCAACATTTCTTATGGTGCATTCACATATTCTTAAATTTGTTGTAACTTTGTGCAGCAAAATAATAATTTTTTCCATTTAAAACAATGCTATAATTTATAATTTGTTGCGAAAAGTTGTAACAAATTTAAGAATATGTAAATTCACCTTTATAATACAGTAAACACAATTTTTTTTATATTACAAGGGACCCAGAAAATGGTCATTTAACAAAATCAAGAGCTTTAACATTGTCATGCTTATATTGAAGTCTTGCTGCAGACCCAACTGAGCATTTCACTTGAGAATTTCACAGAATTGAACTTCACAAAATTGAGAGTTTACTGTATATGGTATGATACTAAGAACATGGTGTTTGTATCAGCTATTGCATTTTTAAAATACTTTCACTTGTTTTAAAGTTTTGGAATTTTGAAACAATAGAGATAGAAATATATTCTTTCTTATGATAAAATTTCAAAGTCTTAAAGTAAGTGAAAGTATTGTAAAACTTCAATAATGTTGATTAATGTCAAAATTATGATAATTTTATTTGACCATATATATAACGTGAGCTATCAAATTGTAGTTTGAAAATCAAGAAAAGTTTTGACTTGGCATCTTTCAATTGAATTATTTAAATTAACAGGAAAAACAAATCAACTTCATTGATTCAAAAAAAAAATCCTTCATTTTACTGTAGTGTTTTGCCATATTGTGTTCTTTTATGCTATGCTATGCACCGATATACTATAGTCCCTTAAAGACATTGGATTATTAACTTGTGCAATTGGAAACTGCACACTCGGGCAGGCTACGGTCAAAATCATAGCCCAGCATTCGCCATAGAGAGATACCGTGGAAACCTCGAAGCAGGCCGGACGATATACAATCATATCAATTATGCACCTCCAAAATACTGTCGATCATGTGCGTCGTTCGTCATGGAATACATGTACAAACGCATCGTGCAACGTGTTGTGCTCTGACATTGCACGTGTACACCCAGCAGTGGCTCGAACCTGCGCTCTGTGTCGAGAATTGAGTTACTAGTCATGGTTACTAGTCAACAACTACCTTCACTATATACTCAGCCATACTACACCAGCGTGGTTAATTGTTACAGGGATAATCAGTGTATCAATCTCACTATTTAAAAAATCAACAACTCTTTGGCCTGGATTTCAAGAAAGGTAATCGACGTCATCTTTCTTGTCACCCTTGTATTGTTATTGGCTTTTGATTTGAGTGTCATTTGAAATACATGACGATGACACCTGTCAACACGTGTCGACACGTGACCTTGTCACGTCACGTGATATATAAAATAACTGACTTTTATTTTAAATCAATAATTAGGTCATTATTACGATGACAATTGATACTTTTAGTTTTCAAACCTTATTAAGTAAAAACTTCTTTTTTTAGTATAATTTATATAAATAAACAAGATAAAAATAGCATTAAAAAAACTAAAATTAAACTTTAATTATTTTTGTTAATATAACATATAAATTTCAAGTGTTACATACATATTATATTGTATTGAAAATAGAACTACATTACTTTTTTTTTTTTTTTTTTTTTTTTTTTTTTTTTTTTTTTTTTTTACTTTCTAACACTCAAATATTTGTATCTGTTTATAGACACACCCATTAACCAAATTCTTTTACCATGAACAAGTTGTTTGCTATATACACTTGATTGTATGTTATATTATTATTATATAATACATAATATTTTTTTTTTTCTTTTGGCAAATTTAAATGTGTAAATTGCAAAAATTGATGGTTGATTTGTATTTTTCATGTTTTTCTTAGAAAATTTTCTACTTGACAGAGTAATCACTCACTTGTAAAATTGTTAACATGATTAACATCTCAATTCACACCTCTAGCAACTTAACTCTCTCTCTCTCTCTCTCTCTCTCTCACTCAGTCTCTCACTCTCCAAATCACATATGACCACAAATCCCAAACACAAACGTGTCAATTTTTCTTACAAGATGATGATTCATATTTCTGTCTAAATAAAAAAAAAATAATAATAATAAGCAGCCAATAAGTTTTTATTTTTTTAAAACCTATATTTTAAAGTCAAAAACCTTAAAAAAATAATTCGTATTACTTTTTTCTTAACATACGGTATACAATGTTCAAAAAATAAAATATTTACAAACAAATCCACCTACATTTTGTCACTTTGTGGGTGTTAAAGAGAGAAAAATCTCAATGTTTTTGTGTGTGTTTGCTGATTATAGTACTTTTATCCACTGACTTTTATATATACCTAATGACTTTGGTAGTTAAATAAATTAAAACTTTTAAGTTTTCTTTTGTAGTCATATATATCACACAAATAATAGTGTTTTAAAATAAATTATCTCTATCTTCTGTTGTCTATTCTTCTCTCATTTAAATTTGACTTTTCAACGAACTTTTGTTATAACATTATAATGATATTAAAAAATTTGTTTACAGATGTCTTTTGATCAATTAGTTGTTTTTTTTTTATTATTTTTTTTTTTTAACTGTAACTAAGCCAGTGTCATTTATTTCATTAAGATAAATTTAGAATTCTGTATAATAGATCAAGGTTTTTATATAAGAAATAATATTTTAAATTCTTATATTGCTAATTAAAATAATATAAAATTTAAGTGAATTATTTTGTGGTCATTTTAAAATAAGTCTGTCACTACATAATATACAAAAAGGTAAAGAGTTTAAAAAGAAAAGTAAATATTTCAATATCTTATTGCACTAATTAAAATTGTATTAAATAAACTTATTTATTTTATGATCATTTATATATATGCTAAAAAAAGTTGTCACTATATTGCAAAAAAAGGTAAAGAGAGAAACAACAACACACACAAAAAAAGTGTTTATTTTAATGACTTGTACATTTCTTTGCCAAGTACTTAGTGTGAGAATTAATGATGAAAAAAATTAAGACTACATGTGCAGGCAGAGAGAGAGAGAGAGAGAGAGAGAGAGAGAGAGAGAGAGAGAGAGAGAGAGAGAGATTGAAGCTTATCTGATTACATCATGTAAGTTCAATATTTATTGCACGATTCTCTCTTTGACAAAAATAAAAAAATTAAAGTTAAATTTAATCTACATTTAGATTAGCTGTTGATGTTGTAAAAACTATATGTTTAAAGTTTGTTTTTTTGGCACCAATCTTTCAGTTAAATTTTAATATAATATTAATCATTATTATACACAACATTACTCTTTCATTAATGAAATAACATTTGTTTAAATTCAATTAAATTTAAATTTATGTCATTGTATATATATAGTTATGTATGTACTGTATATGCGGTGGTCGAGCACAATTTACATTATTGATATTGCATGTTATTACTTTATATTTTTTTATTTATTTATATTTATTATACATTATTAACGTGCTTGCTTATTTATACATACAACTGTATAATTTCAAGATTAATGTGTTTTTTCAAAGTAATTTATTCTGATTTATTTTTTTAAAAGAATTGTTACTTGTAATAATAAAAGTAAATATGGTTGGTACAAAGATTTAATTGGATATTTTAAACTGATTTTTTTTCTTTTGGTATGGTGCTTTTTTGTTGTTTAATGATTACATTTTAAAATATTAATTTTGGTGGTGGTATGCAGTCCTATTATAACTGTTCAAATGGCTCACAAGAATTTTGTGTATTAAATTGTTTTATATATGTATGTGTTTTGTGTATATGTATACATATATGAGAGAGAGAGAGAGAGAGAGATTTTGTTTCTGATTCATCATTCAATTTCTCTGAAATTTTGCTCATTCCCTTTTATGCAATGAATCATACTGCGTATAGTATTTATAATGTTGAATAATGATAAAACTTCTAAAATATGCATAAGATGCATAAATCATAAACAAATTTTATTTCAACAAATATTATAATTAATATCTATAAATAATAACAATAATAAGAATCACAAATCATAATATATTTATAGCAAATAATAGAACTTAAATCTTTGTGATGAATACTTTGTCAATTATTTATATATAAGTTTCGTAACTGTACCCAATATTAAATAAACTATAATATTAAAATGAATAAAAATGTAAGTTGAATTTGTAAGTGAATAATAAAATAATTAATTTTGAAATCGAAAATCACTATACGTAAAAACCCAGTTTAACTATATCATTATAAAAGAAACAAGAAAAAATATAATATATATAAACGATGCTGGTGGTCAGCATGCACGAGTGTGAAAGGTCATTTAAATCAATAACTTATATTACAATTTCCGTTATACTTTGAATAGGATAAGACAAACCAAATACAAAAACAAGATATTTATTGCTGGTCACACCATATATACACGTCAATCGAAATTTCGGCCAAATATCAATTAATGTCAATTATTGACACATATAATTTATTATTATTTATTAAATATTTTAAAATATTAATCAAAAATTAAATTTTATTATATTATGTCTTATGTTTTTTTAAAACGTATTACATTTTGATCTCCTTGAGATAAAAAAAAATTATAATAATTGTTATTGCGAAATAAATTGTACGTATATATATTATCAATGAACACCCAAGCAGTATGTAATTATTGTAATAATAATAAAAAGCAATAAAAATTATTGTGTACATATAGTAACATCAAGTTCAAACTACAATAATATAAATTTAATTTTTACCAGTAATAATGATAAAGTTTCAAGTTTACAATTGATTAAGCAATGTCATATAATATATTTATGTCTCTATTTTTTCTTGGACTTTTTGTTTTGTTTACAACAATTTATTTTTCTTTTCCGTAATATTTGTAATTTGTATTGTAAATTATTATTATGACAAGACCAACGCTTGTTGTAACACAAGCTATTACTATGATCTGTCTGGGTAAAAAAAAAAAAAAAAAAAAAAAAAACTATTGTCATACGAAAATACTTGTACATCCTGGCCAAAATAAGAACATCACTTTTTAAAACCGGATGTGCCCCTTTTTCTGAAACAATTTTCCACAGATGAACACCAAAAATTGTACAAGTGATCAATGTAATAGTAAAGTTAATACATTTTAAATTTATGTCTATAACTTAATTGATTAGAATCCTAGAAAAGGGGGTGCATCCGGTTGAAATAACCTATCTTCTTATTTTGGTAATAGTGTATATTGTATATTATTATTTATATAGAGAATTACATTTATTACAGTCTCCATCGGAATTATATTTGTCATATAATAAGTCAATATGGTAAAATTTTATATAATATTGACCTTTTACTAACAAAATTGATACAAAATTGTATGTCAATAAATAAATAAAAATCCCGATTAAAAGAAGTTCATTTTTTTTTTCTTTTTTTAATGTTTTTAATGTATAATAAAGTTTAAATCCTGTTACAGAATGATTTTATGAAGGTTTTTTTTTCATTGAACATTTATTACTTTTAATAATAAAAATTTAGTACGGGGAGTAAATAATATATTATAGAGATAAAAACAATATTTTAGACCAAATTTATAGAATAACTTTTTAAATTACAAATTGATAGGTGGCTATATACTGTACAGTATAGTATACTATATACTATATATATATATATATATATATATATATATATATATATATATATATATATATATATATATATATATATATATATATATATATATATATATATATATATATATATATATATATATATATATATATATATACATACATTACATACATAAAATTTCACAATTGTGAAAAGTTGTCATTAATGAATTAATGAAAAGTACAGTGAAATTTTAAATTAAAATTTAAAAAATTTATTCTCTATTTTTTTACTCTATTTTCAGCTTATTGACAAAGACATTTTTTGGACTTCAAATTCATAAAACATTGAAAAAGTAACAAATTATAAACATGATAATATATTATATTATGGTTCTATGAATATATATTAAAAAAAAAGAAGTGAAGTGATTAAAAAATATTAAGCAAGGTAAACACTTATCCCTACCTCTAATAATAATAATTAGTATTCTGTCCTATAAATTGATTTGTCGTATTTGTAAAAAAAAAAAAAAAAAAAAAAAAAAAAAAAAAAAAAAAAGTGCTTTATATAGAAAGTAGATATAAGGCTCAATATCGCATCCAAAAAAATTGTAGATACGACAAATAAACTCTAAACGAACGTGATGTAAAAAAAAAGTTATTATTCTTAAAAATTTATTGCTTTTAAAATAATAACAGCTAATTATAGAAATTGTTATATATACATCTTATTAAAAATTTAAAACTCAAATTATAGAGTATCAATTTGTTAGCAATCAGTAAAATCTCAAGAATATATAACATAATTTTATAATTACAGTCGTTATTATATTGAAGTAAAAATGTTAAATAATAAAAGGCAAGATTTTAGTTTTTCTAAAATTTAAAAGTTTTTTCTATAGGTCAGTATTACAAAGACGACATTTTGTATAATAAATTTGAATATACAAACGTGCTCATATTAAGAGTGATCTACCAGCACGATACACAAAATCAGGAGACGTAATAATATTATATTTACTCTGCATACGCAAACTTGGTAGGCAATAGCAAAATTCATATTAAATTTTTATTATATTTTTTTTTTTTTTGTTTTTTTTTTTTTTTTTTTGTTTTTTTAAGATTAAAAAAATACTTTTATTGTCCTGAAAGACTATAAAGGTTTTCAATTTTAAGTTGTACGGTCATTTTACAAAAAATAATAATAATAATAATAAATTCTATTGGTATTATATGGACTATAATTATATGGGAATATCATGTATTTAGATAGAGTTTTGCGTCAAACGAAATCTCCATCTGATTGCATTAAATGGCCATAAGCCAATAAAAATAAACAGGGAATTCGTAACAAATAGTTATGCATATTGATTATTGACTATTTCTATTCCATCCTTGATCATTTTTCACGCAGACTTCCTATATATTTTGTCTGGATCAAATATCAGTCTGCTCACTTTTTGACAGCATTTTAGTTTGATAAAATCTACAGCAACATTATGACAACAATTTGCAACAAAATGAAGTTGAACATGTTAATCCATCATATTTTTACAATCTGTTTTGCATTTTCATTTCTTGGCTCCTGTACCAATTTTTTTGATTGATAACTTTAAACACGGAGAGAAATAACCGTCATTTATACAGTATAGCCGACGTCATAATGATAGATGCCCATACTCATTTAATATTATAAAAGGTAGAGCCTTTACCTGCTTCGAGATTATCAGGTAACCGGAAATGGATGCGCCGACAGCGTTGCATGTGTTAGAAATCTGCACTCTACTTAACGTAGCGATAAAATAGCCATGACGTCATACTTCCCTCACTTAAGTTACCGCTAAAGACGAAGTATGAAACAAGCGATGACGTCACTATGAGTCACCTGTATTTTTGCAGGTGAATGTCGTCGACTTTTACCTGTATTGAGTAATATATAGAAGAAACTATTTTGAAGCCGACTTTTAGCAACTTCTATCACATCCATGTCCGTTTTAACGTACCACGTATGCGTAGAACTTAGAAACGGAAGCGGATGTGAGTGACATTCTTTCAGTCAGCCTCAAAACAGTTGTTTCTTTATTACTAATCAATTGTTATTGATATATTGTTTAATAAACACTGTACTCAAACAATGGTAGTAATTAGTAATGTACCCCAAAATCACGAATAACTGAACCATTGGGTAACTTACGGTTTTAGATATAAGCTGGTAAAATCCAACCCCTTTTAATGTAAACTCAGGTGATTGGGGTATAGTGTGACAACTATAGCGGGATAGAGCTATACTATACAGCGTCTGTATTTACTTTAAATACTAACTTCAGGTGAATGTGTGGTACACAATTTGTAGAGTTAATATATTCACCTTCGTAATTGCACAAACTTATAGTTATACTGTAGCCCTATACGGTCATATACCCCTATTACAATGTTAAATGAGTAGACATTAAGGATATATTCCGTTATAAACCATACCGGCTAACTTCCGGATACCTGTTTAACTCAGGTAAGGCCCTCCCTACCTTTTACAATGACCGCTTATGTTTACTCAAAATGCCGGAAAAGAAAGTGCCGGAAGAGGAAACCACGTGACGGTAAAAGTGGGAGAAAACTTCGTACCAGCAGCAAGCTAGGCCTGAGATACCTCCCACTTTAATATCACATGGTTTTCTTTTCAGGCACTTCCTTTTCCTGTTGTTAAAGTAAACATAAGTGGTCCATGTTAAATGAGTGAGTTTTTACCTGGATCACACACCTATACCAACTGCTTCAGTCATAATATATTCCACCTAAACTAATTGCATGAAGTAACTACCTAAGTTATTTTACAGTGTATATGCGGAAGAACTTTATTTATATATTTTATTCATTTTTAAACAATATCTATATTTTCAATCTTTTATTCCATCATATAAATAAAATGATATCTCTATCATATAATATATTAACATTTTTATTACTTTATTAAAAATAGACAACATTTTTAAATATAAGAAATAAATATAATAATTCAGGAACTGATTTAAATTTCAATGTACTATAATGTAAGTATACTGTATGTACATATTATATTGAATATTCACAGTCAAGGTTTGAAAAAAAAAAAAATAAAGATTTTTATTTTATTTTCAAGTGTATTGCTAATATTTTTTCAGATCTAGACAGGTGTTTTTTTGTATCTCGTGTTCTGAAGTAATTTCCTCATGGCATCATTAACTACTTATTTATTCAAAAATTACTTTATTGCTTTGTATATAGACACATCTTTCATGTTGTTTTTTTTCAAACTTAAAGTAATTCAACTTTAAGGTAATAGTATTATATATATTTTTACTGTACTATAATATAAAATTATATTATGTATGCATACGTAAAAATAATGATGTTTTAATTTTATTGAACTGACTTCAATATATATATATATATATATATATATATATATATATATATATATATATATATATATATATATATATATATATATATATATATATATATATATATATATATATATATATATATATATATAGCATACATTTTTATTATATGATAATTTCTTTATAATAAAAAAATCCGTTTTTTAGATTTTTTTTAATTTTTTTTTTTTTTTTTTAAATATTATAATACTTTATATTGCTTCAATAAGCTAACTTAAATATTTCTTTAATATTTTACAGTAAATTATAATAATAAATTTTATTCATCGTCATGTTTAAAATATGAAGTCAGTTCGTTCTACTTAATTTAAATAAATCAGACTCAATTGTATCTATTTTTGTCAGTTGTCTCAAAAATAAATTATTATTATGTAAGTAAATTTTAGGTTAATTGTTTTTGCTTATAGTGAATCTTGTTATATATTTTGGTATATAACCTATTTTCTGTTTTTTTTTTTTTTTTTTTTTTTCTCAAAAGAAAACTATAAAAGTAAAAATATATTTTAATAATGATTTTTATCCACATAAGAAAATCTAAGTCTTAAATCTCACAATGACCCGTTTTTTCCTGCGCTCTTGTCACTGTGAATTGCAGTAAAACAAGACAAGATTTTGAGGGCAACTTTTTTTTTTTTTTTTTTTTTCTTTTTGCAACAAACCAACTTTTTTTTTTATCAGTTAGTTCTCTTATTTCATTTATCTGAACTTACTATACATATATATTTGACTTTATAACATTTACAAAAGTATTTTTTTGATTTATTACTATATTTAACAACATTTTTAAGTATAATTATTGTTGGATATTTTTTAAGATTTACATTATTCTACCACGCCTATATATCTATAAACTTGAAATAATAATAATACGAGTTTCAATTTTTGTAAGATGTAAATAGCTTTAATTTCTCTATCAAAATGTTGTAAAACAAATTTTTACCTTCATAATTCATAACAGGCAGTTACGAGTATAAAATAAACGAGAAATTCTTGCCTATGTAATAATATAATACTCAAACATTAACAGGTAGTTGGATAATTTAGACTATAATACTTTTTTGTTAAAAAATCGTTAAACATTTCACACAAGTAAAAAAGCAGTTTTTTTATGTTTTATTTTGCAATTTTACTCAAAGTTCTTAAACATATCTTATCTTATTAATAAAAAAATAATTTTTTTATTTGCCAATTCATTCATTCATTCATTCATTCATTCATTCATTCATTCATTCATTCATTCATTCATTCATTCATTCATTCATTCATTCATTCATTCATTCATTCATTCATTCATTCATTCATTCATTCATTCATTCATTCATTCATTCATTCATTCATTCATTCATTCATTCATTCATTCATTCATTCATTCATTCATTCATTCATTCATTCATTCATTCATTCATTCATTCATTCATTCATTCATTCATTCATTCATTCATTCATTCACTTATTTATTTATTTATTTATTTGCTTCTTTATTTATATTGTATATTTAAATTATATCAATTTATCATAATATTATCCTGTCATTTTGCATCAAGTATTTAAATATATAATATATTTAAATAAACAGGAACATGACACAAATGATTTCACTATAAACATAATTGGTTTGTATTTTTAATTAATGTTATAATATACAATGTATAATATAACTCTTAATTTATTGTCTATTTTATTTAAATTAATATATTTAAAATTTCAATTAGAATAAAAAAAAAAAAAACATTTTAAAATTAAATAAAAAACAAAAACTTTCATTTATATTCGTTTTATTCTCACACTTCTAAGAAGAAAAGAAAAGAACATTTTATTTTTATAAATGGAAACATTTGATCATCTTTATCTTTAGTTGTAGAGTGATGCCGCGTGCGTGTGCGTCTTTTACTTTACTTTACACTCCCCAAAGTTACTTGCCTTTTGTCTGGCACTTTACCAAACTTTACGCAATTATTGTATTGTATACTGCTTCAGTACTTCAGTATAAATTTGAAATTCAATTCTTCTTTAATATTATTTTAATATAAATATTTATGGTAAAAAAAATATTAAATTTTTTATTTTAATATTTTTTTTCTTCCTTATTAGTCAGCTCAAGGCACGATATTGATGTATCTATATGGTAATTTAAAATAATGACGATCGAATGGCAAGTTTATAATATGTCCCGCGAGCAAGGTGAACTTGCGTACGTCCTACGCATTGATACGTCCACAATACTTAACTTGGGTGTGTGGTGTGGTGAGAGAGTATACATAAGTTGAAGAGAGAGAGAGAGAGAGAGAGAGAGAGATTGGGAGCGCCTGACCCGAGACGTACTATACAACACTGACTCATTCACACTTAGCAAATCATCAGGTGCCAACTTTACTTTAAAAAAAAAAAAATCGTGAAATCAAAACAAATTTTCATATTATGTACAGTGAAAAATGACACATTATCCTTGGAGGGAAAAAAAAATGAATGGAAAAGAATATTGATTTATGAAGGGCAGTTATTTTAGGTCAAAATTTAGGGTGATGAAAAGATGGAAGAAGATTGATAAAATGAAGATTTTTCTGTGAAGATCTTGCACGTCTTTAATTAATTGAACTTTTTTAATTGATTATATTTATTCGTAACTAAATTAACGTATTTATAAATTTCACCCGACTTACATACACGATTATGTATTATTTTACCAGTCATATTCATAGTCATATATTTAACGTAAGCTTTTGAATGTTAAAATTTATTATCACAATCGTGTGTGTATATGAAATGCAGTATATTATATGACGTAGTTTTGTTACTGTTTTTAGTTTAACTTTATTTTCAGGAGTTTGTATTATTTAGCATCTTTGCTTACATAATAACAATACGGGAACAATCAAAAGGCATCCAAGGCAACTAAAAAAAATAAACGAAAGATTTTACACTAACTATGCACCAACAAAAGTAAACAAAAACATTTTGAAGAAAATAAAATAAATTTTTCACGATAAAATGTGTAATTTATATATGTTTTTGGATTCTTATTTTATATTTCCACGCAATGAAAAATTCATAAATTTTGATTTATGAATATAGAAATTTTATCCATTCTGTATATTATAAACCTTGTATTTTAACAATAAATTCATTGCACTTGATTTTAAATTAAAAGTGAAAATACTTAGTGGCATCATAATACTAAAAAAAAAAAAAAAAAAAAAAATATAAATATTCAATAATATATTGACTCCGAACTTGAAATTAAATTTTAAATCAGCTTATTTAAAAAATATAAATAAAAATATTTTGAAACATATCATCAACGCCTTCTGTAGTCGTAAAATAAAGTTCATAATTTTGTGGGTGGATGTTGAAAAACATCTTCTTCTTCTTCTTCTTTATATTGTACACGCAATAATATATTTGAAATTGTTGTTACAACCAAAAATAATGTTTAAAAATACGCCCACTATATTACTTAATAATATCTCATGAATAAATTAAAATTATAATGTTTTATTATAATTACTTAATCAGAAATTCAACTTGTTGAAAATTACCGCGGAGAAGCATATAATTTAATCAAATAAAAATTTATATCTAATTTGAATAAAATATAATTCCAAGTTTTTTTATATTATACTTTTCCTATTCTTTCAGATTTATTGTTCGTAGGTTTTTTTTTTTTTTTTTTTTTTTTTTTGTTAGCTATTTTTATGTAACGCAAAATTTAAGTATATCGTTTTAATTTTTTATTTAAATATATATTTTTCTTTTCTTTTTTACTATAACTTGACAGAATCCAACCAAGGTTGAGGCCGTATCGGCTGGATATTTTAAAATATAATGTACGAATTTTATATATTTTTTTATATCATGATACATTTTTAATGACACTGAAATATCATAAGAAACTATCACAAAACGAAATATTTCATACACAACGTTACATATGCGTGTTTATATAGCATTCCAATATGACAACGCTTAAGGAGGTGAATGATTGATGTGATTGCATCGTCCAGCCTATTTCTATAGACTACGTTTCCACAGTTTCTCTTAGGCTGTCATGGCGAATGCCGGGCTGTGTATTTAGATCGTGGCGAGCCCATGTGAGCGGTTTCCATTGTTTATGTCCATATTTCAATGTCTTGACCACTGGTCTTGATGGTATTAATACAACCTTTGTTTAGACTTATACAATATTATAGCATACAATGCAAGTAGAATAAATAATGAAGTTTAAATTATAAACATTTATAGATAAGTTACTATTAAAATGTTGTTTAATTTGTTGTGTGGTCGTTAAAAATTGATTTTCCCCCCATAAGTTCGAAAAAAAAAGTAATTTATACTGCATTGAACAATTACTATACTGTAGAGCACAAATGTTGCTATTTTGGAATAACATAAGTAATATATATGCTAAACATCTTATTATGTTATGTATAATCAGTAATCACCATACAATATAATATAAATTGTGTTGTTTTATGCATAGATGTTGCTGCATTGAGTTAGCATAGTTACGTATAAATATTATTTAATTTTGTCAAATTTGTCTTTTTTTATTTGTCTTTTTTTTTTTTTTTTTTTTTTTTAGAGTTATTGAAAATTTTATTGTATTTTTCTTTCGTGCAAAGAAAATTTTAAACAATATCTTGTTAAAGATATTAAAAATAGTCTACATTAAAAAAATACAAAAAGAAAAAAATGAATACAACATTGTGATAAAGTAGTATAATATGTAAGCAAATATATAAGAAAACATTCAACATGCCATTAATTATATCTGCAATCATTAAAGTCAGTATTTTCAACAATGTATAAGTAAGTATTTATAGTTATTTTAATTTTAAACTCGACCATGAAAAAGTAAAAGATTATTTGCATATTTTAACTGCAGCCGGGAACAATCATGTTTTTAAAAAAAAATATTTGAACGACTTTGTTTACGTCAAAGATTCATAACAATCGTGATCATGTTCTGAAATTGTTTAAATGTTTACCTTGATTGAGGGAGAGAGAGAGAGAGAGAGAGAGAGAGAGAGAGAGAGAGAGAGAGAGAGAGAGAGAGAGAGAGAGAGAGAGAGAGAGAGAGAGAGAGAGAGAGAGAGAGAGAGAGAGAGAGAGAGAAACAGAGAAGTATAATACAAAATAGTATAAGGATTGGAAATAAAAACAAATCCGGCGTCAGTTAAATATAATATATAAGATTTTATTATTTTTTTACCATAAGGTCAAATAAAGGCGAGCAGCAGCCGTGCGGTATTATTCACGATTCTGTAATTCACAGCAGCACACACATATAGCTATATAGCGCGCGGTTGGTTACTTTAGTATAATATATATATACATATGAGCTTACATCACATCAGAACAACTATGCTAGGCACATTCCAGTGGCGTACGTATGTACGTCATGGGCAAGGCCAGATCTTTGCAGGTCCATGTGGAGTCAGTCAGTAAGTCAGTCAGTATAACAACCAACCACATGGCCAACCAAATCAGGACGTTGCAAAAATACGTAACACACGTCTCGGAGTATAATATCGATTACGATATCATATTTTAATATCGTATCATCTATTTATCAATATTATAAATATCAAATTGATCAAAGTTTTTTGTCTAATTATCGTAAATTACTATTCTCTTAAAGGCGAAGAACACTTTGAACAAAAAAAAAAAAAAACTTGCCTAATATACTACCGGACTATCAACGCTGATTTTACCTAAGTCATTGATTTTTAACTTATTTCACAAAAAGGCGGGTGCTGACTTTTTTACATGCTCTTGGACCATGCAAGCTGTGACGTCAGAGTCCGCAAGCACCATTTCTTGAATGTAAAATAAATTAGAAATCAATGACTCCGGCCAAATCAACGTTGATATTCCGGTACGAATAAATGAATATAAAACAGAATTTGCTCCATAAAACAGTAATTTGGCTCAATTTTTCAAACAAAAATTTGATTTTAATTAGTTTCAAATTCAAAATTCTTTATTCATTTCTTTCATACTACACTCCATAACACAATTAAAATGCATTAGCATAGATTATTGCCTCAAGATTAGATAATGTATAGAAATGATTGTCAATAAAATTACAGTCTTCATAACTGTAATAATTTGTTTTTTGATGAAATTTAAAAATGTTACTCTATCTTTTTTACAGTATTAATTTATTTTTTGAAGACCCAAAAATATCGATGTAAAAAAAAAAAAAATCGAATCCAAGTTCAAATACATTTGCAAGCTATAATTGTGTATCATATATCAGTTTTATCAATAAACACCTTTCTTTCTTACCTATATATTTAAAATTGTGATTTATTAGTACATTAAGATACTTTAAGGTCATATTAAATTTCACATTCCATTGTAATTATAAAACTACGTTTAATTTTTTATTTTCTATACTAGTTTTTTTGTGTGTGTATGTGTGCGAGTGTGTGTGACATGCAAATGATTATTCTCTAGTAACAGATTGCATAATGAGTCAACTATATAATAATATTTTAAGTGCTATAACTCAGAGTGTTAACTAACTTCTTACCTTTTATAGTAAAACATATTAATAATTTTTATATTATATATAGAAAAAGTATGTTACTGTGTATGCAATATGCCTATTGTTTTTTCTTCTGTATATATATTATTAACGTAATGGTATTTTAATTACTTATTGAATGTTAGTTTAGATTTATGTTTATACGTGATTTTTCTTAATAATATTCTGAATATAAAGTCAAGTTACATTTTTTACCTCATGACGTCAGCTGTATTTTTGACACTTCTCTGAGAATTCATTCAGTTAAACTACAGTAAACTACAGTTATATTATTCAGTTAACTTGATATATTTACATAATGAAGATTTTATAAAATAGCGGCGGGAAAACAATAACGATGATTGCGCTTATTGTCAGTTTTTTTTTTCCGTGCTTGACAATAAAAAATATTTTATGCAAAAATTACAACATATAGTTTCAGTAGTGACTTCTCTTTAAGATTTTCCCCCTTTTGTATACTTGCTCTCTCTCTCTCTCTCTCTCTCTCTCTCTCTCTCTCTCTCTCTCTCTCTCTCTCTCTCTCTCTCTCTCTCTCTCTCTCTTACACACACATATAAACTTACACACACAAAACGATGCAGATTCTTTAATTTCAATAATATTATAATTATAATGATATATGATATACAATTTAATTTCAAGTTACAAGAAAATAAATAAATCTGTCACATATTCCCTGTAAGCTATGCAAGACTGCAATACATATAGGACAAGAAGGTTGCCTACTTATAAGTTCTGCAGGCGCACTCTTATTGACCTTAAATTCCATTTTTGCATTCAAATTGAATTTTCCGATCTTTAAGTACACAATAACTTTTTTAAAACGAAATAAAAATTGAATGAATTAAGAAAGAAATAATCTTGAAAGAGATATCAATGGAATGAAGACTTATCATTGATAAACTTAGAACCATTGACAAGAGAAAAGATGATAAAGAATCACATTCTTTGTTTACATAATTTCTATATGACAGAGAAAGCTGGCGGTTGATGATTTCAATTTCAATTTGTTTTCATTCATACTTTTCTTATCATCAATTCATGACAAATGTTCAAGAAACTTCGAATAAATCAATAAATAAAACTACAATGAACTTGACTTTCAATATATTATATCGGTTTTAAATGTTCTATATGTTTGGTTCATTGCCAAAAGTCTTCAAAAAAAAATGTAAATCTCCTCCTTTATATACCAAATTGCATAATGAGAGATCATCAAATGTTCCTAATAACCTAAATTGCAAAGCACGATTTTTAACCACAAGCTTTATCTTTATGTACATGAATATTTAAAACTTTGTACAAAAAAATGAAATATTATACTAAACTTAATGGCAGAAGTACAGCAATAAACAATTTTTTTTTATTTTACAAAAACTTTAAAAAAAAAAAAAAATCTTTTGAATGAAATAAAATTTTGGCAGATGTTTGCTTAAAGTGACGGAACTTAAATTACAGAGAAAGGTTCGTGAACTTTAACTAGGATTTTTGTTTTTTATATATACATATCATATCTGCGTATAAACTTTATCTTGATTTACGCAACGCAGACAGTGCGTACATCACATATAAAATATATATAAGATTGAAATTGAAATACAACATCTTAAATTTCAACTAAACTTGTCAGCTTTAAAAACTGCAGTTAAATAACGATGATAGTTAATTAGAACGTTTAATTAAGTCGTTTTTTTTTTTTTTATAGAAATTAAAAATATGGTTTCATATAAGAATTTATTTTGTAGTATGTTAAAAAAATTGTGATAGAACCTTGAACCTTATTTCTTCTTACTATAAAGCTTATTATCATATCAAAAACTATTGTATATACGAGAAAATAAGTTATCATAAAATATAAAAAGTTACAGAAATCATCATTTTTATTATGTCAGCTGGTGTCAATTTAAAAAAAAATCCTCTTGTTGCTTAGTGAAAACTCCCACTCACTCATTCAAAAAGCTTTATTTAACACTGACCATGATCAAATAAATTTTAACATGCTTCACTTGTGTTAGCATTTTTATAAATAGAGACACGAAGATGACTAAAAATAATAATCATTATTTGCAAAATATATTATATACAATTTTTTTTACTTAATATTTTATATGGTGATATAATCAGTTTTTTATTTATTATTATTTTTTTTATACAAAACAATGCAAGTAGGCGTGAAAATAATGATTAATTTATAAATAAATATATGATTCTTTCTCTTTCGTATAAGTGCTATTTTTTTCTATAGGTTAATTTGCATAATTTTAGGTTGATGATTAAATTAAGTATTGTTTAAAATATTACTTTATAATTTGTAAAGTAAATATGTGATTTTTTTTTATTTTCAAAGTCTAAATTGTAATTGAATTAGATCATATTAATATTATATATGATGTAATCAATCAAATAAAGAGATCATTCATTAAATGATGTTTTTTTCTTTTTTAATCGTTTGATAATTTTATGTGGAATTATGATACATATTATAAAGATGAATAATATTGTTTATTATAGAAGGTGGGATGTAAAGTGTGTTTGTATTTGAATATATACAATCTTGTATTTTTACTAAGAAAAAGTATGCATAGTATGATGTCATAGTAATCTGTATATGACGTAAAATGACGTATAGTATAGATAGATTGATGTTGGGATCGCGACTCTCTCTCTCTCTCTCTTTTCTCTCGCAAATTCGCGGTTAGCAGCGCCGTGCCGCGAGCTCGCGGGTTTGGTTATGTTGTCCGCCGCACCACCGCCGCCGCCGCCTCCGCTTTGACTAGAGCAAAAGCAGGCAAGGAGGAGGGCATATGAAGGCGCTCACCGTTCTCGCGCGAGCCAGTCGCACTCATAACCACGCGCCACACGTTACTCTAACTCCTGGTGTACCTGAGGTGATGAGAACCTTCTCTAATTGTCCCGTACAAAAGCAGGACAAATCAGAGATGCAAACTAAGCAATCTTGTGAAGAAGAAGGAATGGCATTTATTCCAGAAAAAAATTTAAAACATCAAATTATTTATGCATCTACAACAGAACCACAACATTATGTACCAAGAAAAAGAAATCGTCTTTGTAATGCACAAATTATTTGTGGTATATTACTTGCTTCACTTTTGGCTTCTGGATTGATTGCTCTTGAATTGTATAGAAGTACAGAGATTTTGAGATTGAGAGAAGAACATGATGCACTAAGAGCTGACTTTGAAACTCTTAAACATCGGTTACTTGAAGATGATCTACTGGAAGCAATTCGGGCATTTGAACAACAGGTAAGACACTTTTTTTTTTTATTTGAATTTAATAATCGGGGAATTTTGGATGGTCAATTGTGCAATGGGAAAGTTTTTGAATTTGTTAAAGCCTGATTAAAAAGATGACGATATCGAACTAATAGAAAGATTTACAAAGTTTCGTGAAACTTAAAGTGAATTGCAAAACGATATTAATAGAAAATAATTTTTATATTAAAGTAATTAACAAACATAAAAAACTTGACAGTTGCAAACTTATAATAAGTGATGAAATAAATTTAATTCATACTAGAATTCGTATGTAAAATTGCATGTTATTTCTTTGTGTTATACATTATTTATTTTTAAAATGTTATTTACGCGCGTCTTTAAAAAAACGGTGACCGCGAGCTCATGCAAGCTTGAATGTCAGTGTCGATGCTCTCTCTCTCTCTTTCTCTTTCTCTCTCGTGCGAACGTATATAAAAAACAACAAAACACGTAATTGCAATCTATAACACAATTTTAAAAAACTAAAATTAATATAATTTAATTCACTGCGCGGTATTTCCCCTGAATATCAAACAAAAACTTCCTTATCTTAATTAGCGTATTATAAAAATTCCTCTTTTATTTTCATGCAGTTTAAATAAAAATTGTATTAAAAGAGATTTACTTCTATTAATAAGATGAGATAAAAACTTTTTTGATACATTTAAAATTATATACTTAATGTGAATAAGAGTATGGGAAATTCTATATGATAAAAAGTAAGTCAGGAAAATCCCGATCATATTGTATTATTTCAAAGTTAGATTTACACACCTACGGCATATTATTATTATTAATAATAATAACTAAACAAGAAGAGATCCGTGTAGCTTTATCATGCTCTTTAAGTATAGCCACTTGTGAATTATATAAGTAGAAAAAATTTCATATTATGTCGTATATATGCAGAGTATGAAAGTTATTTGAATATTATATTATATATAAAAACTATATGTTATGAATAAAGAAGATGATTTCGCAAAGTCATTTTGTAAAAATATTTCATATAATATGCAAACATTATTAAAGTCTTATAGAAAAATCTCTTTAAGGTTCATTATTTGATAATAATAATAATAATAAAAAGATAAATTAACTACTTTTTTTTCTATCGATATTTGTTCTTAAAAGAAAATATAAATAATTTATCAATTTTGAAATGTACAGTGTGATTAATTATGATTAAGAGAGATTTATATGCAAATTTTTATTTCACGGCTTGCGTTACATTTTCATTTTTTGTTTTTATTTAAAGTAAAATCTTATATAGATATAAGATTTATCAAGGCACTTGGGTCACAGAAAGCCCTTAGAAATCCGAACTATATAGAAATCTTAGGATTCTTAAGTCCTTAACGAGCACCAGTAATCAAATACTTTTCTTATACGAAAAAAACAATTTAATTCACTACAACGAAAAGAAATACGTATATGTAAATCATTTATTTCATATTTGAGTTTATAATCTGTATATTATAAAAAAAAATATATGTATATTTTAAATAATGTTTAAGTGTAATAAAGTATAACATAAATATGTATAACATACTTGTCTTATATAGTTTTTGTCATATAAAATATAAGAAGTATTTAGGTGTTTGCAAGTAATTAGCATAAGACCACCCAATGTTATGTATGTATGTATGTATGTGAGAGAGATGGAGATGGACATGCTCATCAGTGTCATTCTTCAGAGAATATTGTGATGACTGACTGACCATAACCACGAACCACGTTTATTTACATATCTCTCTTTACGTTCTCTTAGCCACACTCATTACCATCACTATAACTGCTTTATCATATATATATATATATATATATATATATATATATATATATAAATATATATATATATATATATATATATATATATATATATATATATATATATATATATATATATATATATATATATATATATATATATATATCTATATATATATATATAATTTGCTGACATAATATACATAAAAAAGCAGATAAAGTTAATTTTTTTTCATGGGTCATTTATAATATAATCTAAGTTATTATAAAGACCTTTTTGACATTATTAGCTAATATTTATAAATATCACTTACATGATTGATTTTTTTTTTTTTTTTTTTTTTTTTTTTTTACGTTATATAAATTTTAAATATTGAATTCAATGCAGAAATATAAGAAGCGAGTATAATATCTATATTTATCATGATGTGTAATACCACTCATGTGTAAAAAAAAAAAAGAGCTCAAAATTATTCACGATAATAAATTATGAAATTTTATATATTGTATAATGACTCAATCACATTTTTACATCAAAAAATTTTTTTTAAATAAATATAATATTCGTGACTATTTGTATAATATGAAAGATTATTTACCATTATAAGAAGAGTGTAGTGAACTTTGTAAAATGTGTTGAAAATATATTATTGATTTACTTTTGTTAATATGTTTAAATATTATTGACTTATTATGTTAATAAGTTTAAATATCTTTGGTATATATAGTTAATGTTATATTAGAGCTTGGGCTGCCTGGCAAGCTGGTAGGCAGGCAGGCTGGTTGGTTGGTGACTTGGTCAAAAAGTGGTCATGATAACAACTCTTATTGACATGCATATTTGAAGCATGAGATGAGACTTATTAACAAGTTGTTTTTATTGCTACTTTTTTTCTTGTAAGTTAAAGATAAAGACGGGGTTCCATGGTGATTTTTACATTCAGACCAGATGACAAAAAAATAGGAGAGAAAAAAAAAGGAGAAAAAATAGAGAGAGATAAATTTGTAATTAGTTTTATAAATTTTGGATATTTTTATTTCAACTGTCAGATTACATTGATAAAATTTCTTGCTGAGACAAAAAAATAAAGTCCAAAACCACATTTATTGGTTAAAAAAATTATATGAAAGTACACCTTTAAGGTAACTAAATGCAAAAATCATCATGTAAATCTACCTTAATAAAACGAATTTTTTTATTATTATTTTTAAGTGAAAGGAATCATGTGCAAATAAAAAAAATCATTTAAGTATTTAGCTGCAATATAAAAATAAATTAAGAAAGTTTTTTTAAATTTAAAACATTTTGCAGTTCTTTATATATAAACTGATGAGTTGGTATAAGAAAAAAAAAAACTATAAGTGATAAAAAAAAAAGTATAATAATTGTCGTTTATAATATTATAGTTACGCCCAGTTCTTTTTGTTCTCTCTCTCTCTCTCTCTCTCTCTCTCTCTCTCTCTCTCTCTCTCTCTCTCTCTCTCTCTCTCTCTCTCGCAATTTTAGCAAATGTTGCAATTACAACGGAATATGTTGCAATATTTATTTATTGAAATACCTGTACGTATTTTAAATTGCAAACATTGATGCCAAATCTATTTAGAAAAAAAAAATAAGATCATTTTTTTGATTAACACTTTTTATTCTCTCATCTCTAAAAATAAGAACACCATACTACTACTTACTACTATTACTTTATTTCTAAAGCGCAACAAAAACTTTGTAAGTATTTTATTCTTCTAATTAACCTTTAGAGTAATATTTTTCAATAATAATAATAATAGAAAAAAAAAACTTAATAATATTTGACTAATGGAAATTTTAAAGAGGCATCATGAACATAATTTAGTAAAGTATTAAACATTTTACTCATTACTTTTATATTTTACATATATAATACATAATATAGGATTAAAGGTGACTGGCAACTTGTAATTATTCATGTATCAAAAAAATAAAAGAAATCCGGCTTTAAAGTAAGAAAAAAAATTAAAAATAAACATCATAAAAGAATTCTTTTCATTGTAATGTAAAAAAAAAGTGTACATATTATTAATTGTAATTTTATTCTATTTAAACATAAAATAAAAAGAATCTTAATTAAAATTAAAAGCAGTAATTTATTTAAATATTTTTATTTATTTGTGAACAATTAGGTTTTAGCATTAATTTTGAAATGTATACAGAGTAATAAATTGAAGATAGAAAAAGAAAGAAAGAGAAAAACAAAAATAAAAGAATTTAACCATGAAAATTGTAATGTATGATTTTTAAGTACTAAACTTTGGTTTGCAAATCGCTCGACAAGCGTCTCCAAGAAAAAAAAAAAAAAAGAGAGAGAGAAAAAAAAAAAACTTCACATTTTCATTGTTGCAATTGAATTCCTACCTGCTGGTGTCATCAGGGTCGGACTGGCTCGAAAAGGCCCACTCAGGAAGAGACCAGAGAGGGCCCACTGGGGGGGTCTGGGGGGGCGCAGCCCCCCCAGCAAAAGGGGGGTCCGGGGGGCGAAGCCCCCCGGAAAATTTTAAGACACGCCCCTTTTTTGAGGAAAAATCACTTAAAAAAGGTGCTTTTATTATTTCTTTGTTTTGCAAAAAAAATATAATTTTTTCAGTTTTTTTCAGTAAAGAAATAAGTTAAATAACAATTTTGCTTAAAGTAGTTTGAACGAGGTTGTTAGCAGCTGATTTTAAATTTATTTGAAGTTTGGCGCTCACTTGAATTTAATTTCATCATTAAAAACTTTGCAATAACCGAGTCTCGATCCGCTGACCCTCGTCGTGTAAAAGCAGCGCTCTACCAAACTGTGCTGTCAAGGCACTAAGAGATAATCCAGCAAATCATATATATATTGCTTTTTGTAACTATTTTCTAATCAAACACTTTTCTCGCTTCTCAGTGCATATATTAATTAATTATAATGAAGTTAATACATATTAAGTACATTACAAGAGTTTTATTAACGTTTATGAGCTCAATTGACGTTTATATCTCGTTCCTCCCGCGAGCGCCATGATTCGGCGCCTCTAGCGGCCGATTTCCGAACTATTTAAAAATTACTGGTTAACAAAAAAATTCTCCTTTTCAGTTCTTTTAGTCACAAAGTTCTCAGTGCGTTTCGAACCAAATTTAGTTTAATGCTTTTAAAAGTTTCTTTGTTTATCAAAGAGCTGATTTATCTGTTTTTGAGTCCATTTAAATACACTTTCGCAGAAATATGAATGATCTACTGTGGAAGGATCCTGGCTTTTTCAGCCATTAACCAATGTTGTATGAGGAAAATGCTCGACTTTGCGGCTATTTTTTTATTTGCGTTTCGAACTAAATGTATTTTTTATTACATCAATAGGAGCATAGAGAAATAAGGAATTTATAGGTAGCACTAAAACGGCGTTTAAATAATATCAAAACTCGTTCAAACTACTTTAAGTTAATATACGATGAAAGAGTAAAAAACAAACAAAAAATATATAAGAACGAAATATTATCTATTAATTTAGTGAATGTCATATAATTATTTTACTTAAATTTACATAAAATTGTAACGTAATATTTTATTTTATTAATCAACATAAATTCAAATGTGTGCAACTTTTATTTTTGAAATAATTATACTGTATGTAGTATCACATGCAAAACTTATAGCGAAGATATTTTATGATACTTTGAAATTTGTTTGGATCCATGCAGCTTAATCTTTAAATATAAACCATAACTTTATTTATTTATTTTTAAATTATAGCCAGCATCAATAAGGAATTCGAATCTTAAAAAAAAAAAAAAAAAAAAAAAAAAAAACTATATTCTAAAAGAGAACATATTGTCCCGAATTTTAGAAAATTGAAAAATTACGTTATATGTTTGATAACTTTAAATTGTCTGGGCATAGGAAAAAGCTGATTATCACTGTGAGGTCATTTTGCGTCTTTTAAAAATTAATTAAAAATACTAAATGAACTAAAAATTAAAATATTCACATATTTATCGATTTAGGACAATGTGTCCTCTTTTATATATAATGTTTTTTTGAAAACTACCCCTTAAAATTTCTTGGTATTCCTCTTTGTTCTGTAATAGGTAACAGTTTAATATTTTTTTATTCCACTATAATCTCTCTCTCTCTCTTCTTTTCTTTTCTTTAATTTTATTTATTTTTTTTTTTTTGCGACACAATTGTTAATATTTTTTAGTATATATGAATTAAATATTTCAGTCAAATTTGCATAATTATACTTTGTAATGACTCGTAGATAAAAAAAAAAAAAAAGAAGAAGAAGAAATCTTAAAGGCTGAATACTGGAAAATAAATTAACCTAGGTTTGTGAAGGTGTTGAGATAAGAGAATAGTTCATAAAATATAGTTCTTGGGCAATGAAATAAGTAAATATAGTAAATAATAAATCATAATTACACCATTCACGTATTATTGATGAGCGCTTTAATTTAAGATGTGAATCAAATAATAAGTATGTGTGTAATTTGATGGAATTTTTAAATTTTTTTAACTCTTTTCCTTTCAACTTTCTTCTTCTTCTTCTCCTTTTTTTTTTTTTTTTTTTTTTTTTTTTTCATTTTTGTTTATTAGCGAGCAAAGGGCCCCCAGCCCAGGGGGGCCCGGTCAGGAATTCCTGACCAACTTAAATGACCAGTCCGACCCTGGGTGTCATAATACTATTTATGTAAAGACGCTGATGTTAGTCTTTTTTTTTTTTTTTTTATATTATTATTATTATTTTTTTAGATATTTTTAGTTTTTGCATAACAAAGTGCATAGCAAAAATTACTTAATGTCTTAAAATGGGAAGCATTGTGCTTTTTGTTATGCAAAAACAAAAAAATATCAAAACACGTTAATATTTTAATATATTGCCTTTTATGGACATGTAAAACTAATTAATTTGGAGACTTTAATTAACGAAATACTCTATATAAATATTATGTGCTTTTTTCATAAGACATAGAGTAAATTTTTATGTCGCAATTCTGTTTTTTGTACACTTTGGGGATGGGGGGGGGGGGGGGGGGGGGTGCTCCAAACCACGAAAAAAATGACGATCTTCTAATGCTTTTTAAATGGAGTTGCGTATTTTTTGGAGCAAGGAAACAGGATTTATATACATCATTATCTGCACTGATGTAAAAAAAAAACTATATTTAAAAAAATAAAAAGTTAAAATTCAAATACATATACGTATAGAAGTAGTTTTGTTTCTATATTATGTAGATTAAATTTAAGCTCCATGCAGTCCTTAATTATTTTTAAAAACAATAGAGAGTAGAACTTTGGAATTGTCAACATGATATTGTATGTGCAGTACATACAAAGTAAACTAAGTATAAGTACTCTGCACCACACACACACACACACTCTGACATGAGCATAATGAACATATACATATATGCATCACAATAACAAGCGGGCGAGAGATATTTAATTAGATAAAATGTCTAATTTGTTCCTTTCATATATGTAAATTAAATACGTAGGTTTTTTACATTTAAATTATATATACAAATGTTATTTTGTTTTTGTTTTTTTCACTTTATAGTTTTATTTATAAAATAAAATATATTACGTGACAGTGAACTTGAAATAAAATAAAATACAATTAAAATTACAATTTAATTATATTAAAGCTAATTAAGTTAATAATAAATTACTTTTAAGTTTAATTTAAAATAATTTATTTTATTTTTTTCACATAATAATATTATATTATACATTGTTATATATAAAATTACTAAACCTTGAACTTTAATTTTTAATTTATTATAATTTTTTTGTTTTACAACATTATAGTTAAGAAACGAGGTGTAAATTTGATACTTTTAATTAGAGTATAATAAAAATTCTTGAGAGTAGAGTGTGTAAATAGTATATAAAAATTCCAGCACACATACATAGAGGAAGTATGCAATACTTTTGTGATTACGTTTGTTTTATGAGGTGCAACCTGTCGCCTTGATGTCGAGCAAGCATGGCAAGGAGGGGGGGGGGGGCTCAAAACAGCTGATTAGAGCAATTAACGATTATAGATTTCAGAACACAATTTTGCAAAGCACACATTAGATTGAAAAAATTTGTCATTTTATATTTTTTTTTCAAGTGAAATCTTTACTTTTAAAAGCAAATAATTGAAAAATCAATTAGAAAATCATAATTTTATTCCTGAAATTATATTTCTATAGTAATGGTCCTGAATATGGTGTTCATGTAAGATTTTACACCCAAAAATGTAGTTTTTACATTTTTAATGAAATGAACAAAGTAGTGTTTATAGTAAAACTCTTTTTATTAAAGCGTATTATGCTTGCATGTGGTAAATAGAAAAGTGTTAAATAAATTAAGTATATACGTATACACGTACACGAAAAAAAAAAAAAAAAAGCTAATTTTCAACACAATTTGTTCAAAATACACAACATAATTTATGCAGTATATTATAATTTCATAATGTTAATAAAACATGAATATTATATTGTACAACATAATTATTAATGTTGTTATAATTTAGCAATGCAATAATGAAATAAATACAGCATAAATTAAGTAATTTATTCTTTTCGTGTACTATATAAGGCGAACTGATATGTATATAGAATAATGTATGGGGTGTATGCGCATGACGTCATACTGAATGCGCTTCGACACCATACTAGAGCGATGTTGTTTAACATAGGACAAATGTGGTTTTTGGCTATTTTCTTTGAAATTTTAATTTTTTTTCTTGCATACTTGAAAATTAATAACCTTTTAACAGCATCAATTCTCTCAAAAATATTGATAAGTATTTTTTGGCTTTGCAATTTTTTCCATTTTATAGTGTTCACATAATATGGCATCGACTTTTATATGAAAGTAACCACTGTATAATTGGTTCAATCATAAAATATTGCTCTTGTATAGAAATGTAATCAGAGACAGTTGTTGGATATTAAAAATTGAAGGACACGAACTTCACCTTTATACTTGTTATGACTATGTTTGGCAAACACTATAAAGACCTAGTTATTTATTTATGTATTAAACTTTTTTTTATTTTCTTTCATGGGCAATAAAAGATCTTTTCTCGGGGTTAACTCAACCTAATAATAACTTTTTAACCCCTTTGAATTAAATTGTCATTAAAATAATCTGACAAATTTAAAGTTATCAAAACTTTAGGGTTAAATAAAAAGTTCAGGTCTATTTTTAGTATGAAATTGTAATAAAAATTAGCTTTCTTTATTATTAATAATAATAATAAAAAAAAGAACTTGTTGAACTTCTTTATAAAATATATAAATATTTTTTTTTTTTATGTTCTGTTGCATTTTACATTCGTAACCACTTTTGGAAGTAAAGAATTGCGAGTATATTTATATAAAAAAAAACTTGATGCGAATTTCTTTCTTTCTTTCTTTCTTTCTTTTTTTTTTTTTTTTTTTTTTTTTTTTTTTTTTTTTTTTTTTTTTGGTGTATAAAATTGAACTGCTCTTTTTATTTCTCTGACTTTATCCTTGAATTTACTCGTTTTCAAGACCAAGAAGAATGTTTTTTCTTCTTCTTCTCTTGCATGATTGTATATTTATATACACGCTTTGGGGTATAACCCACCCGCATATTAAATGTATATTACTTATGTATATGTATATTTTTCTGGATCATATCATTTTAAGTTTTTTTTCTCTCTCTAACTTTATATCTTTACAACAATAAGTAAAGGAAAACATTTATCAATCATGTATGTATGTTATATGAAGTTATATCTTTGTTATAATGTTAATTTATTATATTGTTTCCGACTGTAAAGAAACATAACAGTTAACTTTTTTACTTTGTAATTAATCACGTTTTTACATCAACATAACTTTATTTCATACTTTTTCTTTATTACATTATACCTGTATAATACATACATACAATTGCAAATAAGACATTCTCTTACATCATACTACTAAAATAAGATAAAAAAAATATATATATCTACACCTTTTTGGTGACTTCTTCATGTTACAAAACACTTGTGAGTGTTTTTTTTTTTTTTTTTGGCAAAGATCCAATAAACCACAAAAATTTCTTTCTGGGATTTTAAGGTGTGTGGTAATTACAAATTTATATTCACGTAATATATATATATATATATATATATATATATATATATATATATATATATATATATATATATATATATATATATATATATATATATATAATGTTACTTTATACATTGGAGCATTTTAAAAATTAGTGCTGAGAATCTATTATACTAAAAATTAATTGCGGGTGAAATTTAATAAATGTTGATTTTTATCACACCTGTTAAGTTTCAAACATTACACATTTAATGTATACACTTTAAAAAAAACATTTATGTATAGTGATAATACAATTTATAGGTTTAATAATGATCAAATCAGTCACTACGTTATAAAAATGATAATTACAGGTGAAACAGCTATACAGGTAGTGCACTAATGCTAACCAAAAAGTGCATATTATTTACCTGCGTGTTCATGCTATAGAAGCTCACTTATTTAACTTTGTAAAAGGTAGCACCTTACCTGAGTTTAACAGGTAACCGGAAGTTAGCCAGTGGTGTTAAAGGAATACGGGTATACACTTCTCCCAACACTAGTTCGAGTGGATACAGTGTAATTAACTATGTAAAGTTAACTGTGATTGGCTAGTAGGTTTATAACACGCTCTCTGATTGGTTTAGCACCGCGGAGACAGCTTTTGGCGGGAACGACCTTGTTTTGGCCAGAGTGTACATATATTATTATTATACTACATTTTATTCACAATAGGGGTATATATGGGGTGCAATTTTATCATAGAACTTTTACAGCTTAAAGACCTTATAGAAATCCTAAAATCATAGGATTTTTAAGCATATTTTGAATTTCTAAGTTCTTGACCTAAGTTTTTTTTATGAATCATACCCCAATGTATGAAAGTTACTTTTACTGTCATTCAGAATTACAATCATAAATAAACAACTTTTCATTCTCTATAATGCCATCTTAATAATAATAACAATCATCTATTAATAAATAAATAAAACGTTGACATATATAGAAATAAATCATAATTGATTTCTGCTTTGTAGTGAGTGATAAACAAAGTAATGTAAGGTACTCTTCTATTTGATCCTGATTAGCACAAGCTAGCAAGCAGGCAGCAAGCATAGCACGCGCTCTTCTCACTTCAATTGAATAAAGTCTGCACTGCTAAGTGACGTCATCAAACTGAAATCCGGTTTAATGAAGTTTTATGTGCTTTTTTTTTTTTTTTTTTTAAGTGCATTAGAAGCTTTAGCTTTATAAAATGCACATTTAATATATTAATAATAACAACTAGTGCAATTCTTTATTATTAATAAATTTATGTTTTTATGATTATTTGTCTTTTATATGTATAACTTTGTATATGATTGAATCAATTTAAAATTAACATAAATCATTCTTAAGCATACTTAACCATTTAATATTAGTAGAAGGATATTACCGTTTCTGGCACAGAGTAACGAGTAACAGGTATGACATAACAGCCTGTCAAAATTAGCATAACTGTTGAGGAGCAAAATCGGCGGCTATCCTCTTTGATGTTCATAGCCTGGAGCCATTTTACCATACTGTCCGCCGATTGAGATGTTATAGGCGGCTTGTACATTAGACGGTAACCTGTTTTATGTCATACCGATCTCCCTGTGTGAATTTTAATCGTCACCGCTTCTTTTTATGCTTGCCGACGTGTACCTGGTGTTATGTAGGCGGCATGACAGTAGCCGGGGACCTGTTTTATGGCCTTCTGTCCCCCCTAAATGAATTTTAACTGCAAGTGTATTTTTTTTTACTATTTTTTTTTTACATCTTGCCGATGTATACCTTTTTTTGAATAAATTAAAAAGGGATACTTGATATAAAAAATTTTTAAATAGAAAGTTTTTTTTTTCTTCTTTGATAAAAGCGGTTTATGTAGGCGGCATGTACAGTAGCCGGGGACCTGTTTTATGGTCTTCTGTCCCCCCTAAATGAATTTTAACTGCAAGTGTATTTTTTTTTACTATTTTTTTTTTTACATCTTGCCGATGTATACCTTTTTTGAATAAATTAAAAAGGGATACTTGATATAAAAAATTTGTAAAATAGAAAGTTTTTTTTTTCTTCTTTGATAAAAGCGGTTTATGTAGGCGGCATGTACAGTAGCCGGGGACCTGTTTTATGGTCTTCTGTCCCCCCTAAATGAATTTTAACTGCAAGTGTATTTTTTTTACTATTTTTTTTTACATCTCTCCGATTTATACCTTTTTTTGAATAAAATAAAAATCGATACTTGATATAAAAAAATTCACAAAATAGAATTTTTTTTCTTTGATAAAAGCGGCTTGACCCATAATTGTAAAATTGAATTAAATTTTGTAACCATCAATAAAATAACTTCATATAGTACCTTTTTCTACCAATTCCTTTTTTCTTTATTATTAACTTTTTTTTTTATATAAGGCGGCTTTTTACCAAATTTTTATGTAATAATAAAAGATGCTATGTGTATATGATAAATCTATTATATTTTTTTAGGCAAATATTTTTTTTAATTTTTGCGGTCTTTTTTTCTTTGATGTTTACATATACACATAGCGTCTTTTATTATTATATAAAATATTTAACTTTAAGGTTTTTATTTCTCCAATATTTATTTTTTTATATCCTTTTTATGATTTAATGCTGCGTTGCCACATTTATATGATTATATAAGAATAGTCATATACATAAAAAAAAAATATAGGAGAAATATGACAACTATTATTATATAACCGTTGGAATTTTTAGTATAAAAGCTAAAGCTCAACAACTTTTTTATTCATTTGTAAAAAGCGTTCTGAGCTCAAAGAAGATTTTTTTATCTGTTTGAACGGAGCTGTGGTTTTAAACTAAGATGGAAGAGAGAGAAAAAACTAAAAGGTAAGTTTTTTTTTAAATTTATTCTATTTTTTAACTCAGTCTAAGAATTTATATCTATGAAGGGTATATGTATATACATCTCTGTATATTAAAATAAAAGTTATGAACATATTATGAGTTGAATTATATTGTTTATTAAAATTTTACTTTGAGAAAAATATGTTATGAAATAATTTTTTTTTAAAAAAGGGGGGGGGGGATATTACTCCTCATTGCTGGATTCTGATGAATACTCATCTAAAACCATCCCCAATGATCGAATGGTGTCATAGAAGTTCTCCAGATTGTCTTGAATTTGGGGGCGTTCACGGATGACATCCATCATGCTGTGGACAATTTCTTTTGTAGCCTCTATCAAGTTTCTGGCTGCACCGCACACCTAAAAATATATAAATAAAAAATATTAGCTTTTATATACGTTCGTTTGTGTGTGTGTATGTGTGTGTGTGTGTGCGTGTGTACGTGTGTGTGTGTGTTTACGTGTGTGTGTGTGCGTTTGTGTGTGTGTGTGTGTATGTGTGTGTGTGTGTGTTTAAGTGCGTGTGTGTGTGTTTTAACTTACATTGTGATTTGTCCTGTCGCTCCTCCGTCTGTAGTACGGGGTTTGATTTCTCGGCTGGTTATGGTATGCAATCACCGAACTCCTACGTTCACGGCGGGCTCGGGGTGTATCTTCGAATCTTGGAGTGATAGGTGATACATTAATTGGTTCGTAATTGTCTCTGCTGGATGGCCCAGGCTGTGGTGTGGAGCATCTGGCTGGCTCCGGCTGAGAGCTCCATTCTTCGGGCTGCCATCCGTGGTACTCGACATTTTGAAGGGGGGAATGTAAAACATCATAGAGTGGCACCTCATCGATGTTCCCATTATATTCAGCGTGGTTTGGTGATACAATATTGATCATATTACCATATGAGTTGTCCTCCTCTGCAGCATCTTGCAGGATTTGATCCAACAAGTTAATATGGTCATTCGATAATGAATGATCCATATTCGGGGACGGTGGAGGTGCAGGCAAGAAGTCTAATGCATTGGCGTGAAGATGGTCATCGTTTTCAATCGTCTCGTTGAATAATGCTGGCTCGGGCTGGTAAAGACGAGGCACATGGATGTAACCATGCGCAAGACGTTCACGTCGATTTTCTAATCGTAAACGCTGAATACTGATCTGAGCGAGCCTGTTCTCCTGAAGAAAAATCGCCTCCGCAGCATCGCTGACAGTAATATAATCATCGTTCTCGGTTGCATTAGACATGTACGTAATTCGACTGTCCGAAGAATGGCCCGAGTCATTGCTCTCCTAATTAAAAAAAATAAAATAAATAATGTGTGACATCTTTTAACAAGGAGTAAAAAATTGTGTTATCTTAAAAATACAAAAATAATAAAAGGTTAACTTACGTTTAACTCGATTGTTGACTGACTATCATGCAGATTAGCCATAGCCTGTTCAATTTCTTCCAAAGCTCCCGCGCCCGAACTTAATGTGTCATCCATGATATGTAAACACAAGCGGAGAACGTTTTACTTGTCACTTGACACCACTTCAAAAATGCACTGTATTAAAGTCTTAAAATCACAAGTGCCGACAGGTGTAAGAGAAGTAGTTCCAAAAAAGTGGAGTTTTTTTTTTTTTTTTTTTTTTTTTTCAAAACAGCTGACGCCATCTAGCGTAGCCAGAATAAAAGATTTCATACTTTTATTTTTGAATTTCAGTTTAAAAACATTTAATATAATGATGTTGAAAAAAATGAACTGGTATTTTAATATAGTGACTTTTTTTATCGTTATTTTGTTTATTAAATAATGCACAATCACTTTTTTTGAGATTTAACATATAAATTAAACAATTTCATTAATTTGTATGAATTTTATTTTTTTTTTCCATTTTTTTAATACTATTGTGAAAGAAATAACACTTAAAATTTTAAATTACGGTTAAGGGAGTAGGGGACCGACCTTATATCTCAAAAACTAGCTCATGTTTTGGGTCTAAATTTGGTATCATTGTGTAGCTAAGGGTCACACCTAGCCGTGATAAAAATTTCAAGATGTGTCACCGTCCAAAAAAAAAAGAAAAAAATTATTGAAATTAACATTATGCCTTATGGGCTTAAAATTTCAAAAAATCATATAAAATTAATTTGCACGGTGACCCCCCAAAAATTTTATATATTTGAAATTGTCCTAAGCATAAGTATCATTGTGCAAAATTTCAGATTTTTTTGCCGATAAAAGTTTGAGTCTAATGGCCGACGTCGGTCCCCTACTCCCTTAAATATAATAATAAAATAAGATAAGGTAGCAAATTAACTATATTTTTAAAATTCATGATTTTTTTTTTATTATTTTGTTTTTTTAACACATTTTACTATTATATACGTGTTATACTCGTAATTATTGATTATTATATTGTCATAAACAAATTTTTAATCAATTTATTTAATTATTGAACAATTTTTAGTTGTTTTGTAATCTTTTTTAGTGTTTTTTAACACTTACACATAAAAGTTGGTACTTTTTTAGGAACTTTTTCACATTATTACGTTTTTTTAGTGTTTTTTTCAGTATTTAGTGTTTTTTAACACTTTTTAGTAAAAATTGGTACTTTTTTAGGGAAATTTTTACAATTTTACATTTTTTTAGTGTTTTTTCACAATATTTAGTGTTTTTGAACACTTTTTAGTAAAAATTGGTACTTTTTAAGGGAAATTTTTACAATTTTACATTATTTTAGTGTTTTTTCACAATATTTAGTATTTTTCAACACTTTTTAGTAAAAATTGTTCCTTTTTTGGTGAAATTTTTACAATTTTACCTTTTTTTTAGTGTTTTTTCTCAATATTTAGTGTTTTTTAACACATTTTAGTAAAACTTGGTTCTTTTTTTTGAAATTTTTTTACAATTATACATTTTTTTAGTGTTTTTTCACAATATTTTGTGTTTTTTAACATTTTTTAGTAAAACTTGGTACTTTTTTTGTAAATTTTTTACATTTTGACTTTTTTGAAGTGTTTTTTTACACAATTAAGTGTTTTTTAACACTTTTTTGTAAAAACTTGTTCTTTTTTTGTAATTTTTTTTTTACATTTTACCGTTTTTGAAGTGTTTTATAAACAATAAAGTGTTTTTTAAACACTTTGTAGTAAAACTTGGTTATTTTTTTTGTAAATTTTTACATTTTAACGTTTTTTAAGTGTTTTTTCACACAATGAAGTGTTTTTAAACACTTTTTAGTAACAATTAGTATTTTTTTGAGGTACATTTTTACAATTTTGAGATTTTTTAGTGTTTTTTTTTTCACTATTTACTGTTTTTTTTACACTTTTTTGTAAAAAATAGTACTTTTTTGTAGATTTTTTTACTTTTAACGTGTTTTTAAGTTTTTTTTTACACTTTTTAATTTTTTTTTCACAATTTGAAGTAAACATTCGTACACTTTTATTTTTATTGTTTTACTTTTTACGTTTGTTAATTTTTTTCACACTTTTTTGGATTTTTAAAACATTTTTACATAAAAGTTTGTACGCTTTTACGAATTTGTTTTAATTTTGAACTTTTTTTAGTGTTTTTTCATACTTGTTACTTTTTAGATGTTTTTTATTTTTTTTTAAATATTTTTGCTATTGTTTTTTTACACTTTTAAGAAATTTTCTACTCTAATTGTAACAATACAGTAGTTATTTTGATACTTTTTTAGTGTTTTTGTTTTACTTTTTAGTTTTTTTCTACAGTTTTTCATTTTTTTTTTTTACTTTTAGAAGTTTGCAATTTTTAAGGGATTTTTTTTCACTTTTTTTCTTGTACAATAAATACTTCACACTTTTAAGAGATGTTTGTACAGTTTTTGTATTATTATAATTGTTTTCGATACTTTTAATGGATTTTTTTTCCTTTTTTGTATTTTTTTATACTTTTGTAATATTTTTTCACGTTTTATATTTTCATATTTATGACATTAATGTACCTTAGTAGACATCATAACTTTAACATTAGATATAATGATGCATTCTATAGAAAAGAGTAGAAAAAAAATTGCTAGGTAAAAGCAGAGTTGACAAATAATGAATGAATTCTAAAGGAATTGATATAACTTTTAATGTTACATGTATTAAGTCTTAATGTATAATGAGATTGTTTTATAAATATTGCTTTTGTCATATAAAAAAATGTACACATGATATACAGGTATAATATTTCTTTTTTGTGTGTGTGTTACAGAATGTTTGAATGCCCTCGTTGTTCCAAAAAGCTGACAAGGGCATGGAGCCTGAAGCAGCATATGACACACACCTGTAAGAAAAAACCCAGAAAATCTTATCAGAAGAAAATAACAGATTTTTATAGATCTACAAGCAATTCTAATGTACATAATGAACAAGAAATTGATCTGATTGAGTCGTCTCAACCAATTTTAGAAAGACGGGGAGATCCAACAAGTTTTCAAATACTTCAAAAAGAAAAGAAAAGAAAAGAAGAAGAAGAAAATGAGTCTCAAACTTTAATAGAATCTTCACAACCTATATTTGATAGAGAAATGATGAAAAATATAAGAGAACGTGAAGAATTTTTAAAAAAGCAAGAAGAAAAACTTCCTAGACTTTTCACATGTCAACATTGTCATATAAAATGCTCCAATGCATGGAATCTAAAGAGACATAAACAAAAGTCTTGTCCTTTGATAAGGAAAGCTCTGGCTCCTGAAGAAGATCATTTGCAACCTGCAACAACATCTTACAGTGAACATTCCATACCACATCATGGGGTATATAAATGTGACCATTGTGAAAAGCAATTTAATGGAAAAAGCACATTAAGAATGCACATTCAACGCTCATGTAGAGCAAATCGTCAAAAAATGGATCGATCAAAACCGAACCTTCGACGTGGACAGAAAAATCCACTTCTACAAGGTGATATCTATCGTACAGAATCTGCTTTTAATAAGTACCTTACCAACTATCAAATAATGAATACTGAAAATTTAAAACAATCACTTGAATTTTTGGAAAGCAAGCGACCTGCTATAAAGCGGATATTGGAGTATGATTTACAAATTAAGAAATGTCTGAAATTTAATTCTGATTTAGAATTGGTACTTCAAGCACCAGACGGTGATGTTATAGACTGGAATATGAAAACTGAAAACATTCCTATATATGCTGCAACTGACATAGACGACGTTTTAACAGAACAGTTCAATATTTTACAGTATAGACTTGAAGATGAAATGTTAAGGGGTTCTGGTTGGTCCGTCGTTCAGATTCTCAACGTCATGATTAGAACAAGTAAATATGAACCACTTCGAGGAAGTTCATTTATAGAGTTACCATCCAAAATCTTAAAAAAAAAAGCAGTTATTAATCCATTGAATTTTCATGATGACAAGTGTTTCAAGTATGCTATACTAGCAAGTTGTTATCATGGAACTAATGGAGGAAGAATAACAAATTTGCTTAAACATGAAAATGAATTCAATTGGGATGGTCTTACATACCCTGTAGCACTAAAGGACATTCAAATATTTGAGAAAAATAATTTGAATGTAAGTGTGAGTGTGTACGCCATAGAAGAGAACGGAATAATTGCTCCGCAAAAAGTTGCTGAACCTAAAGAAAAACACATTGACCTTCTCCTGCTTACTGAAGACGCTGAAAGTGAAGAAGCAGAAGACGAAGACGAAAGAAATGTAGAAGAAAGACAAGAAGATAATCAGACGCAGAAAATGCATTACACAAATATAAAATATTTCGAAAGACTCTTCAGTTCTCAAATTTCTAAAAGTTCACATCGTAAGTTTATATGTAAGAGATGTTTAACTCACCACTCATCCAAAATTCTTTTACAAGAACATAAAAATCAATGTAAAAAATATCCTGTAGCTAGAATTCTAATGCCTAAATCCAAAAAAGTCATATTAGAAAATGGAGAATGCAAGCTAGAAAAACCCATTGTAAAATTCAATCAACCTCAACATAGCTCAAGAGTCCCAGTTGTAGTTTATGCAGATTCAGAGGCAATGCTTGTGAAGATTGAGGGTCCAAATAATGATCCATCTATATCTTCCTCCACTACAAAGCAAAATCATGTACCTATGAGTTTCGGTTATATTGTATATTCTGACTTGCCTGAAGAAATTATGGATGGGATTCCACTTAATGAGAAAATCATAAGTAATGCAGAAAATCCTACTAAAGCATTTTTGAATGATCTTGTCAAATACAGTCAAAAAATGAAAGTAATTTATGCGATGAATGAGAAAATGCATAACCTTACTTCTGCAGAACAGAAAGCATATGACAAATCAGAAAAATGTTATATGTGCAAAAAATGTTATACCGAAAAAAATTCCAAAGTCAGAGATCATTGTCATATCACTGGAAAATATAGAGGTCCAGCTCATAACAATTGTAACATTCAAGCTGAAAATCCTAAGTTTCTGCCTGTATACCTTCATAATAATTCGCATTATGATGGCCATTTTATCATCAAGCAATTAGGAGATATCGATGCAAAGATAAAAGTCATTCCTAACACTTCAGAGAATATGATAACATTCTCTATTATTCCAAAAGATGGCATTGAAATTCGATTTCTTGATTCGTTTCGTTTCATGTCTACTAGTTTGGATAACTTGACAAAAAACTTGACCCCTGAAATGTTAGTGAACGTTGAGAAACATTTTGGGAAAGAGCATATTGAATTATTACGTAGAAAAGGTGTATTTTGTTATGATTATATTGACAATCCTGAAAAACTGAAAGAAACAAAACTTCCACCATACAAAGAATTCTATAGCAAGCTTTATGAAAGCAACATCACAAAGAACGATTATAGGCATGCCTGCAATGTATTTAAAACCTTCAAATGCAAGAATTTAGCTGAGTACAGTGATCTCTACTTAAAACTCGACGTACTTTTGCTCGCTGACATATTTGAAGCATTCCGTCAAGTCTGTCTTAAAACTTATGGCTTAGACCCGTGTTGGTATTACACTGCTCCGGGGCTGGCATGGAATGCAGCACTTAGGAAAACAGAAGTTGAACTTGAGCTGATTCAAGATGAGGAGATGCTACTTATGATAGAAAAAGGCATTCGTGGAGGTGTTGCACAATGTATCAAAAGATATGCAAGAGCTAGGAATAGTTACTTAGGGGAAATTGATAAGAAATATAAGAAATTTATCGCTTATTTGGACGCTAATAACCTTTATGGCTGGGCAATGTGCCAGCTGTTGCCAAAAGACGAATTTAGATGGACAAGCCCAAAATTATTTTCTGCTGAATTTATTAAAAATCTTAAACATGACGACTCAAAGGGATATATACTAGAAGTAGACGTGCAGTATCCTACAGAGCTACACGATAGACATAAAGACTTGCCATTTTTACCTGAAACCCGCGTGCCACCTGGCGGAAAAAACCCAAAACTCCTTACTACCTTATTTCACAAAGAGAGATACGTTGTGCATTACAGACTACTTCAGCAAGCTCTAAACAATGGCTTACAACTCGTCAAAGTTCATAGAGTTATTGCCTTTCGCCAGTCTAATTGGTTGAAAGAATATATAGATATGAATACAACTAAAAGACAAGCAGCTACAAATGCTTTTGAAAAAGACTTTTTCAAGCTGATGAATAATGCAGTTTTTGGTAAGACAATGGAGCAAGTTCGAAATAGGATAAATCTAGAGGTTGTAAACAACGTTAAAAGGTTGCGAAAGTTAGTCAGAAGCCCATTCTTTAAAAGAAGAATCATTTACGATGAAAATTTGTGTGCAGTGTTAAGTCAAAAGAAGACTGTTACGATGTGTAAACCAATTTATGTTGGAATGAGTATTCTAGATCTATCAAAAGAACTAATGTATGACTTTCATTACAAGACAATGCTGCCCCGTTATGGTGCTGCTCTTTCGTTATGTTACATGGACACTGACTCTTATATATATTTCATAGATGGTGTAGACTTCTATGCAGAGATGCTTAAACACAAGCATGATTTTGACACGTCAGACTATCCTGTGGACAATGTATTACATGATGATTCAAATAAAAAAGTTTTAGGCAAATTTAAAGATGAAGCCAATTCCATCCCCGTAAAGTCATTTGTAGGATTAAAAGCTAAAATGTATGCTCTTCAGTATGGTAATCATGAAATTAAACGTGCAAAAGGTGTTAAAAAGCACGCTTTGACCAAGAAAATTAGTTATTTAGATTATGTTCGTTGTCTTAAGTACAAAACTATAAACCGTGTTCAATTTCGCATGATTCAAAATAAGAAACATATGTTATTTACAAAGGAAGTAAGCAAAATATCTTTAACATCTCTGGATGATAAAAGGTACATTCTTCCAAATCAAGTAGATACGCTCCCTCATGGCCATCATTTAATTCCAACCATTGTAGAAGAAATGAGCCGATATGATGATGAAGATTTTGACATGTCCCATATTTGTACAGATGATGAGGAGGAATGTTTACAATAAAAGTGATATGCGTTACATTGACATGTGTTAGAGTGTATGCTATGATTTACACCATGTTAATATAGTTAAATAATAAATACAATAAATATATTATAAGAAAATTTATATGTAGAAGAAAAAACTATGTTAAAAAGTAAATTAAATACTAAGATTCTGTAACTAATATGTATAATTGATAAAATGTAAATAATCACTTGTGAATAATAAAAAAATAAATAAAATTAAAAAAATGTTTGCGTATATATTACTTGTATTCTCTATTCCTATCTCATTTTAACTTTAGAATGCAGTGGCAACATACGTTTACATCTATCATTGCTGGACCTACATCATGTGGGAAAAGTGTTTTTGTCTCAAAATTTTTAGAAAACATAGATGTAATGGTTAACGTTAAATTTAAAGAAATAATTTGGTGCTATGGTGAAAGTCAACCTTTGCATGAAAAGCTTAAATCTAGAGTTAAAACACCTATGAGGTTTATAGAAGGATTACCCGATTTAAGTGACATAGCTGCGGAGAAACTACCACCACCTAGACTTTTAATTGTAGATGACTTGATGAGAGAAACTAATGGTAGCATAGTAGATATATTTTCTAAAGGTAGTCATCATAGAAACATAAGCATTATATTTATCACTCAAAATATTTTTCATCAAGGCAAAGGTAGCAGGGATATGTCGTTAAATTCACATTACATAGTGTTCTTTAAGAATCCTAGAGAGAAGAATCAAGCATTGCATTTTGCAAGACAAGTATATCCTGAAAATCCTAAATTTATACAAGAAGCCTATCTAGACGCCACGTCGAAGCCACACTCCTACTTGCTGTTTGACATGAAGCAGAGTACACCTGACGCCTTCAGATTCCGAGCAGAAATATTTCCTGGTGAATCTAATACGGTATACGTACCGAAAAATGGTGGTAAGGATATCACACAATATTTTGCTATATAAGTTTGAAACATGGTTCATTAAAATTAGTTCAAAATGCGCACTGTAAAGCGATACTTGCCCACTCTCCTAAAGCTCCGCAAATCTAGAGCTAAGGATCGTCAGAAACTGTTAGAAAAAGTAGATGATAAAGTTATTCATGTTATTTGTGAATGTGCTCATAATTGTTTAAATAGTAACATACCGCTCAATTCGTCACAGTATAAGAAGTTATCGCGTCATAAACGCACGTTGCGCCGTCTTTGTAAAAAAGGTGATACTTTAAAGAAAAAAAGGTCTATTATTAAACAGACAGGGGGTTTCTTATTACCTTTACTTGCACCTCTCATTGGATACCTTTTACAAACCATTTAAATATGATTCATGGTAAAAAAATGATGCTCATTACACCTGATATTCTTGACAGGTTGAAAGCACCAACCTTGGGAGAAAATCCAGTATCTAATTTAGATATAGAGATGCAAAATATTTTGCAAGCCAAAAATATCAGTGATCAAGACAAATGGATTTGGTATGAGCAAACGTTGCAAAAGTATATGAAGGGTGTTCGAAATATGAGAGAACCTATTAAAATACCTCTAATAACGGAAGATACAGATTTAAGGTCTATTAATCGATCTCGTTCAAATAGTTTATTTTCAAGTCAAAGATCACTTGGTAGTTTTGCATCGTCTAATTCGAACCGGGATTGGCCCCCGAGCCCGCCCCCAAGCCCGCCTCCGATCCCGCCGCGGAGCCAACCGCCGATGCCGCCACAAAGCCCGTTTCAGCAGAGCATGACACCGTTGAATGACCGCGCTTTAGCGTCTTCGTTTCAAAGTTATCCCTCGGTACCGCAAGAAAACTATGACCGTAGCAGGAGCGAAGATGCGGCTACATTAGAGTTTTACAAAAAGTTTAAAAATAATAAAAAAAAAGTGAAAAGGTTAACGAAAACTATAGGCAAAAATAAAAATGTTGAAAATATAGAAATGCTTGAGGAACGTCGGGGTTTAAAAAGAAATGCTAATAATATATTTGATTCACGCCTGTGGATGAGACCTCCCAAATGTAAAAAGAAATCACTTGCATCAACTGTTAAACTTAGGAATATTAAACGTTCGGCTACCTGTCAACGGGTTTTAAAAAGAAATGCTAATAATATATTTGATTCACGGCTGTGGATGAGACCTCCGAAACATAAAAGGAAATCCACCGTATCAACCGTTAAAAAAAAGGCTAGTAAGCGTTTAGCTACCTCACAACTATCGCTTAAAAACGGTCAAAGGTATATAAAGAACAGCGCATTATTTCTAGGTTTAGATGAGAGAAAAAATCGTAAACGTAAACTTAATGTTAAAAACTGGTGGAATGATAAGTATTTAGCAATTCCGCGGAAGAAGAAACGTTGGCAAACCTTAACCTTGTAACATGGAGTCTGCTTTGAAAAAAATATACTACGATCTAAAAAATTCTGCAAGCTATGGTACAGTTAACAAGTTGTGGACGGCTTGTAATGGTAAATATGAAAAAAAGGATATTGCTGCTTGGTTACGCACACAAGATGCGAACACTTTACACAAACAGAGAAAAATCCATTTTTCCAGATCACGTTACTTTGTACCTTCCATGAATAATTTATTTCAATGCGATCTTTGTGACATGAGAACTTTATCAAAATATAATAAGGGTTATAAATTTATTCTAACGGTCATTGATGTTTTTTGTAAGAAAGCATGGGCCATTGCTCTTAAAGATAAGTCTGGGGATACAGTCTTAAATGCATTAAAAAAAATATTTAAAGAACGTAAACCGAAATATTTACAAAGTGATAAAGGTAAAGAATTTCTGAATTCAAAAGTTCAAAATTATTTGAAAAATGTTGGCATTAAATTTTATACCACAAACAATCCAGATACAAAAGCTGCCGTGGTTGAAAGATTTAATCGAACTCTTAAAGGTAAAATGTACAAATATTTTACATATACTTCAACTTATCAGTATTATAATATATTATCAGATTTAATACATTCGTACAATAATACGATCCACTCAGCTATTAATAAAACACCAAACGATGTAAATAAACAAAATGAACGTGATGTATATCTTTATTTATATTCTGGTAAAGGTAGATATGATAAAATAAAATCCAGAGGTGTTGTTCTTTTCAAAGTAGGACAACAAGTACGTATTTCGCGAGAAAAGTTGCATTTTGAACAAGGATACAAATCTAATTGGTCAAGGGAGATATTTAAAGTAAAGTCCATAGTTAAAAGTTATCCTACACGTTACCTGCTTTCTGATCAGAATGATGAAGAAATAGAAGGGAGCTTTTATGCGCAAGAACTACAACTTGTAGGTACAAGCAAAGATACGGTATACAAAATAGATAAAATACTAGGTAAGAGAGGTAAAGGAAACAGTCGAGAAATATACGTGTCGTGGTTAGGTTATCCTGCTAGCTTTAACTCCTGGATTCCTGCGACAAATATTCAGAAACGAAGTAAAGCTAAGAAATGAATAATTTCTACCTTACTCTGCACAGTGATCAAAACGCTATCAATGGCGTTCAAAATTCAGCAAGTTGTTTTAAAGTCTATTTAGGTCATGAAATGTTACTGCCTGGTAAATGGGAGGTAGGACTCGCGGAAATTTATTATCCTTTAACTATGGTTATTATGACGGAAGAAGAAGCTACCATTACTGTCGAGAGTTTTGATGCTATCACAGGTGAAGTTCAGTCTACTAATAGTTTAAGATTAAACTCGAATAAGAAAGGATTAATTATTGCAGATGCTCATCTTTTCTACTTGTTGCTCCGTGATGCTTTGCATCGTGTTAATATTGAAATTCGGCTTGAAGATAAAGTTCGCGTACTTATGTTGTCTGAGAGTCCAAAGAAAATATATATGAGTGAAAAAATGAGAATTTTGCTAGGATTGAAAGATCGCATATATACGTTAGGCAAAACACAATTAACTGCAATGAACGGTATTAATATAAAAAGAGTCTTACCACAACAATTATTTATTTCTACGGATCTTATACATCATCAAATGGTCGGAGGGACCTATGATCAAATTTTACGAAGCGTGTATATCGATCCAAAGAAGTATAGTTATGGATGCACTGGTCATGCGAGATTTGAAACCATTCAATATTACCCTGTCGATCATCAAAAAATTGATGATATTGGCATATATATAAAGGACCGATTCGGTGATTGTGTTTCATTTACTGACGGAGCTTCATCTGTAATACTTCATTTTAAAAAAGTCATAGATGGCTGATCAGTATACACTTTATTATATGCGACAGGCTGAGGGTCGCAATGCCGGAAGTTTCCACAGCGCAACGATGAAGGGAGATGGTTTGGGGTCCTTTCTTGGCAACTTATTTCGCAGGGTTTTCCCACTTCTATCTAGTGGGGCTAAAGTCGTTGGCAAAGAGGCATTAAGTACAGGAGTTAATCTGTTGAAAGACGCTCTCAACGGAAGATCGTTGAAAGAAAGTGTCTTTGACAGAGTAAACCAAGCAGGCAAGAATCTTACAGAAAAAGCTGCTAGAAAAATGGAGGGCATGGTAGGTAATGGTTATAAAAGACGCAGACGAAGGAAACAGGCTCAGTCACGCTCAGCCGTGAAGAGACGAAGGGTCAGTAAGAAACCTAGAAAGAAAAGACGTACATCGCTCATTGTTAGACGGAGAAAAAGGAAAAACACACGTGATATTTTCGGTTAATCATGGCTGCGGTTATCGAAGGCATGCCAGGCGAGCTTGATATTTTCGAACGTCCAATCATGCAAACAGGTATTTTAGGGGGTAATTATATGCAGTATAAACCTACTTCTTTCGATTCGGATGCTGCTCAGTTAGAGTTCCGTGTCCCTGGTCAAGGTGATTATTATATAGATTTAGGAAGAACCTTATTTGATATTAAAATTAAAATAGTGAAAGCAGACGATACAAGTTATACTGCTGCAGATGCTATAGGTCCAATAAATAACTTGTTTGATACTCTTTGGTCCAATGTTAAAGTCGAGTTTAATCAGAAAGTGGTTTCAGATGCCCGCAATATGTATCACTATCGTGCATACATTGAGGATCTTTTCAATTTTAATACCACAGCTAAAGAATCCCATCTGACAGCATCTTTGTGGGAAACAGATACCCCAAATCACCTTGATGCGGGGAATACAAACACAGCCTTGCTCAACCGTAAAAGAATGATCGACGGAAGTAGTGTTTTAAATTTAGCCGGTCAATTACATTGCGATCTTTTTAACACTTCCAAGTACCTTTTAAATGGTGTAGATCTACGTTTTGTTTTTATAAAAAACAAAGTAGAAAGTCTGCTACTTAAAGGTGCAGATGTAGCCCAGCCTAAAGTTAAAATAGTGGATGCAACTTTGTGGATGCGTAAAATAAAAGTCAATCCTAGTATCTTGATTGCTCATGCTAAAAACTTAAGTTCACATTCTGCAAAATATCCATTCAAGCGTGTTGAAATGCATAACTATACTATACCATCAGGATCACAATTTCATACAATAGAAAATATGTTTTTAGGCAGAATACCAAACAGATTAATTGTAGGTCTTGTGTCTCACTCCGCATTTAGTGGTGAATTTACTAAAAATCCATTTAACTTTAAACATTTTGGAGTGAATTACCTTACATTGTTCAAAAATGGGGAACAAATGAATTCTAGAGCTTATAGTCCAATCTATGCAGAAAATGACTTTGCATATACTATGCCATATCTTCAATCATTCATCAACACTGGGAATCATCTCACGGATGACGGCTACTGTATAAGCTTGAAAGACTGGCAAAATGGGTTTGTTCTCTATCCATTCGATCTCACGCCTGATTTATCTGCCCATGAACAGCATTGGTGTATACAAGAGCAAGGAAATCTTAGACTTGAGTTGGGATTTACTACTGCTATAACTGAGGCTGTGACAGTCATTGTGTATGCAGAGTTTAGAGACGTCTTAGAAGTTGATAAGACTAGAGAATGTTCTCTTGATTATTTCAAATAGATATTAAAAGGTGATGGGTTGTTTATAAATTAGAGTATTTTACAGGTTAACAGTCAGTATTAACCATGAACTCTGAGCAGTTAACTCGTGGTTTATCATTTTTCAATAAACAGAAAAATAATACATATACAGTAGGGGTTTATGCAGCTGACCTTATCCCCAAAAAATTCAAACGACCTGCAGCTTTTATCATTAATACAGATAACTACGGACACCCTGGTACTCATTGGATTGCTATTTTTGTTCCCAATAAAGGTAAAGTAGAATATTTTGATAGTTACGGGTTAACACCTTACATATCAAGTCACATTGCATTTTTAAAGAGAAAAAAGTGGACGTATAATGATAGAGAGTTGCAAAGTCTTACTTCCACTGTATGTGGACATTACTGTCTGTTATACTTAGCCTCTCGCATGAATGGTTATAGCATGCATGATTTTAAAAGTTCTTTTACAAAGGACCTAGACAAGAATGATTTGATTGTACAGAAGTATGTCAGAAACGTGTTTAAACATGCAAAACTAAACACCTGCAGTAACAACAGACTAGGACAATTATGTTGTTCAAAGATTTAATTATTTAATTAGAAATAAAACAAAGTCTGTTGATATTTGCAGTTTAAAGTGCTAGATAACATGTTGAAACTTGCATTATGTTGTCTTTGGCCTATATAAATTGTTTTATTATCAGAGTAAGAAGTGAGGTGGATGTAAACAGGTACGCGAGTAATAAAACATGTTTGAACTTGTTTGTAGCCTTATACCTAAATTTATTATTTAATTGGTATTATAAATACCAAGGTAAATGTTTCCAGGTATGAAGAGGTTATAAAACATGTTTGAACTTGCATGGAGTTGTGTCAGACCTAATTTAATTGTTTTATTAGGATGGGAAAAAGGAATTTCTAATACCTGCCTTTAAACATGTCTGTACATGTTTTAAAAAACCCCTACTTCTCCTTTGTCTTTTTGATGCATGAACTCTCCACCAGAGGGTTTATCATACATATAAGTACGGTGTAGAAAAGCTTTGTGTCATTCAGCAGTTCAACATGGCACAGCAAATGTCTCAGTTTGTAAATTTCGAACCTCGTGTGCATGAAGATTCTGTTATGCACTGTACACCTCCAACTTCAAGTTTCAATGTTTATAACAAGCATGAAGCAGTGAAAGATAATACTGTGGCTGAACTCAAGACGAGAGAAGTCTGCCGTGTAATTTTCCCACTGAATAACAGTGGTTCTAAGCAAGTTATCATTGCATTGGATCCATCAGAAGATTTTCAGCCCATCGTTACGATCGGTAAAACTGGATGGTCAGGTTACCGCATTAATGGTGAAACCCTGGACGTTTTAATGCAAAATCTGGCCTACATCAACAATTTCTTCAACCAACCATGCGCTGATTTTTACGCACCTCTCCACTTGAATGCAGTTGATTCCATCGAGTTCCGTAAGAATTGGGGCAAGCATATGATATGTTTCACAAACAAATTGGATACACACTTCAAAGTATGCTTTGCTAAACCTACTTGGGACGGCTTCTTGGATGTTCTACCCCTACTTCAGCACGTGAAAAATATGTACAAGAATTGGCAGAGTGATGCACTAGCTGTTTTCCTTGGTATTTGCAATTTCATGAAGAAGTGTCTGCCAGTGGATGTTATTGCAAAACTACCAATCGTAGATGATCCAGCAAACTTCAAAACCATCTTGAAGTCAATCAAGTTTGAGAATATCACCTACGAGGGTAATACAACAACTCTGCTTGATTTGGAGAAGTGTTTTCTTGAAATCAGAACTTATTGTCAAGAACATATCGCCTCTTACATACCATACGTTTAAATCTTCAACCATATCCACTTATAATGACTACCAGAAAATCAAACAATATTCAAAACTTAAAAAAGAATTTAAGAGTGACATTCGGTGCTATACAAACAGTATTCTTTGAAGATGATTTAAAATCAAAAGAGTGCCGCAGATCTTGTGACTGGGAGTCACTTCAGTTGGATGAAATAAGATTCAGGAGACGTATTATTGAATTTGAAGAGGTTTTTAACCTACGTTCTCTCGACAAGTATTTGCAAATGGTGATGGAAAAGTGTGTGGGGAAATAAAAAAAAATTAAAAAAAATTAAAAAAAAGTTAAAAAATAAAAAAAATAAAAAAAATGTAAAAAAAAAAAACGTGTTTCTAGGCCTACTGGGGAATCCCTTCACGTTATAAAAAAGGGAAACGCGCCACGTATGCAACCTCGTTGGTGGTGTGGAATCGCATACAATGTAACTTATAGTCACGCCTTCTTTCTTGCGCATGCGTTTAAATTTTTTCTTGTATATATTTGTATAACAGCTTACTTTTATTTTTATTCTATTTCAAACTACTAAACGTATACAACCGTTCTCCTGTTTATCATGGGAAACATACTTGCTTGTTGTCAAGTAAAAATAGAAGCTCAAAATCATATCGTTGGAGTGCATGGATTTCATTCTTATAAGAAATATCCTAAGAATCGTGCTCATGTTATTTATGCAGATGGTGGATGCTATCCTGATGAAGCATATGAGTGTCGTATATGTTCCCTTGATATGCTGGAGTGTGTTGTATGATGCAATGTTATGTCATATAACATTGGCGGTAGGGGAAAGTAAATACGGAGTGGGGGAATTTTGAAAAGAGTGGGGGAGATGGTATATATGCCTCGCTCTATTTCATTTAGCATCAGTACTTGTAAGAGCTTTCTTAGTAACTTCTTGGTTAGTGTATTGAAGCTATGGAGTACCAACATGTGAGCAACGATCTAGTTCCAGAGAATCACGATCTTGATTCGACAGACACAGTAGCAGAAGAGGTTAATCAATGGACTTATGGAAACGTAGCTGATGTACTTGTTAGACGTCACATAGAAAGTAGACGTCAGGCCGATGCTCTAACCAGAGTTATAGTGCTACAATCTAATCATGCTGTTGATATCCCCTTGAATGCTGTCATATATGGAGAATTTAATCATCCAAGATATCCTGACTTCAATTTACTTCATGACAGACTCGATACTTTTGATGCATGGCCTCAACAGATCAAACAGCGTCCTGAACAATTGGCTGCTGCAGGATTCTTTTACAGTGGTCAAGGTGACGTTACTGTGTGCCATCATTGTGGAATGCATATACATATGTGGCAACCAGAGGACAACATCGTACACGAACATCTATTCTGGTCTGAGGAATTGGTAAACCCGTGTGCATACATCCAACGAGTGAAAGATATAACCAGTGAGAGATGTGACTTACAACACTGTAATCATGATGAAGATTTAGAAGATAGTCAAAAACTTGTTATTGACATTGATGATACTAACCCTCTTAACTGTAATATTTGTTTAATGAAAAAACTTGAAGTTGTATATCTACCATGTAGTCATATTGCATCATGTGTTGATTGTGCCCTCAACTTGGATAACTGTCCCATGTGTAGAACTGAAATTGATTCATTTTTACGTGTGTATTTACCTTAATTTCTCTGTATATTATATTCAAAAATTTGTGTATGCTTATTTTATGTGTATGGGAAAATGGTATTGCAAATAAAAATTCTTGTATCTTAAAGTTTTGTTTCATTTCATTTTTATTTTTTTTTTGAAACCTTATAGTTTACATAGTAACATACTTTTAAGTAAAATAATAACACTTCAATTAACAATTTTTCATAAACTTGCATAAAGGACTGCAAATAGCATGAACAATAGCAGCCAAATCATCAACTTGCCAATTTTTTACTGTAAGTCCACATTCATTGCATTTAACTTGATCTTCTATGCCACACCAGTGGAAACCATATCGTGCCAAATCACAGACTGGTACAGTTAAATTCCATGATGCAGGAAACGATGAGGCTCTCTCTTGCAGACTCAAAGCAGAATCACATTTCATACCCACAGATATATTACTTGATGATAGGATAGGATGTTCCATGAAATTTAATATCATTTTGGACTCAGCACATACTTGAACCTCACGTTTTTCTTGTGTAGGTTTAGCAGAGATATAGTTAGCCACTTTGTTTTTGACTGTGAGTCCGAGTAAAGGACATGAGGGGCTGTCTCTCATATGATGTACTGCCGCCAAGCTAGGTTCTTGATAGTCTAAAATCGTATGGCTGCAGTAAACACACTTCACATAACCTAAGCGGCTTCCATCGCAACACCACACGTAACCGTATCTTGCCAAGTCGGCAGATGTTGTTAACATGTATGGAAGCGAAAAGTGAGGAAAAGAATTAAAACGTCCCATCTCACTGTATATGTAACGCTTATGACCTTCTTCCATTCTACCACCGTCACGAGGTCCATCAGTTGTTAGAAATACACCCATATCAGCAGGGTGACGTTGAAATTTACCACGGTTTGCAGAAATCATGTCTTGTGTATGTGTACAGCCACGGACGCAATCTATATGTGCTATTTTACGAGAAAATAACGTTCTTGTATTGCATTTTTTTTACCCCCACCCTTTTTATCCCCTCTCAATTCACATATATATAGAAATACCCCTACTTCCCTCCCCTACCTCGTGACCCTAATTTCAAATATATTTTCTTTGTCGGCAAAATGACTTTTTATATTATACTGCATACCAATTTTACGACCCTCATAAACATAAAGGTATGTAGTATACAGCTACTAAAATTTATGCGCATAAAATTAAGACTTGTCGGCAAAATCAATCAGCTGATTGACAGGTTGTAAACATCAAAGACGATAGCCGCCGATTTTGCTCCTCAACAGTTATGCTAATTTTGACAGGCTGTTATGTCATACCTGTTACTCGTTCCTCTGTGCCAGAAACGGTAATATCCTTCTACTAATATTATATTTTATTGTTTTTTAAGTATATTTCAAAAAATATATATAAAAATCTATCATATAATAATTTTTTACAATAATTTTATTAATTCTATATAATATTACGAAATTCTTTTAACTAAGATATATTATTTTCTAATAGAATATAATAGTTTTTTAATATTTTAAAACAACGAAAATTAAGTTATATATTATACATATTTGAATCTATATTATTAATAATAAATAATATTATACAATAAATAAGAAAAAATTAAAAATAATTTAAAAAATAATAATAAATTAGTTATTTAAAACAAACTTGGAAGACAGTTCAAGGTTAATTTTTTTTATATCAGTGATAAAAAAAAATACGTCTTTTTGAAAATGAGCTGAGAAGGGAGAGGGTATAAAAAATCAAGATGCAAAAAATTTCAGTACCACGTGTATTATAAATCTCACATTCTTTTCAAGTATATAATTTGTTTTACATTAGATTACCGAGTACATTTTTGAATATTATTATTATTGTTAAACATTATAAAATTTATGCTAAATAATGTAATTACAGCAATTTAATATTATATTTTAAGTATATATAATTTTTAAGTACTGTTATAAATTGAACTAATTTAAACAACAATATAATACGTTAAAAAAAAAAAAAAAAAAAAAAGTAGTGTGTAAAACAGATGACGTAAAATTTAAACAGGAAGTTTGAAGTGTAAACATGATTGCATTCCATTGTATGTAATCACTCTTCATGGGATCTCACTCTCAGTACACATATACGTACATGTGTGTTAGATAATCTATGGAATGTGTCATAATGTCTATACTAAAATTCATACTAAAATTTGACTGATTATAAAATTTTCACAAAAAAAAAAAAAAAAAAAAAAAAACGGAAGTAAAAATTACGTAATTTTTATTCTGCTACATTTATGTCATTATACAGCATAAACATTACTAAATTTGAAAAGCATAAATAATTATTCTGAGTAATATAATATTTTTACAAGATAATTATTATTCAGTATAGCATAAAATTATGTTGTAATACTGAAAATAGCGAGCATAATTATTACGTATTTTTATTTTTGTTCATGTACTATATTATCCAAAGTTGAGCTAAATTCACTAAAATTTGACTTTAAAATCAAGCAACGTATTAAATTAACGCATATTATAGTACAAAAAAGTGATAAAATTTAACTTAATGAAAAAATATCAATAACGTTTGCTATAATTTTTATTGTTATTGTAATCTGCCTGGGTCCATCAAATTTCTTAAATAATAGTTCTAAATAAATTATGTATTTATTCATTGTATAAATTCTATATTTCAATTCAATTACATTTACAATAATAAATAATTATTATAAAGAGAAATAATCACATTCACATATAATAATTTACTGGTTAAAAACATGCACGTGCATTTCTATATAATTAAACTTTTAATACTGCAGCACTCAACAAGTTGCATACTATAGTTATGATGCATTCTTAAATTCATCAATCATTTATATTTTCCATTACATATAATAATTATTTAAAAAATATTAATGATGAGCTCCATAAAAGAACATTTATTTTTACTTAATAAAATTTGTAACTGTAAATTCAACTTATTATATATTATTACTTTAGTCATTACACTGAAAGTGAGTATAAAAAAGTTATGATTAATAAATATTGATTAAAAGAGGTAAAGATAATTAGCATATTTATGTTGCAGTGCACAGTGTTATAGGGTGTATGCGCATGACGTCATACTGAATGCACTTTGACGCCATACAGAAGCAATGAATAACATTGTTCAGCATAGGACTAACGTCGTTTTTGGCTATTTTATTTGGATTTTGTTGGTTCACTAAAAAAAATGGTACAATACTTCAGTTACAAATCTTAACTTATTTTAGATAACTTTCGAGTTATTATGAGTAGTTAAAGTAATACATTTTAGCAAATTATTAACAATAGCTATAATTTAAGTTGTTTTGAGTTATATTTAGTTTTTTTCTTAGGCTATTTTAAGTTAAAGTATAGCTATTGGTTATATCATTTCTAAAATGCATTATTTTAGCTGCTCATAATAACTCAAAAGTGTTTATCTCAAATAAGAATTCGTAACTGAAGTCATGCACCCTTTTTTTGAGTGTTATTATTATTTTTCTCCCATTCTTGCATACTTAATTCAAACTGTTAACAGCATTAATCTCAAAAATCTTTCTAAGTATTTTTAAACTGGCTAAATATGTAATTTTCTCATACCTGCGCCCATATTATTTACTGCTCACATATGGTGTCGACTTTTATATACAACCAACCTATTATATCGGTTGATAAAGTAATAAAAAATAACAACAACGTATATGTTTGTACATATATGAAGTTGAGATTTTTAGAGAGAAAGTATAATAATAATATTAAGATGACGCCACTTTATATATTACATCCTTAACTAATGACGTCATAACAGCTGAGTAATTTTTGTCTAATTGTACAAGATCATACCCATGTACTTGATCTTATTATAATGATGTACAATAGTGCATACGGTATATTATATTTTATTATTATTTTATTTATAATAATAATAACGACACACCTTTTATGTTGTATGTAGGTGTGACTTATTCGCCCATAATAATATTATTATAGTAATCTACTTGAGTTTGCTATGCGGAAATTTACTTGATTTACTCCATCACCTGTGACTGTATTCAACTTTATTATTACGTAGTTATATGTAAACATTGTACACACCTGGGTTACTATGAGAGAGAGAGAGAGAGAGAGAGAGAGAGAGAGAGAGAGAGAGAGAGAGAGAGAGAGAGAGAGAGAGAGAGAGAGAGAGAGAGAGAGAGAGAGAGAGAGAGGAGTTTATATAAAATTATTATATTAATATTTAACTACTTTATTACGGTATCAATAACATGCAAAATTATTATATTTTTTATTACATTTTTATTATAGTCTAAACATTTTTTTTATTATAATATAATTTATATTCTTAACACGTAATATTAATTTTGATTTAAGTGTTCTCATTGAGAGAGAGAGAGAGAGAGAGAGAGAGAGAGAGAGAGAGAGAGAGAGAGAGAGAGAGAAATGGGTTAATGATACATTAAAATAAAATTTGTGAAATTGTTGTTAAGTGTGACAAAAATGTAATTATACTATAATTTTGTTTGAGATTTATTTTAATATTCTATAAGTGTGTGAGATTATTATTTGAGTTCAATCGAGGTGAAAAAAAAGAAGAAGAAAAAAAGTTAAATATTTAATGTAAAAAGTATAATATAGCTTTAACAATTTGGTCGTATATAAGATTGTGCTTAAATTGATACATGTTAATATATAATATAAATACATCTTTTTGTGTAAAATCTTGCGTATTTTGGTGAAAGCTCACAAGGAAAGTATTTCGTTAAAAAAAGAGAAGCAAATAGAAGCTTGAGATTGATAGAAGATCGATAATTTTGACAAACTTTCAAAATATATAGGTATTCGCACATCATATTTATTATAAGCCTAAAATGTCTACAACATTTTATTTAATTATGATGATTTTTAGCTATGGAATTAAAATTTAACGCATGAATTCAGTAGTTAAAAACTTCAATTTACATGCAGTAATTTCTTTATGTTAAAAAAAATAATAATAATAATAAAATAAATCTCATTTTTATTATCATTATTATTTTTTTTCTAATTCTCAACTTTGCATGTTTATTAATTTTACTATTTTCCGTGTTCTAAAATATGTGAACGAACGTGAAAGAATGCAACATTTTGTACATTACAGTACAGGTATATCTTAATGATAAGGAAACTATGCGTTGCAGAGTTATAAAATGTAGCGTTGCTTGAACGACATTAAAAATTATCATACAAATACCTTATTAAATTAAATATTGTTGTGGCTAAAATAAAGATTTTAAATATTCAATTCTTTACATTTTTAAAAGATTTGTCATTAGCATGATAATAATTACTGCGTGTATAAATTGTTCTTTATAGTTGTGTTATTGCGAGTTTTCTTTAAAATATTTTGTAGAAAATTTTGGTTTGTAGGAAAAAAAAATTAGAATCTCATTTATATTCCAACACGATTGTGCTTTCAACACTCTTCCCATAAGAGGAGTTTAATTAATTATTAAAAACTTTTGTTGTTGGATTTTATTTTATTTTTTTTATTATTTTTTTTTTTAGTAATAGAAAACCAAAACCAAATATTTTGACGTTTTCCTTATAAAAGTATAATTATTAGATTTTTACCTATATAACATAAACTTTATAATAATTAATAAATAGAAACCCGTTTTAATATAAAAAAATACTTTTTTTTTCTTCCGAAAATTTTGTAATAAAATAGTTTTTAACAACAAAAATATTTTAATTGGTATAGGAATAAACTGGTTTTTGTTTATTTAATTTTTTTTCTGCTTTTTTATTTTATTATTATTTTTTTTAGAGGGAAGTGTAGGCGTGTATTATTTCAGTACAGCATCTAGTTTTTACAAAATAAATTTACAGTAAATACTAAATACAAAACGAACGTTACACTTTGCAATACTGCGCAGGCCATTGACCGAAATCAGAAATCAGAGTATGTATACGGGACGAATATTAACGAGAGAGAGAGAGAGAGAGAGATGCAATCATACCACACAGATACCGTTTATATAAAAAAATTTAATTGCTTCTATTGCGATGATCAGATGTAATTAAATAATTTAAAATAAAAAAATAACCACTTGTATATAAAAGAGTTAGAGAGAGAGAGAGAGAGAGAGAGAGACTATTATAAAACAATAACAAAAGTATATATTATATTGAAGAGCGCGGCACCAGTTGATTGTTTTATGTTGTTAACCAGGTTTATTAATTGTTTTTTACTATTGATTGTGACACACACAAATATCGATGTTGAAACAGCACGAGATGAAATTTATTTAGTCACCGTTTCTATGTTTATCGACAGTGACTGCGAGAATAAAACAGTAGGATGGTAAATCTTTTTAACTATATAATAATATATACTAAAAATACTTGTATGCGTGTATATATAATTTACACACGGGAGCTTTCGTATAGGTGGTCACCAATTTCAAGAAAAAAAAAATTCAGTTGCCAGCTGCAAACTTCTGTATTTCGCAAGACATTTTTTTACAAAAAAATAAATTTACTATCAGTGCAAAAGATTTTAGTATTATATTATATTTTTTATTAATTAAAACTCATTTTCATTGATAATATCTTTGTATTAAAATTAAATGAATGTAATTTAAATTAATGAGATAATCTCTGTTAATTAGCACACAAGATTTTTTTTTTTTTTTTTTTTTTGTAGTAAATACTTTAATACCGATTTATAGAAAGCTTAATAAAAAAACATTTTTGTTTTCAACGTTATGATAATCACAAAACACACCTTAATTAATTTTATATTAATTAAAGGTTTGGTGTATAAAAATATTATGAAATATAATCCAGAAAATTTTAATCTGTAACCTTTAAACTTCACTTTTACAAAAGAAAATAATAAATTTAAAATATATAATATATTTATGTTACCCCAACATTCACAGAAGCCAAATATATGAAATATATAATATAACATTTAATTTATATATTTGAATTGTATAATATCTACCTTGAAAAATTAAATTTCGCAAAGGAATGTATATAATAAATATTATAAAGTGTTAATTTATAACTTTAAAATTTTATATTTATTCTATAGAGGAAAAAAACAGCAATATTTATGCACAATGTTCAATGATCAATGAAAAGTAAAAAACAGATTTTTGTATCTGATTGTTTCATTTTGGGTCAAAAGATCAAAACAAAAAGATTTTAAATTAAAAACAAGTTTACAAGGAAAAAAAAAAAAAGACTCGAAGCTAGAGTAAAGATTTATAACATAAGAGATAATGTCGGTGGTCAATTAACCCTCAAGTTAATCACGTGACTTTTTTTTTTGTCCTTATTTTTTATGCTCCAGAGACACATGCAGAGTAGGTGGGAGGTTTATTTGTACAATTGTCAGCGATCAGACAGGCATTTCGCGTGCGTGATTCAGAATTACGTTATGAATATCTTATGTAAACAAAAGTTAGCTACAAACGGAAGTGCCAAGATGAGTCAAAGATGCTCAATATAATTTTTATTATTTCTATCGCATGTTTTTGATCATCTGCAAATATTTTATTACAATATGTTAGATGACTCAATATACTGAAACAGTGTGAACCTTTTTTTTTTTAAAAAAAAACGCATATAGAATGAGTCAAAAATATCTTGCGGTCTCAAAATCTTTTTATTTTATTATTATAAAAAACACTATAGGAAGTGACTCAATCTTTGATAATGTTGTATACTTAAATTTTATATAGCTTTACTCTGCTATTATATCTATAGTTCATAAATTAAATTATAGTGCTCTAGGAATATTTAAGGAAAAGTATATATGATATGATATGAGTCACAATAAGAAACTGCGCTTTAAAAAAAAGTAAGAGGAGGAAGGTATAGAGAGCATTTAATTATTATTTGCGTGGTGGAGCCTGAATTGTTTAAGAGAGAGAGAGAGAGGATCACCTGTCGTTGTGACTCATATTTTTAATAAAATATTTTTACTGTAATATCAAATTAAACGCTATTAAAGCAACTGTATAAATATACTCAGCATGTAGTTCAGTTCCATATAATATATAAAATTAAAGTTTCAAAATATTTTCTATACGTAGTGTATATAATTGCAACAAAATTGCACTTAATTGCCATATATTTTAATTAAAGTTTTCTTTTATTGTTTTTAATTTTAATTAAATTTCTACACTCTTCCATTACTTCTTATATTTTATTTTAAATTTTACGTGAAATAAAAAACAAGTTTTTCTTTGCTTTACCTTGATATGCTTTGTTTAAAAACACACAGTTTCTGAAATACTCTCTTTTTAATGAGTTTTTACTTAAAATAAAGACTTCAATCCGCACGTTTGTAATTATTTTGAAATTTTGTTACGTTCTCTTAATTTTACTTGGGAATTTTATTTTTAAAAGAATTCAATTGAACTTTATTTTATACATTTTAGAAACATTTTATTTTGATCAAATAATTTATGCTTTTTTTTAAAGGGTCGTATATAATTACAATACCCAGTAAACGGGAAAAAATTACTACTTATAGCCTGGTAAATAAACCCAGTAAATTGAAATATAGGTAATTATTAACCTGGAAAAGATACAGATATACTAAACAAAGTCACCTAATCTAGGTAAGACACATTTATTGTAGTATATAATATTTAACCTGCATTAGATATTATTGAAGTATATAAATACCTGTTTTAGGCTGTTCCTATTGTAATTTCTACAGGATGTATGTACCAATCTTCAGTATGTAGTATTTTCACAGTGTATTAGAGAGCTCACTCCCTAGTTTTAGTATGACAATATAAAATCTTTATGTTACCATCAACTATTTTAAAAATTATACGTTAAAAATAATGCACAAAGTAGTGCATAAAAAAAAAAAAAAAAAATTACTTAATGCCTCATGAGCTTCAAATTTCAAAAGCTCATTGGTAACCTTTTATAATTTTTAAATATTCTATACAGAAAATTATCTATATATAGGGCCATATGCTGCAACCTCTAGTTAAACCTAATATATAGGCTATCTTTTTTAAATTGTTACAACAATTAAAACAACTTAACTACTAAGGTTTAACTATACATTATGTAGTTATTTAGCGTTGCAGCTTACGGGGATATGTCATTTTGTATGGAGCATTTATGTCACTGTATAGCATAAAAGTTGCTGAATTAGAGCAGCATAACAATTTAATGCTACGTAACAAAGTTTTTACAATTTATAGCATGAAGTATAAGCCATAATAAATAAAAGTTATTAAAAATCGTCTAGCATAATTATTACGTATTTATTTTTGTCCGTTTTATTCCTGAAGTATCGCTGTGGAAAAGTTTAGATCTTTATGACTTTTGATATAACTTGATCATAAATAGTACCTGCATCATGGTGTTAAATCTTAATGTACTGTACATTATAATTGAATATATACAACAAAATATAATTATCTTCCAAGTTTATTTAAATGCATGATAATATCCTGTCAAACTGTATGGTTAATAAACACAAATATATCATTACTTCATTACGTACGTCAAAATAAAAAACATAAACAAACCTTGCCCCCTTCCTTAAGTATGTATAACTTATTTTGTATTGTTATATTACTTAATTCTTATACGTATATGTCTTTGGCAAGAAAACAAACTTTGTAGAAGGACATTGCGGTTTTTTCTTATTTTATTTCCCTTAAAGTTAGTAACAGAAGTGATTCATTAAAAGGGATGTATACTATTTTTATAATAATACATTAACACGCGTAGCGTAACGGACAGAAAAAAAAGTATATAATACTAAGAAACCATGATCTTCTGTTCTCATATATGTAAAACAAGAGACAGACATAGAGGTCAAAATTTATAAGTCACCTCCAGTATTATATTACCTACCTTTTTGACACTCGACTCTGTGCTTTAATATTTACGGTATACGTGAGAGAGAGAGAGAGAGAGAGAGAGAGAGAGAGAGAGAGAGAGAGAGAGAGAGAGAGAGAGAGAGAGAGAGAGAGAGAGAGAGAGAGAGAGAGAGAAAAGTCGTAATTTTTGCAATTACTTTCCATGAATTTATTTTAATTAAAAAAAAATTACGCAGAAAAAATTAACTGAAAATTTATTTTCATTACTTCTACATTAATTTATTACAAAACAAAATGAAATAAATTAACCCTTGTCTATTGTAAGTACACGTGTACAACAGATCATTAATATTTAAAATAATAATAATAATTATATATATATAATTTATGTATTATTTTAATTAAAGTAATAAATTGATTTGAATTACAATCAAGTTTTCGGAAATAAAAGTAATTAAAATACAATTGTTGAGATGTTATGTATTTTTATTATCATTAAAGAATAAAATTAACGAGAGTGGGAATTTAGCTTTTTTTTATTTTATATTATTATTTCCAAGTAATATTACTTACGTATGTTCAGAAAAAAAAATGTTAAATAAGAATTGAAAGAGACGAAAGAGCTAATAATATAGAATAATAAAAAACACATTTGGAGTTACTCCAAATTTTTTTTTTCGTATGTCTATTATAATATGAATAACATTTTACACAAATGCATGTAATTTTTCAACATACCTTTACATCACAAGGTTAAAAAATAAGATTAAGTCGATGAAAAACATTTTGTTATAAAGCTAAAAGTGAATGACGAGAGAATATTTTGGCATCATGCGTATATAAACTACCGCAAAAAAAAACAAAAAAAAGTTATATAGAGAGTTTATACATTGTCTCAAAAGTTTTTTTTTTTTTTCAGTGATATTAATCTTTTGGAGAGTAATAATAATATAATACATATAAGAATGGTTGTCTTTTAGTTTTAAGACAGACAGGTATATCAAGTAATAAGCTGACGCGAGAAGAAACGGCGCCGTCTCGATACGCAACAACAACTCGCCAAATTGTTTCAATTTTAGCACTTTTTTTATTTTATTTCAGTAAAATTTTCGTTCATAAATATACTCTAATTTTTCGCTTTCTCTCTCTCTCTCTCTCTCTCTCTCTCTCTCTCTCTCTCTCACACACACACACACACACACACATACACATTAGCTCTTCACGCCAACGTACTTCTGCGTTCACTATTTTCCTTTCCTATATAGAGTGAGTGTATGAAAAAGCTCAAGAATGCGCTTCGATGCCATACCGAAGCCATGAATAACATTGCTCAGCATAGAACAAACGTCGTTTTTTGGCTATTTTCATTGAGAAACCTCAATTTATATATATATATATATATATATATTTTGTTCTGCATATTTAAAAATCTAATTCAACCTATTAACAGCGCCAATGCTCTCAAAAACATTGCAAAGTATTTTTAAGCTGGCAAAATGAGTCATTTTCTCATATATACTGGCCCATAGTGCTCACTTATGGCATTGACTTTTATATGGCAACCACCTTTTATATATATAATGTTATATTGCTATTTAAGTACACGTTGTTTTGAATATTATTTCATATTTATCGTATATGTGACAAAACTACGCACTTATATACATTTGACCTGTAATAACCTCATATACAATGTATGTAAACATGTGTTGCAAATAAAATTATAAATAGTCACTAAAAATTGGCAAAATATTTGCTTCATAGAATCATTTTGTGTATATTTGTAGTGTCATATATAAATTGAGCGTAAAAAAGTTTTTTGCTATGGTCTAAACTCTTTAAACTGAAAGTACCACACAAATAATACAAATACATACGCTCTGTGTATAAAATTAATCTTAATAATACTCTTTTTTTATTGGTCCATAATGGCTTTTAGCCAAATTTCTTGGAAAGAAATTATTATTATTATTATTATTATTTATTTCAATTCATCGTACTAAAACTTTCATTTAAAAAAATTATATAAAAAAAAGAGGGTTATAAGGGGATTAATGTTTTTAATATTAGATACACGTGTAATTCTCTCTCTTAAAAATACATTTGGTATTCAATGTATGCCTTTATCATTAGTAATGGCAAATCTAAGCTATATTTTACAATTGGACATATTATTAACTGTTTTATATTTATAATGTAGAAAATTTTAGGCACATATATACAATGTATAATATATAAATCTTTAAAATACAATTTATTCTATATGATAACACATAAAACCATTAAGCACACCTATGGTTATAAAAATACTTAAATTTAAATATAGTATACTATATTCACATTTATCTTGATTTATTATATTATATTCTTATATATTTTATATATATATATATATATATATATATATATATATATATATATATATATATATATATATATATATATATATAATTGTATATAGAATATCAGTTTTCTTACGCCGATATCTGGGTTGCATTAAATTATATTATAAGACAAAAAATGCATTTTACATTATATAGAATTTAAATCAAGTTCTAATAATAATAATAATGAATATTTAAAACTTAATGGTTAATTATTTTTAATTTTTAAAACCTATATTTATAATCGTTTAATAACCTTGAACAAAAAAAAAAGTTTTTATTTTTATTATTATATAATATACAGTACCGTAGTTATTTTGTTCTAAATTGCAATATGTAAAAGCAATTAAAATAAAATGATATTATTAAATTATACATTACAATTATAATTAATTAATTTAAATTCCACCAGGAGTTGAATTAAAAGTAAGTTAAAATAAAAGTGTGTATTTTTTTTTTTTAAATCTTATTTTAATTAGTGCCAAGAACTTTTATATATATATATATATATATATATTTTCAATACGTAATCTTTTTAACAAGTCTTTAAATAGCAATTTTTATTACCGATAATAGTGCGAAATAATTGTTGTGCAAAATTCAATGTATTTTTTTTTTAAACTATTTTATGGCCAATCAAAAATGCAGCCATATACAATTTTTATTATCCTATATGAGAAATGTTTAAACAAGGCTCATAAAGGTTGCGTTTTTATTTTAAACAATTATAAACGAAAGACTCTGCCTTCATATCATAATAATCAAAATACTTATTCATTAAATCCTTATTTCAATTTACATTTGGTTTAAAATAATTACGAAAGTATGCATTATAATAACGAAGTATAATAATTACTTTAACTAATATATATAAGAAACAACCTGTGTCTGTGTGGTATGTAAAAAACAAGCAAAGGAATGTTTCAAAGTGCAAACTAACTTAAAAAATGACGACATTAAAAGAATGTTCATTACATTAGAGGTCAGGTAAATGATACCGTGGTGATGAAGAGAGAGAGAGAGAGAGAGAGAGAGAGAGTATTATGTTAAATAGCAATATGCAAACTATTACAATAGCTGAAAGATATAGAAAGGGGAGGAGGAGGGTATGTATAATAAAAAATATAACTTTTTTATATATATATCAAGAGAGAGAGAGAGAGAGAGAGAGAGAGAGAGAGAGAGAGAGAGAGAGAGAGAGAGAGAGAGAGAGAGAGAGAGAGAGAAAGCAAGAGGTATTTATTACATTGGAGCGTAGATATAATGAGATACATATATACGCAAATTCAGGACCACCTCCTCGTTATCACGTGCACCAAAAGTGAGATTGTTTTGCTCTTCTCTTCTTGTCTTTTGTATGCATAAGAAGAAGTCGTGTTCAAGACACACAAAAAATAATAGCATTCCATAAAGTTTGATAAGAAAAGACTTGCAAGACTGCTTGGCAGCTTCTTTTTTTTTTCGTATCATATGACCTCGAATTGATAATAAGAAGTTCAATCTCATCGCTGAAGAGAAAAAAATATATTATATTAACAATGTTTTTTTTTTTATCATTGTTGAAAAATCAAGGACATTTTTCTTGTTGTACTGTTCAACAATTTTAATAATATTTTTAGAGTTACTTTAATGATGATGATGCTTATTATATATTATACCCTCTTGCAGAAATCAGCATGAATTCATACTTTAATTCAATTTTATATACTAAAATTACTCACATTGTTTTATTTATAAATTTAAAATTTTATGACTGAAACGTGCAATCTTAAAGTACTACCGATTAATGTTTTTGTTACATATATAATTTATTGAAAGAAATTTTTATTAAATTTATATTCAATTTGATTTCAATTGTATAATAATAATTTATTTCTCGTCAAATTTTTATCAAATCTATAAACGTAAATTTTTCTCTTCATAGGAGTAAAAGATACTTTAAATAGTTATTGCTTATGAAATATATACGTATGTACTGAGCCAATATAATATATCGATAAAACTTTTCAATTTTATCTAATATAATTATAGTTCAATTGATTTTTAAAACACTAACATTAAATATTATTATTTGATAAGATTTTTTGATAAGATTTCTAATAAAAATAACAGGGTGCAAAAAGACAAGTTAAACAATAAGAGAGAGAGAGAGAGAGAGAGAGAGAGAGAGAGAGAGAGAGAGAGAGAGAGAGAGAGAGAGAGAGAGAGAGAGAGAGAGAGAGACAATAATTCTAGATACAATATATTTTCCTCTGTAGGTGGGCTTATCTATAAAAGTATAATAATTTACTGATCATATAAATCTATTAACAATACTATTATACACCTTTATAAATAAATTTCATGCATATATTTTAACTTATATACAATAAAATATTATCTTAACAAAAATAATTTAATTGAAGGAAAAAAAAAAACGATTTTTATTTTATATCTTTATAACTTTCACTTATAAACATCAAATTTATTTTACGATATAAAATGTTATAAAATTATGAAGGTTGCTTGTTACTTGTGACATTTTATGAGAAAATAAACGAGAAGGCGCCAAAGTTGAAGAGAGAGAGAGAGAAAAAAAAGAGTATCATAAAAAATAATAAAATTGCACGCGGGTGTTTTTATTGAGTAGCGTCTGCCGAGGTTCAGAAAAAAAAAATATTGAAACATAAAATTGAGGGAGACACATGATTTTTATTTTCCTGTAAATTGTTTAATACCCGCGGCATATCTATACTCAATTTTTCCACGCACAACATTTTAACTGGCGCCATCATTATCTACTTAGCTTTATTACAGATAATAATTTACTTATTTATACATACAACATTTTGTTTTAGCCAAAGGTTACTTGTAATTTGTGATTTTTACATCTGATATTTTATATGGTACATATATATGAATAAATTATTTTATTAAATCACTCAAATTAATTTATATATATATATATATATATATATATATATATATATATATATATATATATATATATATATATATATATATATATATATATATATATAATAGGGAAATAAATAATAATGTTAAAAACAATAAAATATTATATAATTGAAAGTAAGCTTAAATTATATTATAATTTGACTGAAACAAATAATTATTTTTTTAACGCAAGTTAAAACCTTGGACATTATTTTTATTTACTTATGTATAATATACTATTTTTTATACTTTCAAGCTATAAAAATTATTTATTCTATCTTTTTTTTTTCTTACAGGAAGTTTAAAAAATATATTATATTATAAAAAGTTTTACGACCCAGCTTTGTTTATAATTACGTTGATCTGCAGAAATATTTGCCTGTCTCGTAAAAATAAGTGAAGAACCAAACATTTTGGCTGATGTTATATTCTCTCTGCTTGAATGTGTTTTAAATACTTTACGTGTGGGAGTAGACAGCACACTAGCACACATATTATTGGTGAAACGTTTTACTTTTTATATAGATTGGTTTTAGAGCATCGTTGTCTTTATTTATAATTGTTAGCTCACAGGATCAAGGTTAATATTATTTTTAAAGATGTCATTAAATTTTAATTATTTTAATAAAATTAACAAAATTGTTAACTGTTAAAAAATAGCAAAAATCTATAATTTTTAGTACTAGTTGAAGTTCCTCAAGTATTCTTCTTTAGTGTTGAAAACCTCACTCAAATAACATGCATTTAAACGGCAATCGTGACCTCTCAACAATGAAAAAAAAAAAAAAAAAAAAATAGAAATTTCTTATGATGCTAGAATACTTGGAAAATTTTAGTGTACTTTAGTACTAGTGCAGTGGTACAATATAGTAAGTTAAGGCTATATTTTTAAGGTGTTTAAACAAAATATTTTGCGTAATTTTGACTTTAATATAACTGCTTAGAAAAAACTTTCAGTATCTCATAAGAATTCTAAAAAATTGAAGGACAAAAAAAATTTACAAATAAAACCTTACTGACTTAATTAAAAAATCATTTTTTTTTTTTTTGTTAATATCAAAGTGAAACATTAATTGATTTCCATTTTTGCTTTTCAAGACAGGTGCAATTAATTACTTAATTTGATGACACTTGTTGAGAAAATGATGCTTATATATCCCAGGCTGCATTACTATATAAAAGGTTGATATCCTCACCTTACAGATTTCTCTCTTTCTCATCAAGTTTTTTTTCTCTCTCTATCTCTTTCATGTTTATATGAAAAAACATAACATCACGGTATATAAAGGTGACAACTAATTAATTCCAATCACACAAACATAATTGCACACAACATTAAGTGTTAATCAGGCATGACAAGTAATCTTTTATTCCAGTCCGTTAAACATTGATCATAAATTATACGTCAATTTTCCAGCAGAAACCAAAAACTCATAATGCATATTTATTATGTCCTCAGAAGTGGAATTATAGAAAGGGCCAGTTTTTTTTTTAATTTTTTTTTTTACATTCCAGGACTCTTTTTAATTTTAATAGTAGTAAAGTCTATACTTAATTTTACAAAATTTTATCTATACATTCATTGAAAAAAGTAAAAAGTAAACAGAGAGAGGTTAAAAAGAAGATACAAGAACGATATCACTATATCACCCTAATATGTGCAAATTTTGAACAGTGAATGGACAGATAAAATTTTATGTGGTCTCTATTATAATAAAATGGAAGTTATCGGTGAGGCACACTGGAAAAGCTTCAAGTGTAAGCTTTAGCGTGTGACCGTTATGTTTTTAGCATATTGTTACAAAATCTATTAATAGCCAGGAAATATTTAAATGACAGATACGAGACACAATTTGTTGTGTTTTAAGCTAAAAGAAATAAAAATTTAAGGATTTTTCATTAAAAAAAATCTGCCAATTTAAATTCTTATTCTTCATTTGGCAGATTTATTAACTTATTGATCACCCATAATATGATCAAATTATGTTAAATTAATTTGATGGATTAGTTTTATATGAAATTTGATCCAGATAAGTAGTGGTCGCACGTTGTATATTATATAAAGGTGGCTGTGATGATAATAATTTATCGACTATTAGTAGGTCGGTTTGAAAGTAGCAAAACTGTGCGAGAGAGATTTTGTTCGCTTGAGTGACGCCTAGGACAACTTGGCAGCACGCTGGCCTAGGCAGCACTTTACTAAAAACAGAGGCGTGACGCATTGTTGGAACCACCACAAGATCAAGGTCACGTCAATATGACGTAAATTGTGGTGCTCGCATAATCATCCTTTTTATAATTAACCAAAATAATGATAATAATATTTAATTTATAAGAAAAATATGATTCATCTTTACTATATGTTTCATTGTTTTTATTTAATGTCTCATATTCCTATATAATGATAAATTATCTAAAACATGACTTGACATATAATAGCTACTATAATTGAATTAACCAATCCAATTTAAAATTTGATATAAAAAATTAACGATAATTGACGATAATAATACTTTAACTGTTTTGAAAATTTAAGTGTTTTTTGAAATAGAAAAAAAATAGTATTATGAAAAAATGGTTAATATATTTTTCTTTCGTGCATGAATTTTTCATTACAAAATTTTTCTCAAATGGAGATTCGCTATCACGATAATCGTAATCGATTTTTCAAAGCATTCTGTTAAAAATTTGTCAACTTATTTATACGTAATGTCAGTGATATTTCAACTTTATAATTATCTTCTCGTTATAAGAACAATAAAATTATTATAATCACGACTACAAGAGACTGATTTTGTCTTGATTTCACATGGCATGGACATCATCACGAAGTCTAGTATTATATATAGTAAGCTATTGATTTATATACATAACGGTTATTTCTTGCATAACTGCATATTCAAATGACCTCTAATTTACGTTCATAGATAAAACAAACATTATACTTTTTTAAACTATAAAATAGAAATATATTCTTCTCTAAATTTTTATTTATTTAGATGACTCGTATACGCCATTTCAATATAAATTACTTTTAACGTATATTTTAAATTTAAATAATTTTACACGAGACATAGGCGCCTTTCCTTATTTGTTTAAATTATATTTTTAACTTTTCTTTCTTTCTAAATTGGTCTCTGTCTGTGTATATGCTGTTAACATTGGTATTATTGGAATGCTAAAAATTACATCCATATATGGTAAAATGTGTGCTTTTTAAATTAGTTTTTTTTTCAGGTATATAAGACATTTCAACTGTGATTTACATTGACATACGATGCCATTATTAATTTTAAAGAACATACTTAATAGTTTGCTACCTGTTTATACGATATTTTAATTGAATTTTGATGTAGTCATTTACATTTGTCAATCAATTAACTTTTAACTTTACCTTTTTTTTTTTAATAATAATTAAAATCATTTTTATTTTTTATTCAAGCAAAGGAATCCGAGTTTTAAGTTTTATACTAAGAATTCACACTTCTAGGAAATAATCTAAAACTTTCCCGATTTCTCAGTTTTATGTGTCGTATAGAATATTATACTAAAGTTTATCAATTCAATCAATCAGTTAAATATAGCGTGGGTTATATGATAGAAAAATGGCATTAATTCGGTTTCTTATACGTGTATTTTATTTTTGTGCAATACAGGGTGAATAATAATATAAATTTTTGAAATTTTATGTGGGTGCACTTTAAGTGTCAATTTACCTTAAAATATCTCTCCAAACTTTAATTTACATAAAATGAAGAGAAGTTCTAGTTTTTTTTATTATTATTATTATTTTTTAGCAATTCTGATTTTAAAGTAACATTTTCGAGCCAGTTTTAAAACAACAAGTTTTAGTTTGACAACAGTTTTTAGAATTTAGAAGTATGAATATATCAATATATTTTTATATATGAATATTGTGAAAATGCACAATATATCACCAGTTAAGATAACTAAAAAATTATTCTTTCAAATTTCAACTCTGTTGTTTAATTTAGTGTTTCCTACGGATTCTATCTAAATAAATAATGATAAATACAAGAAAGAGCATTATACTTTTTTTTAAGTAATTTTAACTAGCGGCTCTTTGAGCGTTTTAAAAAGTAATTAAAAATACTTCCAGTTAACAGAAATGTAAAAAATTAAAATAAATAAAAAATAAAAAAAGGCTTTACTGTATTGCTTAAAAAGTACCTTTCAAAAGAAAAATATTAATAATAATAATTGTGGTTTTTCTTATTTCATTCTTTTTGAGGAGTTAATTTTCTTATCCCTATATAAGTCCAAAGATATGTAAATACCTTATATATATACACAAAACACTATACATATCCGCATTAATATTGTAAGACAAGTAGATTTATGAATATGTTTTATGAAATAATAACACGGAGATATTAAACTCTTGTGAACCAGATGGGAGGATATTATTATCAAGTTTAAGTCACGATATTTAAACTATAAACTGCAGACATTATATTATTATATACAAAAAAATATTCAGTGTTTATCTCTATAGTAAAATAAAATATAAGTGGACATTCATACATACATACGTACACATACATACATAATACAATGATTACATGAATATCTTTTTGTACCTTGTAACTTTCAATAAGACTTCCAAGTACTGCTTTTTTTTTTTATTATCATCGTGTTATTATATTTTTATTATATTATTGTGTTTCTTGCAGTTTCAACTATATACAATACTTTTATAATATTGTTATATTTTATATATTTTATAATATATAGTAAGACTTATAAAAGACTGAGACTTATTGAAATATGTCACTCGATGGAGTGGTATAGGGTGGTTGCATTCATATAAAAGTTGACGCCATATGTGAGCACTGAATATCATGGGCTGATATGGGAAAATGATACATTTTGACAGTTTAAAAATACTTATAGGAATATTTTTAAAAGCATTGGTGCTGTTAACAGGTTAAATTAGGGTTTCAAGTATGAGAGAAAAATAACAGTTTAACTCATTTTCCAAAAATATAGTCAAAAACCACGTTTGTTTTATGCTGTGCAATGTTATTCACTACTCCAGTATGGCCTCCAAGCGCATTAAATATGACGTCATGATCATAGGTTTTGACCATATAGTTTTTCAGATCTCATTTTTTCAATTTTTTATTTTTTATTATTACGTATAACAAATAACTTCGTAACTTTTGCAAACAGTCACCAATATGTTTTGTCCCAATGAATTAAGAGATATAGGATTCTTATACGTACATTTAGTATTAGCATTAGTTTCCGATGCACTTATAGTTTTTTTATTTTGTTTTATTTTTTATTCTTCTAGGTCTAAAGCAATAATTCAAGTAAACTGAAAAGCTCTTATATATAATGGCCTGCTCACGGATTAGTACATAATATAATAAAGTTGATTGCATGTAAACTTTATTTAAAAACCATTTAATTTTTATTGAATTAAAAATTATTGCACAATGATGTAGTATTATGATTATATATGCAGCAAGAAGAAATTGCGTAGTTTATGCTGCATTTATGTTATTATTTCATAAATGTTGATAAATTTCAACATCATTTTCAATTATGCTATATAAAACACAACTATATTTTGTATTTAGCATAATATAGCATACGAGTATATGGACTAATTGTTACTAAAAATGGTACAGTGTAATTATTACGTATTTATTTTTGTCACTGTATAGACGAAAGAAATGACTTTGAAATCTTAATTTAGTGACTTGTAAAAGTGTAATCACATCATACATTTATTTGTTGTAACTTTGCACACAGCAAAATAATAATAATTGCCATTTAAAACATTGCTATTAAATAATAAGTTAATGAATATGTGAATGCACTTTTCTTTAGATTGCTAAAGTTAAAACAACGAAAAATGACAATTTCAAACGTTTCGTATATTTTAAGTGTCGTTCTGTCAGTGCTCTAACTGTATTAGTATGTAAAAAAAAATTAAAAAAAAAAAAAAAAAAACTTATCCTCCCACAAAATTATTAAAAAAAAAAAAAAAAAATCCGACGTCCACTACCTCCACTCACATACATAATATGCATCTTCAGTCCTTATAAAGTCACCACTGCCCGAGATGTCACAAACAATAATAATATTACAACAATGTCAAGGTTGTGAAATATGTGTCTTGGAGAAAAGTACTAATATGGAAAAACCTCCGCTCGGCATCAGAAAAATGATTGTTACTCATTTTTGTTATTCAATCTGTCAAGGATATTATACTTCAGGAATGATCATATTTGTTCAAAATATTTTGAGATGACATTGATTTTTTTCTTCTTAATAATTATCATTTACAGTACAAATGAATATAATTAACAAAGAAAAAAGTAGGTATACAGAAAAGAAAATTTTATTTCAACATATTATAATGAAAATTACCATTCCATATTTATTTGCTATTACTCAGCATTCAAAATAACAATTATTAAGACTTTTTTTTTTTTTGCACATTTAAAAATATAAAATATTATATAATATTACATCATATTTAATAACGACCAACATAGGTCCATGTAGTAAATCGTTTAAATCTTTACTTTCAAATTTTTTTGCAAACAATTAAAACAAATTGCAAAAGTATGAGATAATAATATTATATAAGATCAAAAGTATAACTTAAACATATACGAATAACTGTTTTTAAAATATCGATAAAAATCAGAATTATATATTATATATAAAATATATACATACATATTAAAAAAAAAAAAACATAATTACATCGTTTTATCTTTTGTAATGTGTCACCATTATTCACTTACAATGTTTTCTAACGGTAGAAAAAAATTGTGAGTGTTTTATGCAAATTAACATAAGATAAATAGTATTTTTTATACATATAGTAGAGTGTATGGAACTTGTAAAAAAAATTGAAAAACTTATAATTTTATATATATATAAGATGTCAAGAAAAAACATTGTCTTAGGTCAAGTTTTACAAAACGTCTATCAAAAATCGTGATAATAAAGTGCATATAAATGTCTTGTATATATAATACGGTATAATAATTTTTATATTATATACCTACATATATGTACGTGCCAACCCATATTAAAAAAACATCATACTTTTTTTTTATTGTTAATATACGTACAATCCCCTTTAGCATTATAAATAAATATTTTCCTTAAGGATATTTTACTCTACTAATGTGAAGTAGCAAAGTTGATTTTTATTTAAGTGGGATTACGTGACTTAAAAATTGATTTGATTAATGTATTATACTTAATATGTTATCTCTATAATATACAAAAAAAATATATATATATATAAGTTAAAGATTATATATGTCGACAACAATCGGAATATTATATTATATATACTTTGCAATGTTATATTAATTTAAATATAAAAGAAGCAGGAACTTTTAAATTGTTAAAAGCATTCATTAAATTTTTTTTTCTAAGTAAGAATTTTTAATACATCTTTATATTATTGTAAACTCTGTTATTATTTTAATGGTTACTCAATGCATAATTTATTTAATGAAATTCTTATGTTTATAATACTTACGTAATTCCAGAAGCATAATTTCATTATCTTTAAAAAAAAAATACAATGTATAATTCGTATAATAAATTTATTTCAAAATGATAAAAGTAAAAAATTTCAATAAAATATATAGGTATGTAACAATAGAATAATTGAAATATATTATTATTTTTAGTATTCTAAATTCTTATAATAATTTAATTTTAAATGTAATAAAATAATCTATAATATGTTTATTGTAATGCGGCATACTTGAAAGATAATTTTATTATATTATTTTGTTGTTATTATTACGTTATACAAGGTATGTTAAATTAAATGAGGAAGCAAGCATGGAAATTATTGTGAGTAAGACTTGTATATATGAGAGATAATGATGTTAATTTAATTTGCATTCAAAACAAGTCTGCGAGCGGTGATTTTTTTTTAATTTTTTTTTTTTTTTATTATAACGTTTACGTTATGAAACTAATTTAACGTTGTTGTTTTTTCTTTCTCTCTTTCTGTGAGTCTCCTTTCTTTTTCTTCTTTTTTTTTTTTCAAACATATTGCATGCCTAAATATGTAATAATTATGCTAGGTCAATGCAGCTACATTTATGCATAACAACATAATTTATGCTATATCGTATATCGTATGGTGATGATACCACAATAGCATTGAGGAAGGTGAATTCTTTTTAACACCCACTTTTTATGACATTTTTGAAAAGAACGTTAAAAAATTTTGAGGCGTTATTTTTTCTTAGAACGATTGGAGCATGGGAAGTACTTTTAATTAATTTTTGAAAATCGACCCAAAAAGCCTGTGACGTCATCAATCGGGCATTTATTTCGGAAAGTATTGACCATCACAGAAGGTTCAGTAGCCAGTTTTTTGAAATCCTGAGGATGAGCTGATTTCATTAAACTGGTTGCTGAACCTCGAACGATTAGTAGTTGCCGGCTGACGTCACTGGCTTTCTAGGCTGATTTTCAAAAAATAATTAAAAATACTTCGTATGTTCCAATCGTCCTAAGAAAAAATAACGCCTCAAAATTTGTTAAAGCTTTTTCCAAAAATATCATAAACTCAACAAACAAATTTCAATTCACCTTCCTCATTACTTATATTACCAAATACTTACAATTTTGTGCTCTACAATATAAAGCAATTGTTTAATGCAGCATAAATTACCTAATTTATTTTATCCATGTGTATTAATTAATATCTCGTAAATATATAAAGTCTTATCAACCTAGAATAGAATCATTACAAATTGAAAAATAATAATAATAAGTAATTGTCTATTAGAAAAAAAATAAAACTATTTTCTTAAAAGTGCAAGTTTAGGCTTGAAAACAGCTATAATATCAAAACTGACTAATTATTGAAACGTATTAATTTTCAATAAAATTAAAACAAAAAATACAAAGGAGAAAAAAATGCAACCAGTAATTTCCAGACACGTATATATTATAATTTCTTTAAGCTCAATATAAGAAATTATATTAAAAAAAAAGTTCATGTAACACTTTTCATATTTCTAAAACAAAAAGAGAGCAAATTGTGGTTATAATATATTAATAATTACATTAATTACTATTTATAGAAACTAATTGTTTAAATTATAACAAATTGATTATGACTATATATATATATATAATTTCATATCACATGACTATATAGTCTCTGTTGTTTTTAAATATAGGATAAAATTACTTAGCCTAAAGCCAACGCACGGTTATTATTATTTTTTATTTATTTTAAATAACATGTTCACTAATTTAATAAGACAGATGTTAATCTATTGCAAAGTGATATAGAATTTGAATATCAAGTAGTATAGGGAGGAGTAAAAAAAAAAAAAAAAAAAAAAGTAATATCTTTATTCCAATCCAATAATAAAAAAATATTATTAAAGGAATCTTTTTTATAATACGGTAAATAAGAAAAGTTAATAATATAAATATATCATAATATATAAAGAGATTAGTAATTTAAAAGTAAATTCCTTGATTTAATATAAGATTATATTATATTATTTTTTACTGATGACATAATCTGACATTTTATAGATTTCTTGCATTTAATTAAAGAAAACTGTGAAGAAAACTATAATATAAATCTATCTTTCAATATAATTAATTATTTCGGGTTAAAAAAAAATTATGTTAATTAAAATAGCTTTACGTAAGAAGTATAAATAATTATTGGCGTGGTAAAGAAAATTAAGTAATATAGAATTACATAATTAAATGCTAGGTTTTAGGTTTCATATATTTAAAAAAACAAATCTAGTTTCCATCTTTAGTATTTTTATAATTTCAAATATTTTGTATAAATAAACAAAATAAATTTCTCAATATTTTTTTTCCACCTATTATAACAGTTATATAAGGTGACAAAATTAAATTATGTAAATCTTTTATTTTTATATTAGAAAGAAATTTTATTCTTTCTTTCTTTTTCAAGTCAACGTTTTTCTTTGAGGTCGAAAAACATCGTAAAAACCTCAAGCTGTGCAAACATATGAGAGAGAAAGAGAGAGAGAGAGAGAGAGAGAGAGAGCTGCTCCAGCTATCACACTCTCTCTCTACTCAATAGAGAGTAGCAAGTAACACGAGCTCTTGTAATTAACATTAATTAACGTGCTTGCCTTGTATTAAGAGTGGGGAACCAAATTTCATGCTTTTTTTTTTTTTAGAGGGGACCGTTCATTTATCTACGTCGTGATTTTTTTTTTTTTTTTTTTTTTTTTGCAACCTTTATATTATGTGAAATGTGAACTCATATTTAAATCAAAAAAACATTTAAGAATTTCAATATCGTCCCTGTATTAACAGTTTTCTAATTCGTAAATATATTGGCGAGGTAAGCTGGTATATGAGTCAAATACATAAGCTAGGTGCCCTTCCAACATTACTTACACATATGCCCAAATCAATAGTTTTCTTTCATATATTTTATATAATAAAACCCCAAGGCAAAATTAAAAAAAAAAGTTAACTGATATTATCATTTTTGAATATTTAATATTAAATAAACTATTTATTTTGACATTAAATATACAAAAAATATATTTATAGTTTAAATATTTAAAGGTTAATAAACAATTTTAATTACGCACAATTGTATTTAAAGAGATCCTGTTATTGATTTTTTAAATGTGATAATATCAACACTTAATTAACAACTTTTTTTTTATTATTCTTTTATTTAATTTACAATTAAAGACGCAAAAACATGTTATAAGATGAAATTTTATCTTCTTGTTACATACATAAACACAAGTTTAAAAATAGAGAGCTTTAACTTTTTAATTACGTATAATAAATTTAATTTTAAATTTGGTGACGGTATTTTTTTGTCGTACTTATATACACATCCGTTACGTATATTTAAAATTTGAAAACAAACAAAATGAACTTTTAACGACTTATCTTTTTATTAATTTCTATGGAAATAATAAAATACGTAATATGCTATATTTATGTCATTCAAGTGTTACTCTTACTATCATAAATAATTATGCTAAAGGCAACATAATATGTATATACTATGTAACACAGTTATTATGCAGTACATGAATTGTATTTTAATAAATCTGGCTGAAATGGACCATAGCATAATTTTATACTTTTTAAAAAATTTGTTCATATATATGTATTTATTATTATTTTTACTCGAAGTTATTGTTACGCATATCATACGTTTACATATATTTTACATACAACAATACGAGAAAGAGATGAGAGAGAGAGATGAGAGAGAGAGAGAGAGAGAGAGAGAGAGAGAGAGAGAGAGAGAGAGAGAGAGAGAGAGAGAGAGAGAGAGAGAAATGCGTAATAAAAGATAATCTCATCGAGTGATTTCAACGCTTGCAAATTTACTCTAAAAGATTCACTTTTCAACACAACAATAGTTTTTATTACTATTAATTTTTTTTATTTAAAAACAATAAATAATAATATTAATATTTTCATAGAGAAGGGTTAAAGATTAAATTGTTTGTATTTGACCCTGTCTTTGCAATGATGTATAGGAACGTATTTAGGTCAGTGGCACAACGTCATATTCGACGTGTACTTTATGTTTTTAATTCCATATAGGTGTCTTTCTCCCCCCCCCTCTCTCTCTAAATAACCTCCCTCACTTTCTTAATAATACGTAATTTATTATTATTATTTTACCTTTATAAAAAAAAAGGTATTTTTGATGGTTACTTGTATTGGTGATCACCAAAATCTTCAAGGTTATAATTAATTCTCTTTCACTAACTGCGCGCGCGAGAGAGTATATTTTTGTAAATATTTTTGTGGCGCCACTAACAATAATATATATTATATCAACCTAAACTGCGTAACTTTCTTTTTAAATCATATATTTCAAATATATATTTTATTATATTTGCAAAAAAAGTGAGAGGACAAAATTATATACAATGTTTTTAGTTAAATTATTTGTTTTAAAAAAAATTATAAATTTATATAAGCAAGTTTTTTTTTTTTTGAATAGTTTAAACATTAATCATAATATTATTATATCATAATAAACGTATATGCGAGAAGATTAAAATCTCTTTATCACATTTTAGACTGCATACAATAGAGAGAGAGAGAGAGAGAGAGAGAGAGAGAGAGAGAGAGAGAGAGAGAGAGAGAGAGAGAGAGAGAGAGAGAGAGAGAGAGAGAGAGAGAGAGAGAGAGAGAGAGAGAGAACAATATATTACAAAATCAGTTAACATTGACTTTTACTTGTCGATTTTCAATCTTCTATTGTTAGGTTTTTATATAATGTTTAACCTTCTGTATAAAAATATAATCTATAGCCAGCTGCAAACTCAAATTTGAGTTAATTTGCGTTTGAGTCATAAATGCTGTTCGTAAACCCTGTTCTCTGCACCAAAAATGACAATCACCTATGGTTATTCAAATGGAATGCGCATTTTTTGGTGCAACAGAACAGGGTTTACGAACAGCATTATAGATACAAAAAAAAAAAAAAACCTGCATGAGTGTGTTTTGTTTGGAATAAAAATATAACTGATATGATAATTGATGTAAATTATAAAATCACTTCATTATTTTGTTTTACTAACAATTCACAATTCAAAGAGGAATCACTACTTTTTTCTTTATACTATCGTAAATAATTATAAAAATTTAAAGAATGTGCTTATTAGAAACAAATCTAAAAGCTGGTTTTCCTACACAAGTAAAAAAATTTATATATATACTCAATCAAAAACACGAAAGAAAAAGTTTATTAATGTTTTATATATTATAAAAGATTAAACTTTTCCGAGTTTGATAAATTATCTTATCTAAATATTACGATGTTTTAGAATTCCAGTCTGCATGTTTTCTCTCGCGTTTTATTTTGTCACTCAATCAATCATTTTTTTATGTTTTGTAATTTATTATGATTATTGCTCCAGAATGATGACGTCATAATATATTATTTATAAGATACAGAACAACTACCATATTAGAGCAAAAAAACACTGTGGTTTATAAATCACGTGACTCGAGAGCTATGGTTACGTTATTATTATTATAATATTATTATATAAAGGTGCCAATACACTTTACGATAACATAAAACTATATTTTTATAACTTGTCAACTGTAGTTTGATATATATATAGAAATAAACTCTTTTATCTCTATATTATTACACATTTTCATACTCTTATTTCTTTTCAAGATGTATAAAACAAATCTTATACGTTCAATTTTTATGATCTTATACAAATTTTCATTTTTTTTACGATATCCGTTTCCCTTCAAATGGATTTGCGTACGAAAATTGTTATAGAACATTGCAAAAACCTTGCTAAATTTTTATGAATCTTTTTTCTTTCCCTCCCAATATTTTTTAAAATATTAATTTAAACAGAGTTTTATGAACATAACGTTAAAATCGGGGATATACGACAAAATTTTACTCTCTTAAAAAAGGGGGGGGGGATTTCTTTGTAGGGTTATTGTTTTACCCCTGTAAATGTCTGGAATTCATAAAATGGGGCTTATAACCAGGACCACCTTTATAAATTTTACCCTATTTAGAAGGTGCTTGTGTATAACCCTTAATAACCTAATTAGAATAAAAAATTAAAACCAACTTTTTTGTTCTAATTTGAATACTAGAATACTAGAATACTGAATTTGCTCTAGAATAATTTGAGTTCTAGTTTTCAGACCTTCAATATTTATAAAAATAAAATAATTCTTTTGAATAGTTTGTTTAGATTTGATTTTTTTTTTCTTTTAAATAATGGGTATTTATAATCTTGACCTCATAACATTAAAAACTATTTTAATAATTTATAATATTTCTTTCTTTATATTTTGTATATATATATAGTTATGTCATCGTGCTATAAAAACGCATAAATTCTAATTTTAATATTATTGTTAGGTATATTATAGAAAGCTGGAGAGGAAAAAGTGTTTTTAAAAAGACCTCAGATAACGTAGATAATCTTGACATTTGAATACGCTATTAAATAAAAGTTAAAATAAAAAGGACACCTTTTTTTACCTAACTTTTGACAGTTATATTTATAATTACTTTGCATTTTTTTTTGTATTGTATAAGGTCTCCATAAATCTATTAAAACAATAATATATATATTTATTTATTATTATTCTATTAGACAATTCGTTGATAAGTATTACATGTATATTGATTTATGATTTTTTTTATTATTACTTTTATCTCTTTACATGTTTTTAGTCTTAAATCATTTAAGTTATTTTATTTAATTATTTTTCTCCAGAGAGTTTCAATAAATTACAAAATAAAATAATAATAAATTGACATAAGCAAGAATACAGTCGTAAGAAAGGACACAAATTAAAAATAAAATTTTAAAGCGTTATGGCTATCCAACAAACATGAACAGCAGAGAATTATATGCAACAAATTGCTATTTTATGTCAGGTTTTATAGAAACATACCTTTCTACAGGGTCAGATTGAAGGCCAGTTTACAATTTAGGACTAGAGGATCACTTTTAAGCCAGTTACGCCCACTTTTGGGAGTATAACTAATCCAAAAGGGTCCAAAGAGGGGCGTTATTTAAGGGGCCCGAAACACAAGGGACTGTGAACAAAAAGGGCCAGTCAATATTTGCCGACCTAATCTTATCACCAATCTGACCCTGCCTTTCTCTGCTTTTTAAAGACGTTGCCACAATGTGTAATAAATTTAATTATTTGAAATCTCTATTTTCAAGTAGTAAATTATAAGCAATCAAATTTATTACATTATAAGTAAATATTGCTCGTTTTTAACAGAAAAAAAGTTGTTAGATTTACTGTATTTTATTCAAAATTAAAATTATTTATTTACCTAGCAATCTATTGTATGTATAATGTTGAAAAAAAAAATCGAAAGTGAAATTTAAACTAAACTTTGACTTTTCTTGTGTTACAGTCCTACAAAGAGGATCACGAAACTGCGGACCAGTCTGACGACACGGCACCTGCCTCACACAAAACTGAGGATAACTCGTCACTCTCTGATGAAGACGAAGATAATTTCTATGACGATGAAAATTACGAAGATGAAGAATTAACTGATGATTCTGACGATATTGAAGAAAACACAGAAGATAATGACACACAAGGTAACCGACGTCGACGTGAAATTGAACTACAACCACCGGTGAGAAGACCTCTCTTATTGGGACGTACTGAAGATGGTGTCCCAGTTCTCTCTCATAGTTACGCTGCTATCAAGGAGTTGAACAGGACTGGAGCTCTTACGAGTCTTAGACTTTACGATACTTTAGCTAAACCTGAGGATTCAGGAACCACAACTGAGGATCCTATTAAGTTACATCATAGAATTAGTCCTCTTTGGGTGCCACCTAATAAGAAGGGAAGGAAGCAAGGTATGTTTTATATAACTTTTTTAAAATTTTATTTACAGTTAATTTAATGTTTACTCAACTGTGATGCATACAAAAATCATTTGTCACTTCACTATAGTAAAGTAGTAAAACTCTGCAGCAAGGTTACAAAACAGTAGTAAAACAGTGGACAACAACAAAAACCGCTATTATAATTACTATTACTAATTATTATTATTTGTGGTATTTCTTTTTTCCGTTTTCCCATTTAAAGTACATTAGAATTTCCCAAGTATTCTAGCCCCATTAGAAATTTCTATAAATTTTTTCATTGTTGAGAGGTCACGATTGCTATTTAAATGCATGTTATTTTAGTGAGGTTTTCAATAATATAGAAATAATTTAAAGTTCCTGTGTTGACTATTTCTGCTCCGAGTCAGCCAATCACTGCCTTAAATCAAATCTTTTAAGTTCAATAAAAGCATACAACAATTTTAAACTTTCTTGCTGCACCCTTTCAAAATTTTCATAATATAAATTTTATATCATTCATTTGCTATACTAAAACACATAATGTTTAATTGCATTCAAATGGTATATTACATCACTGCAAGAAATCAAAGTTAACATGTAACATATTATATTATAGCACATATAATGCAGATTTAAAGTGACTCTCCAGACCAGACAACATGCCCTTTTATTTCATTAAACACTTAATAGGATTCCCAAAAATAAAATTATTTTATCCTAGAACCCAATCGTGACGCCTTAAACGTATAAGAAATGTTTCAACTTATGCAACCCACAACACACTTTTTCTATTGAACATCACTAGTCATGACGTCAGCAATAGTATATTTTTGCCTACTTTACAATTTTTCAAGCTCTTTTGCAGAATTACATTTGGGTAATAATGAAATTCGATAATATTACTGAGTGTCCCATTTTGTATTAATTGAAATAAAAGTGCATGTTGTTAGGCCTGGAGAGTAGCTTTAATCATATAGTCTACTTTGAAAGCATCAAATTGTTTTTAAAATATTCTAAAAAATAATCGTTATATATTTAATGATTAAGTGAAATAAATAAATTTAAATCCCAAGATTGTGTAACGATGATAAATAGTTAGGTAAATAAATAAAAGTAGAAGTTTAATGTTTTATATTTAATTTATTATAATATACATTAATCCATAAGGAACATATTTTTCAATAAACTATATTTATATACTCGTAAATAACTAAACCGCAATATATAAAAGAAAGTTTTTCCTTCATTGTGTTAATTCCAGTTAAAAGAAAATTGAAACAGGAAGAAAAGTTAATAAATACAGTACGTTAATGATGTAAATTTAATTATAAACATATTAGCATGTTCTATTTACATGCACACTGTTGATTTAAAAAAAAAAAAACTTCATATCATACCGTTAATAATGTCAATTATAAAAAAGAAATAATTAAGACTCATCATATTATTAGACAGCTGCAAATAAAAAAAAGAAATGCATTTGTACATGACATTTCTTAACCTTGAAAATTTAACTTAAACATATAATTTTGTTTTAATTTACTCTTTTAATGAAACATAAGTATAATAATGACAAAAATATAAGAATTGCTATGTACAGTACAATACTTTAACCTTTGTTTAATTGACTACAAACATTTCATTTGACAGACAAATGAGACAATGATCTTGATTTTTTTTCTCTTTCAATTAAACAGTTGCATTTATTAATATGTTGCAATAATATAAACAAACAGCATCACTTGTTTTGCTCTCTCTCTCTCTCTCTCTCTCTCTCTCTCTCTCTCTCTCTCTCTCTCTCTCTCTCGTTGACGACAACTGTTTAATACTTTGCTCGCGTACATTATGTAATATAGAAAGATTGTAACACAAGGTTGCGGCTAATAATTGCGGTTTATTAAAGTTGTTTGTTTACGTCTTTTATTCAATTTAAAAAAGTATCGTGTATATATAACAGAAATTAAAGATTTTTATTCTTGTTTATAAACGAAGATGATGAAAAAGATTGTGTTTGATATTTTTTTCTTGTTTTCATTCTGTTATATATAATTGGATGTTTTCTTTTACTAAAGGTTGTTAGTATTTTTTTTTCTACATTAACAAGCTAAAAAGATATTTTAAAAATGATATAATTTTTATACCTCTAGTATAATACATTTAAATGTAGTGTATAGTTTTGAAGAATTATGACAGAAAAGTATAACCTTCTATTCTGTCTTCCTTATTTGTTTTATTTGCGTGTGTCTTTTATAGTTAATATTTAAATTAGAAATTATATGTAAGGTAAAGAAGTCAGTATCAATAGTTAGTAATTTCATTTTCATGTTTACTTTTTTTAGTTCTGCGTAGTTTTTCTTTTTCTTTTCTTATTTCATTACAATTTTTGTTTCTTTCTTTGTGGTTACAAATAGTTGGCAAAGAATCAAAAAAAGTGGTTAACTCTAATTGAAAAGTACTCAAATGACAAAAAGTAAATACTCAAAAAGCAATTTGGCAAAAAAATTCAAGTGCTAGAGAGAAAACCTTGACTTTGAGTTGTTCACGAGTAAGGAAGCTGACTTTTTGATTAGTTAAGTTTAGTTTTTCTAATGTATGCAAACAAAACAAACACACGCAGAGCAAAGATGTCTTGTATAATAAAACCAGCTCTCCATCAAGTTTGTTAGTTTTACTTATCAACGTCTGTGGACATTTTCGTCTCTAATGCTAACACAAGTGGACAAGCGTCAAGCGTATGTCTCGTCTTGTTCAAATATTATTCTTGCAAAAAAAAAAAAAAAAAAAAAAAAAAAAACTTCCTAATTGTTTAAGACAATTATATACTTTACCTTGCAATATTATTGTTGTATTAAATATTTATATAATATGTTGGTACATTGAAGTTCATGGAAATGTGGTGTTTATGTCAATATAGGTGACAAGGCAAGTTACCACAAACGTCGTTCTCCAGTGGTCACCGCTGCACCATGGCCTGTCATGCAGAGACACTCCAGAGTAATGCAAACCCCAGAGGAAGGAGAATCTGTATCCACGACCTTCAACAAGGATTCACATTCTGCAATCGTACCTCCCGCTAACCTGAGAGCACCTCCTCATGGAGAGATCGTCATGCGAGTAATTCAACCTAACTCTGGAGAACAAGCTCCTCAAGCAAGTGAAGTTCAACCCCCGACATTTGTACGTTCTCATGCTGGTGCTCATCTCAGATCACATGACCCAAGCAACCCTAATGGAGAAGTAGTCAAGGTAAACAAATAAATACAAAATATCGTTATAGGGTTAAAATCAGGTGACGCAAAAATCGTTTAAAAGAGGAAAATATTTGCCCAGCAAAACACAAAGTGTGTAAAAAAAAAATAAAAAAAAAAAAAATCAAAAAATCTTGGGGGGGGGGGGGGCCAATTTTTTTAGTCTTTTTCAATCCCGTAATATTCCGCATTTTATTATGGAATAATTTTTTAGGGGGTAATTTTATTTCATATTCTAAAAGAGGACATTATAATTGCCCTGAATCGATTGATTCACAAATTTTTTATTTCATTAAGTATTTTTAATTAACTTTTGAAAATTGAAAAATGGCAAAAATAGAAATATGGTTAGGGAACTTATGCATGGGCATAGAAAAAGTTTGCGATTTTCAAAATTCCATATCCATCGATTCAGGACGATGCCCTCTTTTAGAATAAGCAATAAATTGAAATTCACCCCTAATTTATTTTAGTCTACCTCATTGTAATTTTTCTCTCATGGTCGAAGTCTCTATAGAGTTATCTTCAAATAGGTAAACGTCACGGAGAGATAGATCCAATGTTACCATTTACCACAAGCTGTTAAAAAATAACACCTTCAGAAATGAGGGAGATAATTTTTTAATTATTCTAAAAATACAATACTATAAGCCTTCAAAACAACAGGAAATACCTTAATTATTTTTGATGTCTTCATTTACGTATATTTCTCACAGACGGAGAGAATATAATAATATAACAAAGACGTTGGATTGTAAAAAAAAAAAAAAAATTATTAATGAAGAATATTAGTATTAATGGTTTCCTTTTTCTCATGACACGATGCAAAATTTTATTACTTGTCGACATGCCGTCGCCATTAAGTAATTTATTTAAGCTCAGCAATTATTTAAATACAGGTTTTTGTTTCACATTACTGTTGTTTAGGAGAAATATAACATTATAAGAACGAATTAACACAATGAATAAAAAAGAGTGAAATTCGCAAAGTAGGAGGAAACTTATAATGCTATACAGCAGAAAAAAAAATCATTCTAATTTTACAATTAGTTAATTATATAGTTTAAATGTAATAAGAAGAAAAATGAGGAAGATAAGAAAATATAATAATAATTAAATAAAAAATAGGGTGTAATTTTATTTCATATTCTATAAAAGAGGACATTGTACGGAACCTGAATCTGTTGCGCTACGGCTACGTGAATTTTTATTATTATTTTTTTTTAAAGTATTTTTAATTATTTTTTAAAATCAAAAAATGGTGTCACTTTCGGTAACTTATGCATGTAGGCATATATATGAAAAAGTTACCGACCGTAACGTCATTTCATGACTTTCAAAATTCATTACAAATACTTAATAAACTCGAAAATTAGAAATTTGCATATTTATCGATTCAAGACGATGTTATCTTTTAGATGCTAGTTTGTTTGTTTGGTCTTGCTCATTGTGTTATGTTTTCTTGCAGCCTGTTCGTAGAAACAACCACCGTCGTAGACAACGTCCCGGAATGAGACAACATATACGTAATCCTTCAGGAGGTGAGATGGATGATGCTCCACGTCGTCTGGCCGCACACTACGGCGCCAACTCCACCATGTACATCATGGGACACCCGCACTTTGCAGGTGAGACTATTAGTACGGGATGTAAAGGATTCAATAGTGCATTTCATTCTAGAGTTATGAAACTTGGTACACTTGCAGATGACACCCAGTCTATGATTTTCCGGGGCTGAGCCATGCGGGATACCCAACCCTTGCACCCCTGGAGACCCCTGAAATATGCATTATTTTTTTGTGCCTCAACTAATGCTCTCAGCAAAAAAAGCTTCAAGCAAAAAATGTAAGGCTTACTTTTTTCTATGCCCATGAATTTTTTCAAAATCCTATGTTGCCACATTTAGCTACAGTGTTGCCAAATACAGGTCACCATGCGTAAAATAACCTTATTTCAGGGGTTTTCGTTTAAAATATGCAGTTTATGCTTGATATTTTGTTGCAGGATGCATTTTAACTAACATTAGTGTTATATTGTAACAATTAATGGATCAAATTTTATTAATTGAATAGAAATAAAAAATAAAAATAATTTTAACTGTTTAAATAGTGCATTTGGTTATATACGTTAAAACCGTATAAATAGGCTTTCACAGACTGCTGTGCTGTAAACGTGCACGTAACACTAGAATATTTTAACTGTTCAAACATAGAAGCTAACATATTAAGGAACAAAACTGGGGGCTGAGCCATCCTTAGGGGTCAACCCTGTGACCCTGAAAAAATTGCAAAGTAAGTACATTTGACAAAAAAGTTAGATTATTTTAGCCATTTCAGTGATTTTTACTGAATTAGGCGTGAGAAAAGGGCACAAAGAGTTGACCCTTGATAAGGGTTTAACCTCTTAATAGTTTTAAAAGTATCTAAATATCAATTTCTCGGGGTTGAGACCCTTCAGGGGTTGACCCTTAAAGACCCTGGTGACCTGAAAATGGACTGTTTGTTGATAATATGATATATAAAAATAATTAAAATCACTTAAATGAAAATTAAAGTGTGCACCCCTACGAGGGTGTCTCAGCATCCTTGGAGTGATGGACACAATTTATGAGACCAAAGACCCTTTTAAGGTTTTTTTTTCTGACTTAATATTCTGTATTTTTAATTATTTTCATATATCATATTATCAATAAACAGTCCATTTTCAGGTCACCAGGGTCTTTAAGGGTCAACCCCTGAAGGGTCTCAACCCCGAGAAATTGATATTTAGATACTTTTAAAACTATTAAGAGGTTAAACCCTTATCAAGGGTCAACTCTTTGTGCCCTTTTCTCACGCCTAATTCAGTAAAAATCACTGAAATGGCTAAAATAATCTAACTTTTTTGTCAAATGTACTTACTTTGCGATTTTTTCAGGGTCACAGGGTTGACCCCTAAGGATGGCTCAGCCCCCAGTTTTGTTCCTTAATATGTTAGCTTCTATGTTTGAACAGTTAAAATATTCTAGTGTTACGTGCACGTTTACAGCACAGCAGTCTGTGAAAGCCTATTTATACGGTTTTAACGTATATAACCAAATGCACTATTTAAACAGTTAAAATTATTTTTATTTTTTATTTCTATTCAATTAATAAAATTTGATCCATTAATTGTTACAATATAACACTAATGTTAGTTAAAATGCATCCTGCAACAAAATATCAAGCATAAACTGCATATTTTAAATGAAAACCCCTGAAATAAGGTTATTTTACGCATGGTGACCTGTATTTGGCAACACTGTAGCTAAATGTGGCAACATAGGATTTTGAAAAAATTCATGGGCATAGAAAAAAGTAAGCCTTACAACTTTTGCTTGAAGTTTTTTTTGCTGAGAGCATTAGTTGAGGCACAAAAAAATAATGCATATTTCAGGGGTCTCCAGGGGTGCAAGGGTTGGGTATCCCGCATGGCTCAGCCCCGGAAAATCATAGACTGGGTGTCATCTGCAAGTGTACCAAGTTTCATAACTCTAGAATGAAATGCACGGTTCGAGGTTTTTTTTCCTTTAAGGTTCCGGACTATATATACTTTTCTTGTGGAGCTCTCAGCGGGATAGCACGCAGTAAGAGACCAACAGGCCTCCGTGACTTTATAGTACAACCCACTCTCTCGTCAACTCATTTCGCTTTAAAATTTTAAGTTTCTCTATATTATACTATATAGCAAAGATTTATGCTAATTTATAAACTTGAAACTTCTCCTCATAAACAATCTCACTAATTTGTTAGTATATATTCTAGGTTTTTCTAACATTTTACGAATATATTATTTTAAATCAAACAGTTGGTTATGATTTTTAAATTATTTCCTAATATGAAAATGTAGAAATATAAATTTTAACTCAAAGCTAGAGAGCAAAATTATATATTATAGCTAAGATTCCTTTAAAAGAATTTTCTTGTACATTTCAGATTTTTTTTTTTTATTAATTTGTAAGTAGAGGACATATAAAACTTGATTCATATCTAGTCACTGTGAAAAAAAAATAATGATTATATAAAAAAAATTCTCATTTGATCTTTCGTATGTTACTTTTTCACAATGGTGAGATATTAGCTTGTTGAATATAAAGTCAACGTTGGCACAGTTTTTATGTAATCATATTATTACATTTTTCAGTAGCTCAATTTTTAAAGCAATATGATTGGTTATAACAACTAGTACTTTTATGATCGAAAAATTTGTACTTTAAAGACCTCAGTGAAAGTAATAGAATTTGATATGCGCTCTATATTGAAATAAAAAGTAAAAAGTTCTTAAAATTCAAAGAAAGTTCTTTGGGGAAAAGTTTGAATTCCCTAAGCCTGATGAAATCGTTATACCTTCAGATCAAAAATGACGCATCTTATCATTGAGTGATGGAAATTTGAACGCTTGCAATTCTATAAGAATGCATTGTAATTATTTGTTATATTAAAATATAAGTATATATATAGGTTATATAGGTAAAATTACCATCTTATCCTTAAATGGATATGTCAGAACACTTGCAATTCTACAAGAATGCATTGTAATTATTTGTTATAAAATAGGTAACGGCCGTCTTCGTCATCCCGGCGTGTTCTCCGACTGGAGTCCTAGTAGTTGGATGCGCGATCTAGGCATGGACCATCACTTCGTGCTGAGCGAGGGCGTGCTCACCGTACGTCAACCTGGCCTCTACTTCTTCTATTCACAGGTCAGTCTTGACTTGCTTGCTGTATATATATACCACACCCACACTAAGCCAACCAAGACACTTACTTAGTCATTGCAATTGCACACTTGTTTTTAAATGTCGTGACATAATAACATCAAATAAAATTACGGTATGGAGAATATTATTATTAGTTAAGAATGACGTTAGCAGTAAAATATTTAAACAATGGCTAATATTATGTAATTGAGGAACCTTTATAATGTTTGAAGATCTCTCTCTCTCTCTTGGGAGAAAAAAAATGAAAGGGTATATCCAAATCGTATATTTTTAAAGATATGTAGTTTGTATCATAAATTACTGTTAGAAGTTACTTGTTTAACGCACTTTTAGAGTGTTTAAAAAACTAATTTTCAAACGTTTTTTTTTTTTAATTAAAGCCTTGACTTTAATGTTCTCAAAAGTTCTTATTTAAAAGGGGGAGGGGGCGGAGAGGTATGAAATGTTGCATTAACAACTAGATTTAATTTATTTAAGGCATATATTATACAATACATTACACATGAAATGGTCTTATTTTATAATTTCTAAGAGCATAGCTCGTGTCAAAGTAAAATAACATAAGTGAGAATATATAAACGAAAGAAGAAGGAAAGGAAGTGGAAAAAAAGGAACAAAGAATAGATAAAATATTAAATCATACTTTTAAAAATTTAGCTTAATTTTTTTAATTGGGAAAGATTTTTTTTTGAATTATTATTTTTTTTTTCGAATCTCACTTTTAAAAAATAAAGTAAAATTATTTCTAAATTGTTAACAATGGCTTGTGTTGACGTCAAACTTTGATGTTCCAGATCTATTACATCGACGATCATGACAACAATGGCTACAACGTGTACGTGAATGATGCAGTTCGATTCCAGTGCACGACAATGACACACAGCTCGTCTTCCGTGACGAAGATCAACACATGCTACACCGGTGGCGTGTTACTTCTTCACGCTGGTGACACGATCTATCTACGTGATATTGCTGGACTTCGTTACTCACTCTTTGAATCAGACAAGAGCTTCTTTGGTCTTTTCAGACTTAACGAAGCAAGAATAAGATAGATTATTTTTTTTATTATTATTTAAAACTTTTTTTTTTTACGCTCGTTTCATTATCCTCCCCATTATTAAGCACGCGTGTAAAGATATGATCATGTTAAATGATGCAAAAAAATGATCAAGTGAAAATCTTATAATGACGTTTTTTTTTAATCAATTAATTTGAATTTGAATGAAAAAAAATTGACAACTTTTATTGTTGTACTTTTATATCAAGGACATTATCTGTAATTTTCACTTTTCTATTTTTTTTTTCTTAATTTATTTTATTTGAATTGTATATATTTGCACGTTTTATTTAAATGTTCTCTAAGCATCATATCATGGTCATTTCTTTAATTAATGGAGCGTTCCTGTGAGCCAAGACTAATTGACAACTCCTTCACAATCTTATCTTTAATTAAATACTACGCCGTACATACATCATATTGCATAACGAATGTAATTCATGACGCTATTTTAAAATTATTTTAAACTAAACTGCTTTTTAAATTTTTCTTGACGGTACAGTTTATTCTATTAAAAAAAAAACTACAATTCCTTGGTTATGTATTTTATATGCAACCAGAAAAAACTTCTTACAGCAGGTACATACATAAATCCTATAAACAGTAATAGGTACACAATACCCTGGAATAGGTATTGATATACTGCAATAATACATAATATAAGTAAAAAAAATGCTACTATAAAGGTGTATCTCACCTGGATAAGTTGACATTTTACCTGCATTAGGACATATTGTAGTATATCAATACCTCTTTCAGATTAATGTTTACCTGTTGAAATTTACAAAATTCTTATTATGTATCTTACATTAGTAGTAATTATTTTATAGTATTTCTATGACATACTAAAAATGAATAGATTGTACTATAATGTGGATTGATTTAAAGAGAAAAGTTATGAAGGAGTTGTCTATTCACTTTGGTCTTAGGCTCACACAAAAATAGGACTGACTCTCCCTTGTGAGATGAAATCAAATGCCATAAAGGGAAGAGAAAAAAAATACGAATAAGTTATTTTAATATAAAAACGAATCTCACATAAATAAATAAACTAACAATTTAAATTAAAGGATTTAAAAATAAAAAATAAAATTTCCTATGAAACTAACATTTTTTTTTAATAATAATAATGATAAAATACTGAATTGTAATTAAAATATATAATTTAATTCCATTCTTCAGTATATAAATATAAAAAAAAAATAAGTGTGCCCGATTAAATTAAGATATTATAGTCCCTTTAAAATTGATACGTAACTCCTAGTTAATGATGTAATCTAATTATTTTGCCCCCTTTTTGTATTGAAAAAACTTTTATATATAATTTTGTACATAATCTAGAAAAAATAAATGATTTTTTTTTAATTTAGATGACTAATTATTTAAATTTAATTTTTAATATTTTAGTTTTTAAAAATATAATTTTAATGACTGCCATATTTTATGGCTGGGTTTTTGTAGATGTTAATGATTTGTATATATTATAATATTTTTGAATAAAAACTCATTTATGTATAAAGTAAATTTCGATTGTTTTCTTTATCTTCTCTTAACAGTATGACCCTTTTTTTTTACAGCAGGTCTTACATAATATGGTGGTGCTCATACGAGATCTAATGTATTTTAAATGGTGCTCACGCTAGACCTGTAATATAATAGTGGTGCCTACTCAAATTCAAATTATTTATTTATTCAGTAACAGAGCGACAACAAAGATAAGATACGAGTAGTACCAAAATATTGCAATTCTATTTATATTTTATACGCTATAGATCTCATGTGCGCAATGTGGTGTGCACCTTACACCTGCTTCATAGGTAGTATTTTTCACGGACCTACTTTTAATAGGATGGTGGGCACCGTAGAACATGACCGATAACTTAAAAACAAGGACTGTGTATAAAATTAGATCAAAAAGGAACTGAGATAATATTTCAGAGAAAAAAAACTTAAGATTTTTTTTTTTTTTTTTTTAGTAATTTCTATATAGTCAGAGTTGAGGAGTGCCAAATACCAGAAGCAAAAAAGATACCTGCCACTTGTATTTTTGCAAATATTACAAGAATGCAAATATTTAATTAAAAAAATTCTTAAATATTAGATTTTTTTATTGGTGACTCAGCAATACAAAAATAAACTAATTATTTTAAAAATCAATTTTATTACAAATAAATAAAGTCATAAAAAAATAAATTATAAACAAAAAAAAAAAACATTAAAAAAATTAAACTCACAGAGTCATTATATAATAAAGTGACAATTTATAAATTAAAAATTAGTTCATTATGATCTTTTAGATCAATACACACAATTTTACACACGATAACAAAATTTAATTTGTAAATGTTTAATAAATTTATTTTATATAATGGCGCACTTTTTGCACTTGACAATATAAAATCACTATTATAATATTTTTGAGGTTATTAGGTCACTAGCCGAGTCCAAGAACATACTTGGGAATGGAGTATGTAAACGCAGGGATGGCCATTATCATTGAGACACTGCAAAAAAAAAAAACACAAGAAAATTCAGCTCAGATGACGTAAGAATATAAATATGAATGATTAATCAAGTAAATAAATTTTATTCATTAATCATTGTATCTGTCTTTTTTTTAACAGTTTGTTAAACCTTTCACCTTATTAATCAAAGGTATATTCGATGCATTTAGTAATCAGTATAGTTTGTTTAATTAATTTTATATTATCATTCTTTAATATACGTAATAATTAGTTTATAATTTCTCTACATCGTCTGTAGATTTAGATTGGATAAAGTTCTGTGATCGTAGATGCGACCCCCTTCAGTAAAAAAGAAAAGTAACATTCAAGGGTATTAAGTTTTTTTTGGTAACCCTTCAGGTTCAATCCCTAAGGGTGCCAATCTGACCCTTTCCATTGCAAAATATTGATAAATGTTGTTTCAGTTTCAATTTCACAGGGTTTTATTGTTTAAATTCATAATATGTAAATAAAAGTTGCAGGGGCAGATTAGGCAACTTTTTCAACAGTTACGTTACGCGGGTTGCATAAGTAACAAATATCGTAGGCGCTTAAAAAAGTCTCACCTTTCTTTTTTTTTTTACAACAAAACATGGATAACTGCAGCAAAGAAGCATCAGGTAAGTGAAAATGCCAAGGTGGTCAACTTGAATCCAGCACCAATTCGTTCAGCAAGTTTTCAGACAGATAATGGAAGAATTTGTATCCTGTAATTTACTTGTAGTATTGAAAGATAGTCATGAAGAAATTTACCATAATAACAGTATTATGAATGAAGGTAAAATAGTTGGAATTATCTTAATTGTGTACTAATTTATAATTGATATCTATGTATTGCAAATATAACTCAATTTTTAGCTTCAAGATCACCAAAGTTGCAAGATACAGTTAGAGCTAAAATTTAATCAATTTAATAACTTTTTTTTCTTCGGAAATAAGTGTTGAAAAAGGTATGATAAAAATACATTAGTTTTTCGACAGCATTTTTTTTTTTCTTTTTTTTGTATTTACATGTTTTTACATTTCACTTGGAATGTTACTCGATTCCTACTCAAAAATATAAATAATATATTTTCATTCACATAAATTCACCTTGTTAAAAATAGCTGTATATAATAAATAAATTTAAAAAATACAAATTGTCTGTTTTGTACTTATGTGTACTTCACTAAAGAATATAATTAATAAGTTCATGTTATAAAAGTGATTTAAGTAAGCACTGTTATAAAATAATATCTTTTTAAAATGAAAACACCAAGAAAAATAACAAAATATTTTATACATCAAATGTTAAAAAAATAAAGAACAGAATAATAAAGTCATAGAAGTTTTAAAGAACAATTCACCACATAGCACTTTTTTTTAAAATTTCCCCCTTTATAACACTTGAGTATAAAATACACTTTTTTGAGTTATTAATTTTAGCCTTTGAATACAGAAGAGATTGTGTTTCCAAGCCATGTAAATCCAGTGACGAAATTGACATACGAGAACGCGAGTCCATTATATAGCCATGATTTCCATCCTGTTGAAGATGCTGCATCAATTCTTGACTCTAACTCTTGGCACAGAGCTTTGCGATCATGTGAGCGACCTGAGCGAAGATCACACAGCATTCTCTTCTTACATTCTGCGTCACAAGTAGGACGTACTGGAGAGTTCTTCCAATAGTTCCTGGAATTTTAGTGAGTCAGTTATATATACGATCAACATTCGAATTGTCGTGAATTTGATGTTAAAATTATACTGACACGAAAGACACAAATATGATACTTTAAAAAAGGAAAATATTAAAGCTATTCTTATTTAAGATATCCACTCGTTTGAGATTGTAAAAGGTAGGGCCAGGTACAGGTAACCGGAAGTTAGCTAGTGGTATAAAGTTCAAGGAATAGAGGAATCGGGCAGGGTGAAATATCTTGTTAGTACAGAGGTAATAAAGAACCCATTGGATAGCTTTCAGTCCAAAAATCTAAGAAAAAATGAGTTTGTCTTCATCGTTCCGTACAGACTTTGAGAAACTACAATATTTGGTTCTGCTAGATGTTTCATGATTTCACGTTATAAATCAGGAAGGAAACAAAAGCATTTCTTTCAATAGCAAGTCTATGAAGTCACATTCTTTACTTCTTTATTCTTTAGATAAAATAAACCCAATGTGTCTGTTATTACATCTGTGCTAGCAGGATTTTTTAACGAAATGAAGGATATTTCGTCACTATTATCTATATTAGTCTTTCTTTTTAATTGTACAACCTTTTTGCCTTAATTTATCATGAATAAATACATAAATAAATAAAATCAGCTTACTTATAGTAAAGATCAAACACTTCAGTCTCCGATGTAAATTTCTCCAACAAAGTGTCCCATTCTTGTGGCATCAGAGAGTTCATTTTGTACGCAGCTCTCGCACTATACAGTTTGTACCAGATTGGATAATCATAAAGATTGGCTTCTTTCAGGTTCATGATCCATGACTCGTGGTCAAGCACAGCCTGGAAAATAAGAATAAAGTTAATTATAAATCATTTTAAAAATTACATTAATCTTTATGTAGAAAATATCTTAAAAGTCGCAATAGAGGGGTAAAAAAATAAAATTAAAATTCAGACATTTGTTTAAAATTTTATTATTATTATTATGTATGTCCTCTTGCAAGTGTCTCTGTATTCGAGAAAAATCTTCGGCAGCAACACGTTGAGCCCGTAGATTTTATTATGTATCACAAAAAAATTAGGCCCCAACTGCCCTTATGTAGGATTGCTAGGATATTTAAGGAGTAGGTTGCACACTAACAAGTAAGTATTCATAGTTGTAAGAATAGAAGGATAGGAAAAGGAAGCGACTGTTATGGCTTATTATTTCGCAGTGTTCAGTCACAAGATGCGTGAAGGAAAATCATAAAAAAGGGCAAGAACAGTTATTTTTAATTGTTAGTTTGAACGCCTGGTTGGCTTGCAACACAGAGCGCCAAAAGGACGTTGATAACCACCTTCCAACTCCAAGAACATGGCTGTGTAAAAGTCATTTCTTGGTATCGAACGCGGGTCAACAACATGACAAGCAAGCACTTTACCACAAGACTACAGCACTACAGCGCTGGTATTAAAGATTTAAAAAAATCATACTGACAATTTATTTCAACATCTTAAGGACAAATTATAAAATGTTTTTAGAAATGTAAAAAAAAATAATAATAATAAAAAAAAATGTTTACCCTTGTGGTCTGCGGATGATCTGCATCAACGTAGTAAATTCTGTAGCCTGGATTTAAATCATAATACGGAGTTACAGAGGGTCCGATGTAGGCAATACTCGTCACTCGAGAAGCGTCGTTGTTGTCGTAAAACAATTCAAATTCATCGAAGTGGGTGTGACCGAAGAACTGTGCTGTTATTGTGGACTCGTATCTGGAAAAAAAATTATATAAGAGACTGTAACTGCAGGAAAAGTAATGGAAAAACGACATTGAGGTACGAGGGATAATAGTACAATAATAAGAAAAAACTCGGTAGAAAAAGTGATTGAGAGAGAGAGAGAGAGAGAGAGAGAGAGAGAGAGAGAGAGAGAGACGGAGATATGTTTATTACCTGCTAATAATACTGTAGTAATTGCGACTCCACATCTTGAGACAATCGCTATGACCAGGAGGAATGTGACCTATGACATGAACCTTCTCGTGGTTCAACTCTGCGCTCTGGAGCTCGTAAATAAACCACTGAAGTTCCTTTGCGGGGTCTGTGCTGTTCAACAGCAACCACCTGAGGAAATTGTAATCCATTGTAAATAAATTTACAAAATATAAAAATGAAAAAAAAAAAAAATAAATAAATAATAATTATAAAAAAATAAAATTATTTATATCTATTTATGAGTTTGTAAAAATAAAATAATAGTATTAGAAAAAATTGAATAACTTCAGACGTCTACACATTCCAACTTTGAATACATAATTACTGGGATTTTAACATTTAACTATAGGTATAATTTAGGATTGTAATAATGATGCATGATTAAAAATGCTTTGCAATAAAATTATCTCTTGAACAAACACAATGAGTATCGATCAATATACGTTTTCAACGTCAATGCGTTGATATACATCGAGTTGTGCCACTTAATATATAAATAAATAATCATCATTATTCAACAATTTTCAAAAATACAATTGAAGTGGTGAGGCTTAGGTCCGTCAAGAGTCTGGCCTATAACCTAGCTAAATCTTAAATTGTCATTTAAAAATTAAAAATGATAAACGAAAGAAAGAAAGAAAAAAAAATAAGAAGAAGAAGAAGAAAAAAAAAAAAAGAAAAAAAAAAAAAACTAAAGAGAGAATAATTGTTCATCAATTTAAATGATATTATTTAATTTTGTTTTCCCTTGTATTATTATAGTTTACGATAAACGTGAAGAGCTGTCTAGAAAATATGAATGTAAACAAAATGTCTGAAAGAGCAATATCTACGATAGTTGCGGAGAAATCGTGCTTGCGAAGTCTGATTACATAGATTTGTACGAGCTGTATTGATATTTGCAATTGCTATTACGTAGTCCCAGGTTTCATCGATTACTCACCAGTTCTTATTATTGCAATAGTTCATGTTGAGTGAGATAATGCGGAAGCCTGGTCTCACCAGCACGGAGTAGAACGCTCCTCGGCGCACTGTTGGTGACGTGGTGGTGGGCAGCCAATTTCTCCACTGTTTGTCCATCTCGTCATACAACCACGAGATCGAGAAGTCGTTGTGAACAAACGGAGGCGGGAAACTGAAATAAATACATTTTTAAATAAGGTTTATTACTTCATGTTTTTAAATAAGTTATTTTTAATTGATGAACATGAAAACACAACACATACCTGTTAACTGGAACTCCTTCGTGGTTTCCAAGAGCAGGGAAAATAGGAATGTTAGGGAAAGTCTGTCCCAGCTGATCTACTGTTTGTTTAATGATATCGAGATTTTCATCTCTTGTTTGGTTCCAAACATCATGGGGAGGCAAATCTCCCGTCCATAAAATGTAGTCAATATCCTAGAAATAATGATACACGTAAGTAAGTACGTAAGTTAAGTAAGTAAGTAAGTAAGTAAGTAAGTAAGTAAGTAAGTAAGTAAGTAAGTAAGTAAGTAAGTAAGTAAGTAAGTAAGTAAGTAAGTAAGTAAGTAAGTAAGTAAGTAAGTAAGTAAACGACATAGTTTAATTTTCCCGGACAAAGGTGATATTTCAACTCACAGGGTGGGTTGCCGCGATGTGCTGCAGCATACTGTCCACAGTTCGCTTAGGTGTGTCACACTTGCGATAATCACCCCACCTGCCCGCTGCCTGAGCCGCCGAGGCTGGAGGACCATTGGTAAGTCGACAACACAAGGGTTCACTGCAGTCTGCATTAGAACCTTCATGGTAGTAAGGGTCATAGTGAGTGTCTGACAAGTGGAGAACTTTGAAGGTTGGAGAACCAGCCTGAAAAAAATAAATTCATTGTTCATCCTTCGATATTAATTTGTAAAACAAACAAACTATATTACACAACAGGATAAACTCATCAACGTGTGATTTAATAGAATGAATGAGATGACAGTGAAGTGAACCATCCCGATATACCTCTGACTTGGCGTGGGCCACTACTGCTAGGACTGGCCAGAAACATGGCAGAATGTCAAGACTAACACCTCTCCTAACTTGTGTTTTTTAATTTAATTTTTTATATTATAGATTTTTTTTTTTTTTTACATTTTTTTTACCTGCGACACACAGGCATACACACGGGCATCAACGAGCGGAGAACACAAGAGCTCACTAACTGTCAGTGCATAGTATACCATGGCCTCTGAAAAAGCCGCATATATACCCACTGAGTATAGAACTCACGACCTCTCGCTCGTCCAACCAGAACGCATACCAATGCGCCACTCGACTCGATCCAATTTAGATAAATTATTATAATAAAATAAAAAATTGCTAAAATATATATTTTCTTTATTTGTTATTGCTTACCTTAGGAGGTTTCATAGGGATGACTGGAGGCTTTGGCATGGGAGGGAAAGCAACTTTCCAATCATGATGTGGATTATATACATCGCCGCAAGCATCACCAATCACGAAACTACAGATTTCCTCTGGACCCAAAACAAGTCGTTTTAACACGTAAGTTACTTCTCCCTGTAAATATAATAATAATAATTAATATTAAATTGATATTTGTTATAAGAGAGAGTTGAGAGTGAAAATATATCTTACCCCAAACAATTCTGTGAGTCCGTCACACACTCTCGGCGACTGCAGCTTGAGGCTGATACAAAAATGTTTAGATAATCTGGTGATGTCGTCCTTATTTTTACCAGTACGGATGTAATGTTGAAGAAAAGATACACCTGTGTAATAAACGAATAATTCAATAAGTATTATATAATTTAAAATTATAATACGTAACGTCTGATAATAGATTATAACGGCAAGAAAATTTAACATGAATAAATAAACAAGTTGAATCAGTGGTTACTTTATGTATAGGGAAGAAGATGCAATAGTTAAAATTTATATAACGGCTTTTTGGTTATTATATCTTTACTGCATTACTCTAAACTTTCTTTTTAAACAAAATTTATAAAATTATCTGCTAGCAATAACATTTTTTTTTTTTTTTGTCTGGCTGCCAGACATTGTGAAATAAAAAGTTTACTCTATTAGCTTACGGCAATAAAATGCATGGATAAACAAATTTTAATTGACGCAATTAATGTTCCATATTATAAAAACATGCTATTTCTGTGTAGGGTTTAATATAGAGTAAAATGTTACAATATACAATGTTTATAATACATCCTCTTCAGTCACCGACTTTTTAAAAAATTATTTCACTATCGTATATTTTAAACGTTTTTGTGCGGCTATCAGAAAAATATGTCTCTTTTGTCAAAAAGGTTTTCTTACTTTTGGGACCCCCTATACCCACTCTAGAATGCTCAAAATAGCTTTAAAAATCACGTAAATTCAGGGGCTTTTCCATTAATTTGGAAAGTCCTGACCTTCTTGACTGGGACTGGGATTGGTGTTAGCACAATAACACAATATGGCAAGCAAAAAAAAAAAAAGAAAGACAAGGAAAGAAAGAAAGACAAGAACTCTATAATAATAATAATAATAATAATAAATAAATAAATAAAAAAAACTCATTAATTTGTTAGTTTTTTTTCGATTTTTTATTGAATTATCTGATGTCCACTGTATTTTATACTGGGACTGAAGAGGATATATTTCATATATGATAATAATATTGTGTGATGGTAGTAAGTTTTTGAAATTATACAGTATGTAAATTGCAAGATCTATACGTTGTAATCCTTGAACAATAATTATATTGCCTCGAAGATAATTTCCCCGTTGCTGAGTACGTACGTACCTGCTCTACACGCCGTACAGGACACCTTGGACATGACACTGGTCTCCACTTCCTGGACAACTTGCTGGAGATTCATGAGTCGTAAAGCAGAATCCATAAAGGGTGGCATATGAAGACGTCGACCGTTTCTCAGTCTCTTGATTAAATGTGTTTTATTGATAGTTCTATCTACGAGAACCCCCTGCCAGAACTTGTGTCTCACATCATTGTCCCAGTTACTCTCCTCAACCTGCTGTGTCGCCTGCTGCTCCTGATCACTGGGAGCAGGAGCCACATATAGAGGAGGTAGGACATGGCTGTGGTTTTGAGGATGAAGAACAAATGCTTCTTCACCTGGAGATCGTCTTGTCATGTTCCATTCTTTTTCTGACCATACCACAGGACCAGCTACAAGGAAAATCACACAATTAGAGTCCAAAAACATATAATATAGATAAATAGTTTTAATTACGCAATGAATTTGTAATTATATTGAATTATTTTCAAAAATAAATTTATGCGATATGTCGATTTTATTTTTTGAAAAAATAATGTATAAAAAAACTTCATAGACTAGAGACTGATAAATTACAGTAAAGGACTTTCCAACAACCACATTGTAAATTTGTCGTATACCGAGATCAGCGTACGCAATACGTACAATCATACATACGCACAGTCATTGCTCGTAAATAGAAAGAAAATAATACAATAAATTCCAATTTTTTTCTTCTTTAATCTAAATTAATTTTTTCTTCTTCTACACATATTATAAAATAATTATAAAAATAAAAAATAAAAAGCTGTCTTTTTTAATCTATACCACTTTTCAATGAATTTCCATACTTTTGGCTTTCAATGTGACTACCATGTTGGCAGAGGTGATTATTTTTTATTTCTATATATTATGAACTTTCAAGCATAAATAAATAAATTAAAATAAAAATATTTGAAAATATAATGAAAATAATAATAGTAACCTATAGTCTTATCAGAAAATTATGTCAAAGTATAGCCAATGGATGAGATACTGACCATTGCATAGCGAGCTGAAGAAAAGACAGAGACAGAGTCGCAGGAGCAGCGAGGAAGAAGAAGAAGAAGACGCCATCTCGCCTTTGGCGTCGATTGTCACCCCTGAAGAACCTGAAACAATAAATATAAACAAATTAGGATCTCGAACAAACATTTCAAAGAAACGCGAAAAAACAACAACAATCCTAATCCTACATAATCCTGTAATTTACCAAGTATTGGCCTAGGTGTTAATATACTACTATACAATATCATACCTAATGCATGCAAATACCTGTAGGTAAAATATATTACAATAAAGGTGTATCTTACCTAGATTAAATGACATTTAACGTAAGTGAGGTAAGATTGAAGCATAATATATAATATAAATACAACTTCCAGTCTAATATTCACCTATTAAATCGGCTATTAGATTTTTTTTTTTTTTTTGACCGGTATGTAATCACAACACTTTGTTATCCTATTCTGTAACCCCATGAACCTATAATATAAAAATGTTTAAAAACCAACATAATTTACACCATTTTTTTAAAATCTTTATCTAATGTATACAGTATGTATATGTTTATTATATCTATATTGCTGATAAACATATAATTATAGATATAAGTATATGAATATTTATCTATAATGTTATAAGAACTATTTTCCTTATTTATTTTTCTGTAAATGTATTTTTGTGGTCAAGGATTTATAAAATAGGACCATGAAACCCTCAAAACGCCTTAATAATGTCATTAATTATTATCAATCAATACCTATTACCTATATAATGAATCTGTTGAGCTATTAAAAAAACCTCGTGAAAAAGAGAGCAACACAATAATATTTTGCAACGAATATTTTATGATTCCTGATATAAGCAAAATAGAGAAAGGTATAAAATTGAATGTTAAAAATTGAGACAAACAAAAAAATGCTTTTGTTGGATCAAGGTCACTTACAGGACACACTATATACTTGAAAAGTATTACGAAAGGTGTAGTGTATAGTATATTATGACTACAGTATAGCGACGTCTTACACTGCAAGGTGACCTTTCTCATTTTATACAATTTCAATTCTCATGATGACCAAGACATTATAATTGGAGTCTTTATAATATAATATAAAACTTAAAAGTTATTCAACACGTTAATCTGTCATGCTGATTTTTAAATTTGGTAATACCCCATTATATATATCCTATTATCCAAATCAATTACGCATACCAAATACGCATGACAAAGAGCTATTATTTAAGAAGCGTGCATGTTTTTTTTTTCCTTATTAATCTTATAAATATATTTTTTAAATGTAATAAGAATGATGGCTTACTTTTTTAATGAATTTAATATTTTTTTTATGTGTCAAAAAATTCTTTACAATTGAGCTACAATATTATGTAATGAATGTGTTGCAATTTTTATGAATTCTTTTAGTATCAATAAACTAAAACAGATTATTATTATTTGATTTTATAACTCCACACTCGATTATGTATCCATGGAGCTATTGCGTGCACCAGGCTCATACTGAAGCCAAGATGCACGCACCCTGTCACTATACCCAAAACATTGTGACTATTTTGCTATAGGAGGCAAACTGATGGCTATTTGGGCACTAGGCCCTGACCACCTCAATCGGGGTGATTTCCTCTCCAGTGGGCACAGTGGGTGGGACACTTTTTCCGGGAGTTCCGCGATTTTTTTTTTTTTTTTTTTTTTTTTTTGTAAGTGCGTGTTTGTAATTTTTAAAATTATTCTGCAATAAACTAAATATTATATACTGTGTTTATCATCGGCCGCATGGCTGTTTTTGGTTAACAATGCAATTAATAAATAATTTTACAACTTCCTGTATGTCCAGTTCTCTCTTACTCATAAAAAAATATAAACTTATCCTGAAAATGACTGATAAGATTTCTAGAGCATTTTGAGCTAATAAGTTCAGTCAACTTGTTCCAAAGTTCTTTTGTATAAGCGACACGTGTATGAGTTAGTATCTTAAATTGATTTTCATGCATGTATACCGTAACCTTTTCAAATCTATTTTATAAAAAGGTTTCAAAGTTTTTTCCATCTACTGCAATGATGACGATGTAATTAATAATAAAATAGACTTAGGGCAAATTTTAATCACAATTAAAATACAATTATGTTACTTTGACTTCTATGAGTGACTTGTGAACGAATAGTTTTGCCAATTTATTTGAAAATACAAAAGTCGAGAAATATAGGTTCTCTCTCTCTCTCTCTCTCTCTATATATATATATATATATATATATAATTTATATATATATATATATATATATATATATATATATATATATGTGTGTGTGTGTGTATTTATTAAGAGTAACAGTAAAATGCAACAAATTTATAATTATTATGAACTTCTATAACACGGAAACTATACAGCAAAAATTGGTAGAAAAAAAAAATCACACACAAGTACGGTTTCAATATACAATTATTTTCATACATAGTCAAACTTATTCTTATTGAATATTCAATAATGATATTTTATCCATTAAATAATCTATATTCACCACATATGCCTTTATATATATAAGGTAAATTCACGTACTCAATATAAAAAATTGCATTCACGTATACTTTAAGCAATAAATTCACGATAATTTTGTGGTTTTCATATCTATGCTCTTTAAAATTGCTTTTAGTTTACAATACAAGAAAAGATAAAGACTTCATTATTATTAAGAGTGCTAAAAACTTAATAATCTATATATATAAAAGATGAGAGTCATCTAACCATTAAAAAAATTTTACTCTCGCCTGTGGGGTATTAAACAGAGAAAGAATTCTGATGAATGCAAAAGGACGTAATTTAATATTATTGTGACCCGATTTTCATGAGATCATAACAAGTGAGCCAAATAAAAAAAAAAAAAAAAAAAAATACAAAACCACAATCATATAACATACCCATCATACCATGTCGCTAGCTCCCATTTAACAGTATAATTGAGATGTAATTTTAAAAAAGCCTTTCAAAATATATACGTAGTACGTACACGCGTTGTGAAGTGCTTATATAGCTTAAAATATTATTTTGATTTTCACCAATTAAAATAATTTTTATCATGGCTAGCTATTGTTTGATTTTTAATTACAGGCACACATAAATAATGTATTTTTGAAAGAGGACAAATATTTCTCTATTTATCAAATTTATCAGCATATATTATCTTTTACATTTATTTACTTTCAGAAATACTTGCAACATCTTTTAAACAACAAGTGATGCTACGTAGAGATAAATATAAACATGTTAATTATTATTTATAATTATACATATTTCATAATTTTATTTACCAACTTTTTTTATATACAGTTATAGTAACGCATAAAACATGCGAGAAATGGTGTTTTTAACTTGAAAAATTATTATATAAAGGAAATACAAATAAATAAAGCACCTTTCTCTATAAGGAAGTATTATAAAGTTTTCTTTATTGAAAGTTTTGGATGATAATTTTATTATGTTTAGTCAGTCAGTGTTCCTTGATAATTAAATCACTTTCTATGACAAGTATAATAATTAAATGTCATTATCGCGACAACAGAGCGAAGCATGCATGTGACTCGTAGTATACGTAGCTTATGAGCTTATGACAGCAATATGCGTTAACTATATATTCAAATAAATATACACAGTATAAACATAGTGAAACTTAGATATATATCTAATATACTGTATATTATAGTTATTAGTAAAAATTGTTTTGATGTGTGTAGTAATGTTATGAATCTGCTAACATTTCAAAATAGACGTAAGAAAAATGATATCATATTATGTTTAAAATTGTATGTAACAATGACTCTTCTCTATCTTCATAAATAAATTTCAATGATTGTTAAAAAGTACAGTGAATCCCTAAAGCTTTTCAAGGTAATAGGAGCTAATGATGTATCTAAAAATACATTTATTCCAAGATATACTTTAGTGCGAGTAACGAAAGGCAAATTGATGTAATAAATGTGAATCGTTTGATAGAGTGGTTTCATTCATGTTAAAGTTGACGTCATAAGTGAGTACTAAATAACATTGGCTGGTATAGGAAAATGGCATATTTTGCCAGTTTAAGAATACTTCGCAATTCTTTTGAGAGCATTGATGCTGTTAACAGGTTGAATTAGTACCTCAAGTATGCAAGAAAAATAATAATTGCGGAAAAATATCTAATTTTCCAAAGAAAATAGCCAAAAACTACGTTTGTCCTATGCTGAGCAATGTTATTCATTGCTCAAGAACAGCATCGAAAAGCACTCAGAATGACGTCATGCGTACACACCCTTTTTTTACCATATAGTTTATATTTATATATTATATTACATAATATAATTAATGTACTGTGTGTACCATCAATTTTGGTTATATTAATGTTATTATCAATTAACTAACTAAAAGAGTCTTTAGTACAATTAGTTTTCAAGTTTCTCTGTACATCTTAACAGAGGTTATTGGTGCAATTAATCAAAGCACTAAGATTGCTTAAAATCCCTATTCAAATAAAATAAAACCAAATAAACTCAAATTTCTATGTATAAATGCTAAGAAATCTTCGGATCTTACTTTTAGGATTCCTACAATATGGACTTTAAATGACCTAAAGTGCTTTAATGAATTACTCTCTGTTTGTTTGAGATGTCGTATTCAATAAACTAAATACTATATTATACGAACAAAAGTATGCTCATCCATCAACTATAACTTCTCATTTAAACTCAGTTGTAATAAAAATAAAGAAAATTTGTAATAAAATAAATATACAAAAATAATGCACATTTACGATCATGAGATTTGCATTTATCACTGCAGTATATCTTAAAAAGTAAATCAAATTGTGAGTCAATAAGAGGTGGGAATACTTTGTAAATTTTTATTTTGTTTTATTTATGTAAGTACATTGAACACGATCTAAATAACATTGTAATCTTTTCATCAATAAATTTATTTATTATGAAATTTGATGTAAAACCAGTGTTGAAATTTATTGTTGTGAAATTTTTATTTTCAGTATCTTAATTGTGAAAAAAAATCTGGGAGATGTTAAATTAAAATGTATAATACAAGTATGAAAAAAAAATTGAAAACTGAAAATAGCACTCTAAAAAAGGATGTATTACTTCAGTTACAAATCCTATCTAAATTGAACACTTTTGAGTTATTATGAGCAGCTAAAATAATGCATTTTAGCTAATTATTAACAATAGCTATTTTAACTTAAAATAGCCGAAAATAACTGAAAACAGCTTAAAATAACTTGAAATAGCTGTTGTTAATAACTTGCATAAAATGCATTATTTTAGCTGCTCATAATAAATCAAAAGTGTTTCTCTCAATAAGATTCGTATAACTGAAGTAATGTACCCTTTTTTAGAGTGAGGTGTCTCTTTATTTTGTTATTTAAGTAATTTTTGTTTTACTATGTTGTTGCATAGGATTTTTTTTTCTTCAAACAGTTCAAACCATCTTATGTAGATCACTTTAAAATTGTCAGTATAAAATTGAAAAGTAACATTATAACGATTATATTTATAATTATTCAGGAAATCAATACTCCAAACAAAAGTAAACGTGAACTCTATTATTTTATTTCTTTGTTATAATTATTTTAAAATTAGGCAATGATTTTGCTTGAAAATAAAAGTTCACGCTGATGGGAAAATTGCTTTTGATTTTTTTAAAGTGAATTATTCGCGTTCATTTTTTTTTTTTTTTCATTCTCTTTTAGAAGATTTAATTAATGTTTTTATAACAATGGTGCTTATTGAATAAAAATTATCTCCCCACGCATATAGCTCTATACAAATAAAGTAACAATGGGATCTATGCTTACAAATTGTGAACTGAACATGAGTGCATGATAAAAAGATTAAAGTAAAATTTCAAGTTTGTTTTTTTTCTGTGTAATTATTTGTGCATGTTTTACTTCTAAGTCCCCGTCGTGCAACAAGAGAAATAAGTGCAAAGGCATTAGACTAAACACTGTTGTATATTACAATTAAACTAGGCTCCGACTACCTTTAGGGTTGCTAGGAGTAGGAGTTTAATTGAGAAGTACTTTCAAGATTCCTGATGGGCCCGGTATACAGCCAGGGCAACTTTAATTTAATGCAGTGTCGCCCAGTTATATCGCTCATTTCAAATCGCAGTTCTTGGTTAAATATAACGACGTTTTAAAAACATAATCAAACTTTAATGCAATTTAGTTTGTCTTATTCTTCGTATTGTCCAGTCAAGGACAATATTATTTACAATAATTTAGGATTGTTGAGGGAGTGCGCGCAGGTGGTCTGCAGAAATCAGGTGGTGAATCAGACAGCCGATATCGATGTGTCACACCTTGAATGCCTATTGAAAATAATGTACAATTTTGCAGTAATTTACACTATTTGAATTATTTGCACGACAAGGCTATATATCTTTGAAACACTGGCCAAAGTAAGGTCATTCCAGCCAAAAGCTGTATCCGGGATGCTAAACCAATCAGAGAGCGTGTTATAAACCTAATAGCGAATCACAGTTGACTTTACATTAATGACACTGTATCCGCTCGAACTTTTAGGAATTTTAGTTGATCACGTTTATTGAGGGTGGATAGTTTAATTATTATGATCTTATAATCTCCATTTTATGTAAATACATCAAACTAAACTTTGTATTGCAGACGTATACAAGTATATAAATATATTTATCATATATACGCAAAGTATTTCAATATTTACACTAAAAATGCGCAATAGCTATAGATAACTGTTATCACTTTAAGTAATTTAAAAATACAATACTTATTTTATACTTTATATTAATTATTTATATTTAGGTTTTACTATATGAACTAAATTTTGATGTAAATTCACTTTTGATTTACGCCTAACAGATGTGGTCATGTGTATAATATTTCTGCACCAGATAATTTTCACGCAATAACATATGTATGTATTTTGTGTAACACATAATGAAATAAACAAACATGTGCCTTACTCAAGTGTGACATCATCACTATACTCAAGTATTAATTCTATGTTCTAATTGTATTATAATGTATCGCACAATATCTTGGTCAAATTTGTGAAATAATCACATCGTATGATCCACTTCTTTATACAGCAAAAAACAACAACAACTCATTACTACGCATTTTATTTCATTTGTTTTTAACACAAAAGGAAGTGACTAAGGCGTTGATTGTGTTGTCTGAATTAAGTTGTAAAGCTAACGTAAGTTACTTTACGCTACTAAAGAAGTAAATCACACTTCAAGATCACTCCATTTTACATAATTTTACTACATAGTAAAGCTGTAGACACCAAAAAAATTATATATTATTCTATTAACAAGCTTGTTAATATGACGCACAGCACAATGTGATGTTTTTGTGATTTGTGATTTTTTTTTTTTTTTTTTATGTAGAAAAACATTGAATACCATATTTCTATCTTCTTCTTTTTTCTCCCTACACCTTTTTTTTTTAATTTTTTTTTTAAGCAGAAAGGTCTGAAAGTGCATGGTAAATTATTGAAATACTTATCGTACGTTAAGGACATAAAACATATAAGAGAATCAATCTGCTCAAACTTAAAATCAGAATAGTAAAGAAGTATATTATAATAATGTTTATGTATTTAGGCACATATAAGCATAAGTTTTGATGGTGCAGTAAATGAAATAAAAACAGAAAATCTCATAAAAAAAAAATAATAAAAATAACAAAATAAAACATAAGAGAAATAAAGAGCATAATATCTAAAAGTCAATCAATGATAAGACCGGACTTGATTTTCTTCAATTAGCCCAAATGCATGAACATTGAAATAATTAAAAATTCTATAAAATTGAAATAAAGTTATTTATATTGATGGAATGGACATCATTAAGGTAGATATATAAAAAAAAAAGTAATTTAGCACAAAGCGGTTTGAATGAGTGATTATTTAAATACATAAACTCTCTCTCTCTCTCTCTCTCTCTCTCTCTCTCTCTCTCTCTCTCTCTCTCTCTCTCTCTCTCTCTCTCTCTCTCTCTCTCTCTCTCTCTCTCTCTCTCTCTCTCTTTCCAACCACTACACTTAATCAATATTTAATTGACTATTAAATCTTTATTTCCTCATTTTTTCTCTTTTCATCTGTCAATAATAAAAAAATATAGGTGCCCTCTTTTTTTAATTTCTAATGTCATGTTACTGTTAATATTTGTTTCTTCTTCTTCATTTTAAAAGTGACAATACAAAAATAAGATTCCTATAGGGCGTTAATAACATATATATATATATAAGAAATATATATCTCATTGTCAATGTAACGGAGTAAAACAGTTCATTGAGTAAATAACAATTTAACTCTGCAATGAAGTAAAACTTCAATTGCATACAAAAAGATCAATCAATTTATATAATATAAAAATAATTTTTCCAGTTACAATAAGGAAAACGACAAAATATAACAACTGTACTATAATGTACAAACAAGAAAAACGTTATATAATTTGAAACTTTTTTTTTTATTTCTTCTGTAATAACAATAAAATAATCATTGTAAAATTAAGTCTTTATATATCATCGTAATGCAATTTTTATATATAAAGTTAAAGGCACTTCACAGGCCTAACTTTATGTAATGATAATTTTTTTTTATTTCCCATACGCCAATGCATGATTGATCTATAATTGAAGTTACAACTGAAAGTCTATTTTTTAAATATAATTTTACGTAATTTTAGCATTAATTAGAAGAAAAGTATAGCATCGGAATTTTAAAATAAATTAAAATAAAAAAATGTTCCTTTTATACTTTCTTTTGCTCATTAATTTTTTTATCATTTGGAGAGTTAGTTTTTATGTGAGAAAGATTCTTAAAAAGAGGTTGTATGAGACATTCTCAAATATCTTTATTCGTCATCTTTTTTTTTTTAAATCTATATAATAAGGATATCATATTTTTTAAATGTACTACCTTATAATAATATTTATTTCCACCAAAAACAGATTTGTGCCCGATGACACACACGGTACACAAAATATAATTCATTATGCTGAATATATTTAAAATTACGTACATTCATACCCTTACCACGAAAGAGTAGTAATTACCGTTTATAAAATTAATTCTCCATATAAATTTACTGCATTAAACATTTATAATAAGTTTCGTTACCGAGTTATAAAAATATTTTAAAATTTCAATATATATTTATTTATTCCACTATTGCTATACATGATTACGAAAAGCATATTAACAAAATAATACTATAATATTAATTAATAAATGTAATGTTACTTAAAATGATAACATAAAAATTTTAGGTGGTAGGAAAAGCACACCACTTAATATTCATATTATACATAATTCATTACATAATGTGATAGCTGCCGATGTAATAAAAGAATTATTGACATACACATCATTTAAACAAGTGGGAATAGAAAAAAAAATGTGTGTAATTTCTTAACAATTAACTTATTATCATTATATAATCATCTTATCATCGTTATCAAGATAATTGACTACAAGACAAAATAAAGTGCTGAAAATTTTTATTAATTGCCTCATATAGTAAAAAAATAATGTAACACGTCATAATTCTCCCTAATTTATATATTTATATGATAATGTTCATAAGGCATTACAATAAAATATGATAAAACAGTATCTTTACATGTTAATATTATATTACAGCTTGTTAGTATATTGTTGTCTATATCGTTATAGTACAGGTGTACTTCTCTCATGAATGCTGACTTTTTAGTGAGGTAACGGGAGCTTTCTTAGTGACGTCACAGTTAAGGTGTCGTTCTGGGAGCCATCATAGGGTCTCATCATCATTTAACTTATATAAATATATATGGCTATGCCTTCCTTGCTTACACTCTTATACGTGATACTGTTATAATATATTTACCTTCTGTTTTATATACAAACAAAGCTATATTATATAAACGTGTTTTCTATTATATAAAAACACGCGATATTATAAGGAATTTTTTTATATAACGTCAAAATAATGTTAGTAGAATAAATATATACGTTTTATAATTATGTATATAAGGGAAATTAATTTCTGTATACAAATAATTTACATTACTCAAGGATTGTGATTAGTAAAATTACTACAAAGTGTTTAAACCATGGGTTTAAACATTGAATCCAAGGTTCAAGAGTTCTATTTACTGTGTATTAAAGAATAATAATATCATTTATTTTCACTTTAATATTTATATAAAAAAATATAAAGAATTGTCTCTTTTACTAAATATCAGTTAGTAATGCTCTGTTTTAAAAGTTCTATATCCATAAAAATGGTTCAAAAAAAAAAAAAAAAAAAAAAAAAAAAATTACATAATAAAGTGATCTCGTTTATATATCAAAGAAAAAAATATACGAAAAAAAGTTACAAAAAATGTACTTTTTTTTTGTGTGAGTCCAGCTAGCATCATACATTCACTTTCAAGACTTGAATTTAGTGATATAATTAATTTACAACTGAGGAAAAAAAATTAAAAAATATGACACTTAAAATTACAGTATTTAACCTCAAATATGTTTGACACAGAAAAAAAAAATCAACCTTAAGTTTATTATAATGTACATACATGTGTAATTATTTCTGTTTACCGTCAAAAAAATATTTAAGTTTTTATTGCAACTTGCAAGTTTTAATTATAAAATTTTCTTTTTATAAAATTCAGTTGAAAAGTTTATGAACTTAAAATTTTTTCTTATAATTTTAAATCATAAAAGATCTTCCAGATAAGCTTGAGTGAAAGAGGAATCTAGACTGATTAATAAGGTTTCATGTAAAAGAGAGAAGATGAAGAGAGGTCAAAAACATCAATGATTGACAGGTAACATCACTAACGATATAGAAGACAAAAAAATAAATTAGATTGCCCGGATATAAATTAATAAAAAAAAAATAAAAAAACGCTTTCAACTTATAAACGTCTCAAATTTGTTGTTTGTAATAAGAAAGTTTTCATAATATATTAAGAGAAAATATGTTATTGTTATATATATAGATAATTAACAAATTTAATACACCTCATATTATTATATTAAAATGTATGTGGATCGATTTTTTTTTATATATATTAAATATATTAAATTGTGCTGTATCGATGATTTAAAATTCTAGTTATTTAGCACAACGTCCCAGATCGCGTATATACATCATCAAGTTGCTTATAATATGTACAACAAGAGGTAGGCGGACGTATCACGTCATTCTGCCGCAAACTTGGCACTTAATAACAACTATTTTATACGTTTTAAAATAATAAACAATTTATATAAAATCATCGCGCATAACATAATGATATGACATTGGTATTATACAGAAAAAAAAAATGCTTTGAATTAAAATTGTTCGTTTCTCAATCTGATAAATGAATGAATAAATAAATACACAAATAAATCAATAGTATTACATAATGGGTGTAACAGAGGGCCAAACCAGATAGATTGTGAAGCCTATATAAACCTCAGCCTGTTACAAAAAAAGTTGTATTTTATATATAATTATTTATTATATTTTATAATATATCATAATCAAATACAACCGTTAAAATTTTAATTATTTCCAAATTTTTAAATCAAACTTGAAATCGTTTTCAAGCTACAATTTCTTAAATACTTTATTGATTATAGTATTACGTATACAGTAGTGCCGTGTGTTTACTATACACTTATAACTTATAATATACAAGAGCATTGACTTTTGGCTTCGTTAATATGGTACAATTTAAATTATTTCTCCTCGAGATACGATCACCAGATCTAGCTTGGCTGGTTTATTCAATAAAAATGAACTATATAATAATTAACATGCAGTCTATACCCTACTTTAATTATTTTGACATAGCAAAACATGTGAGATATAATATAATATATTATTTGATTTATGTCTACAAAAACAAGTTTTTATGTTACCAAATTTTTTTAATATATACAACTTGTTTTTATACGTTATATTTCACAATACTCTTTGATTTTACATTTACAAGACTTGAAATCATTTTTAGAGTGTTTAATTTAACTAAATAATAAAACGCATCTGATTTCACCTATTCAAGTCTTTTGGGCATCCACTGCAGTTTTGATTTAAATTACAAAGATTTTGTAATTCATGTTAATACTTCTTTAATTTTGTTTACTCACAAGAGCAATAAAAAATGTTTTGCAATATATATTCTACATTATTATTTATTTATTTATTTTAGGTTGAAAAAACTTGCACGTTTAATCATGTTCACACGGTATAATATTTTTCAATTTGCTTGCAATCTCCATCTAAAATTATTAAATTTAAAATGCAATCCAATTTATTGCATGCGCATTAAATTTTATTTCGTGAGATGAAATGGAGGTTATCAGAGATGAAAAATGAAATAAATAAAGTAAAAAAAAAAAAAAAAAAAAAAATGCTATAATAAACCTTAATACATTTCCAGCCTCAGTACAGAAATTAAAAATAATAATAATAATAAATAAAATAAATAATAATAATAATAATAAAACGCTAATATATTGGAAAATATAATAGACAAAAACGCTAAAAAATATGGTCCCGCAATGCTTAAAGATAGTAAATTATATGAACCTATGAAGCTTTTCCCGCCCGCCTTACTGATAACCTCCATTAAAAATATTATGTTGTCATTTTTACTGCTCCGTACAAACAAATACTTTTTACTGATAAGTATTAAGCATTTTCAGCAAAAACTATAGATTACTATAGGAATTAAATCCAAAAATTATTTTCAGTAATTGTGACTATAAATTTTTACTTTTCATTTATATAGTAAGTTCATAATTTAAAAGTCAATGCCTCTGTCTGTCTGTTTCGCACACTGCATATTATAAATGAATTATTTCTCATGACGCGGTATCAGTAGACACTCCAGCTGGTTTTTAAGAAAGAAAATAAGTTAGATGAACTGTTGCCCTCGGCATTATTACGTGCTCTTGTGAGTTAGTTAGCCAAGTTTGAGGACGTGGATATTTATATTATAGCGGGTTTACATAGTAAGCAAGGAAAGTGCTGTGATCCTTTTTATATACATAGGCAAAGCCATTTTTTTTTTCATGACGTGGAACGAGAGGAATTTTGCGCTGAAACGGTATATAAAAAAATATATTGATGTTGTGTTTGCTCCTTTTCCACAACCTTTCTTTATTACATCTTGATGTCTGCAAGAAATGACTCTTTGTGTGTGTGAGTGTGCGACCTCCTTCTTCATTTATGTTTACCTTTCCAAGACTTTCAATATCTCATTATTATATTGTTGCACTCTTTTTATGTTGCAGTTACTTTTTTGCATGATGCAATTTTATTTTATTATATATAGAGATTGAGTAGAGCAATAATAACAACAACAGTAATATACTGAATGGAAGTTATTTTATTTACTGTACTGTAAATTGAAATTTTTCCTTTTTTTTCTGTATAGGAAAATTGAAAGAAAAACAGTTGTTAGCCTCATATATACAGTATAGGATATAATTGATATGTTACAAAGAAGGAGAAGAAGAATTGCATAATTTTACACTATGCGAAAGCTACTATTAAGTACAAGGACGGATAGGGGGATATGGATAGGGATATAGGGATAGGGAGAGAGAGAGAGAGAGAGAGAGAGAGAGAGAGACTACTGTAACACAACTATTAATTTATGATTAAAATTCCAATGTGTATTTTATGGTGTCAAACACACGGTGCAATAAATTTCAGTGCATGCCATTTTAATCTGTTTTTACTAAGGAAATGACACGCATATTAAAAATATTGCACAGTTTGAAAAGACCATTAACAAAATAAAATCAATGATATACAAAAGTAGTAAAATTTATAATAAGCAATGAATTATTCAATATAAAGTAACATCTGTTCACTTATTTATTATTATCATTAAAAAGAAAGAAAGAAAGCGTAGTAAATACATAATATTTAAAATTAAAATCAATGAAAAGAGTGGAAGATGATTCAATGAAAGATTTCATTTTTATATTCGTATAAAAAAAAATGAAAGATTGATGATGCTCCACTTTAAATTTTTAACATTACATACGTGACTTAAAATTTTTGTCTCTCTCTCTCTCTCTCTCCCTCTCTCTCTCTCTCTCTCTCTCTCTCTCTCTCTCTCTCTCTCTCTCTCTCTCTCTCTCTCTCTCTCTCTCTCTCTCTCTCTCTCTCTCTCTCTCTCTCTCTCTCTCTCTCTCTCTCTCTCTCTCTCTCTCTCTCTTATACCCTGATGGCTAAACCACAATCTATAACCAATAACTCAAATCTATTTTCTCACTCTCATTTTTTGTTTCCTTCTTACCAAATTGGACACTTATAACATCTGCAGCAAAATAATGTACAAATTTTTATTTTATACGATGCACGAAGAGATGTATAATATTTATGTATTATATAGATTAGAATAAAAAACTCTCGCGACTACAACATCGTTAAATACATATAAGAACTGCCAACGGTCGATAAAATTGTCTCATTTTGTAATTTCAAAGAAATAAAGTGTGAATCAACATGACACAAACGAATGTCATTATAAACTATATACAAGATGACTATTACTTTCCAGCTGTGAAATTGAAAATTTTTCCACATTATAAATATAACTGACGGCTATAATAGTGAATGACTTAATATAAGAAAAGAATAAGTTCCTGCTCTTCCTAACGCTATTAAAAGAGAACAATGGGACAGCACGATAAAAATTATCAATACACGACGATTTTTTTCTATTATAGTTTTTTTTATAACAATAACGTTAGCAATGGATATAACGTTTTAAGAGCACTTTTAAAATTCAAAGCTTTTTATCAAGTGCTTTTTTTTTCGCTTACACAATATTAAGAATCACGTGTTCAATACATTACCATTTTTTTCACTGATAAACTGCACTTTAAAATTAATTATGTCACCTGGATAAAGTTGACTTGACAAACCACAATTTTCAATAAAAACTAAATCGATTTGAATTATTTCGTTTTAAAATATTTATAACTTCTTCTTTGTCTTTTTCTTTTTTCAGAAATAAACTGTTTATATAAAATGCTTTAAAAAGTACAACTATATATATAAAAAAAAAAAAAAAAAAAAGAAGTAAGATTTACGCGTAAAAATTATTGATGTTAAACTTACATAAAATGTAGATCAGGGTATATAAATATATAAAATACATTTTTACTAAGAAAATTACAAATTAAATTGTAGCACACTAATAAAGAATTTTTATTTCAAATAGGACAAAGATTAAACTGAATATAGCTTACGTCATTATTATAAAGTGTATACTATATATATATATATATATATATATATATAAGTTGAATTATTTTATATAACTCTCTCTTACAATAATAATACTACTTCATCAAGTATGTATGTATGTAATGAAGTAGGTGTGGATTATCCTAGGTGGTATCAGTAAGAAAAAAAATTGTATGAAGAAAGAAAATATGTGGGTCATATGAAAGAGATGACAAGACCTTAATGTATGTATTTGATATTTTGTTTTGTTTTCTCAACTAGGGCAGTAAAACTACGGAGAGAGAGAGAGAGAGAGAGAGAGAGAGAGACCAGTCAGTCAGGTGGGCTGGCTAGCTGGATGGGCACACCTCAATGGACAACATCCACCCACCCACACGCACGTCATAATCCTGTTAAACTAGAAGAAGCCACAACAATTTATTATGGATAACTATACAAAATAACACGATCTTGATTGATTTATTAGGTTCCAATGAAATGTATTGTAATAGATGTGGTATAATAATAAAAAAAGGGGATTGACAGTTTCTAAAGCTATTTCTCTCTCTCTCTCTCTCTCTCTCTCTCTCTCTCTCTCTCTCTCTCTCTCTCTCTCTCTCTCACACCCACACATACACACACAACAATTTAAAAAAATTATTTTAGATGTTTTTATTTATTGTTATTATATTCCTTTTTGCACGTATCCTAAAAACGTATGCAACCAGTAGAGCATCGGAATATACATTGTTGCCTATGTCTGCAGGATAAATAGGAAAACTGGCGACATTGATAATTCAGAATTACTTAGGAATAATATTAATTAGACCCTAATATAGAAAAAGACAAGACAAGAGAGAAAAAAAAAAATGAACGAAGGAAGTCCGGATGCATTTAAAAAAAAAAGTTCAATACGATACGATAGGCAATCCAAATAGCCTGACAATAATTATTACTTATAAAATGTTGGTTTCATTATAATGTCAACACGCTGTCCAACGATGTACAAAATAAGATTTACAGAGTTCAGTAACTCCAACAAGTTTACATTTTTGAAGAGCTTCACATATTCACGTCTTATTTGTTGTAACTTTGCACAGAAATTTGATTAATATCATTGTTTTAAATGGGAATAATTATTTTGCTATGCAAAATTTCAACAAATGTATATGAATTCACCTTTAAACGACCCTGTCTTTATAATTAGTTTTTTTTTCTTTTACTTAAAATATAATACAAACAATAATATACAATACACAATGTTAACACGTTTTTTTTTTCCTTTTATGTCATAAAGAGATTTTAATTGTATATAATCCATTACTTCGAAGGACGCAAATTTATAAAAGTAAGACTGCTTGTGCGGATTTAAGCTCCCATTTAAATTCTTTGAGTTATTTATATAGTCTTGCATACATGAAACATACATTACATTATAAAAATGATTTATTAAAAATAATAATCATTCAGTCCTTCAATAGCATATAAATATAGTAGATGTAATATATAACAAGAAAATAATGTCACATTTTGCTATACCTTGAATACTTTGAAAGTTGAATCATTAGTGCAAATTTAGCACACTTTGCACTCCAATAAATTTTCAATAAAAATTCATTAGACCTCTCTTATCTTTTAAAAAAAATCTCATTAAACAAATATGGAACATTAATTTAAACACACACGTTTTATTGTACAAAAAAGTGTAATTAAAACAAATACAAAACTTAATTATACTTCCGTCCATATAGATAAATTACAGTGTAGTTTAATTTTATTTGAAATTTTATCAAGAATTGCAGCTTTTAATACTTCCACACAAACCATTAGCAACAAGACCTGTTGTTAGCAAGTGTTTCATGTTTTTTTTTATTTTTTTTTTTATAGGTCCTCGGAAGAGAACCCTTTGGCACTAACAGAGCAAAAGGAGGGAAAGGATTGGCCCATAGTTTCACAAGAAAACTAGGCCCCGACAACCCTTAGGGTTGGTAGGATGCTTGTTGAGTAGGTTATTTATAAGATTGGGTTTAGAAGGATGGAAAGGTGATGTCTGTTGCCTGTTATTTTGTACTTTCCACTCATGGGTGGTTTCACTCATTGTTTTCAGCTTGCACTTCGACTGAGCACCAAAAACCATTGTCAGTATAAGTTGTTTTTTCCTCAAATTAAATAATAATAATAAAATAAAATACAAAATAAAATTATAATTCATGTTTTTCGTCTCTTTAAAAGAGATGTTTGTACTCGATAAAATTATAGAAACACATTAATTTCCGTATAAAAATTATATAAAATTGTATTTGTTCTATGCTGAGAAATGTATTTATGTACTCAAGTATGACGCTAGCCCGCAATTTCATACAACCACCCCATATAGAAAACTACATTCTTATGCTTGCAGACAACCAACTTTGTGTTTGTAAATATAAATTAAATTCGGGCCTAAAACTAAAAAGTAACGGAGAAAAACAACATTCTTTAAAAAAGGAACTTATGGAAAAATCACCATATAAATTTACATCAATTATTAATGTTTCAAAATATGTATATTTTTTTGTGTAGGCATTTATTTATGTATGTATGTATGTATTTTTTTTTTTTTTTTTTTTTTTTTGCACGCCAAAAAAACATAATGGTTATAATAATTAAGATGAAAATCAGTGTGATAATATAAACGACATTGAAGTTTATTAAAATTGGAGGTTTCGGGTTGAAATCTTGTGGCTTGCTGGGAGGCAGCTATATAGTATATAGTAAGCAAGCGCGAGAGCGCTAGAGAGAGAGGTCACGGCCAACTGGCCTGCTGCTCTTGCGCTCCACCGAGTCACGTGACGCGACACCACGACGCACTCACTCACTAAAACACGATAATCGCGCTATAGCTGCTCGTTCCGGGGCTTGAAGTGGGTCGACTATTCAACACAGTGGGCAGCATTACCTTTTTTTTTTTTTTTTTTTTTTTCAAATCTTTTTCCTGAATGTGTCACCATTGCGTACGGACTAATATGTATTTAATAAACGTTCGCCACTCCTATATGCAACTTGAATTATAATAAGGCACTGCGTCGCCCATCACACACATCGCTGTATGCCAATATTTATATATAAATGCCACTTGTTAAAACTTATTCGATTTTAAACATTGTATGACCTGTATTCTTTATTTCCGCGTATTTATTTTTAACGTAAAAGTTGAGATCATGTAAAAATTTAAAAGGGCACAGTTTATAATTGCATTGTAATTTATGTACAGCTGCGTATATTAAAAAAAAAACTTTTAACTTGCAAATATACGTGCAAAACAACAATGATAAAAAAAATAAAATGTCAATACAATATTTATGAATGAATGAATATTGAAAAAACTACACTCTCACCATCTAAAATAGCGCTCACTCTTATAAAATATCAATAAAAAATTTAAAAAATTATTATATTAACATTTTCCAACTTACCAAGATCGTTATTGTTGAATTAGTAATAATAAATTTTCTTGTGATTATGCATTGAAAAGCACTTAATTGACCGTGCTTTAATTAATGAAGTAATCCTCAGGAGCACATTTGGTAAAATCCTGAACTGAACGTAACACACTCAGCCACCTTTTTTAATCGACGAGGTTCTAACGACTGGAGAATGTTATGTTATTATTTTTTTACTAACTTCTCGCATCAATCAAAAATGCACGGAGAACGTGATTTCCCCGTGAACAGTGAGAGGTCGCTAGTCTTCAGCCATATTATTATTTCATATTAATTAAATTAACTGTTACTGAAATATAATAAATTAATATGCCTAAATTATAGTTTTTCAGCAAATGTAATTTTTTTTCTAATGACGCAAGATGTATTAAAAATTTGGTAAATCCCTAATTTCCGCTTTTTAATTTTCAATAAAAAAAATTCTTTTCAACTACCAGTCAAAACTTTCGCGCAAAAATGAAATAGCTTTTAAATTTCTCCTATAGAGGCGCTGTATAACTTCCGGCAAACGCCCCAAAAAACCAAAGCAAGCGAGCGGTTCGTAAGAGTAGCAGCTGACGGACTTGATTTATCAAAAATAAGGTAAATAAGCTTCAACTCTCTTCTTTTATAATTCATCTTATTTATAGAACTAGAAGAAACATAGTTCAATCATCAATTCATAATTGTCATTCCATTATTGTGTTCTGGGAGATGTTTTTCAGCAAAGACCTCAAATCGTTTTGAGGAAGCCGGCTTCCGTGACTCAATCTCTGAGTCATTCGTTTTCAATGTTTTGCAATTCTAGGTTTGCTTTTTACTTACATGAATAATTTTTTTGCTGCTTCAAGTAATATTTACAACTTCTAATAAAATATTAATTGCTTTCAATTTTCTGCTTTATTTAGGAATATTAACATCTAATGGTTGTTTGGTCGATCCTGAAATTACTCTTTGAAAGTTCCTTAGATTTTTTGTATGCAGGATGTCAATATGTTTTTTGTTTATTATATTTCTTTGTATTTTTTAACACGTATTTCTTCTTTCCTCAGCATTTCTTTTTCATACAATTATGATAAATAATCACTGAAAAGCATTACAGCCTAGAGTCTTATTTTATTTTTTAATAACTGTACTTTTTTTGATGTGATTTAAAATTTTCTGGCAAACTATACTTTTTATCCGCATTGCACTAAAAACAAACTAATTTTTTATTCTAGAATATTTCTTATTTATATGGCTTTCGTTTTGAAGGATATATATAACCAATATTTTACTATTAGTATACAAATATGACAAAAAAATGTAGCAGCCATAGGAATTATATGCATACAAATTAAAATATTACATTATATCGCAAATATTTTTGTTTGTTCGTAAAATAAAGTTTAAAAGTCAAATCCATATTTTGCGAGAACATTTTAATCCCATTTTTTTGTAAGCTAGTTTTCTTGTATGCATATATTGGGTTTGAAATATTTTATAATAAGGTTTTAATTCCACCACGTAATCATAAAATATTAATATATATATATGTTTAAACAAATTAAATTAACAACAACAATACAAATAAATTGACTTTTTTTTATTACTATTGCAAAATTTCAGCCCCTGCGATTATAGGCAACAATATTGTCCAATATGCGCAACTGGTTGCCTAAAATTTAGGCTGCACGTTGTTTAATGGCGGTTAATATAAATACACTATTTTGTTTTTTATATTTTAAAATAGCTTGAATAACTGTCATAATATTTTGTAATTAAATTTTAAGCAATGTGTACATATGGGCTTAAAAGTGATAAGAAACGCTCATGCGCAGGGTTTTGGCTGATAAGGTGTGGTCGACGTGCGGTTCTTTGGCTTTGATAAAAGACTGGAAATGGGCAGAGAGAGAGAGACAGGCGTGAATGTGACAGCTAGACGATTGAAATTAAAATACCATTCAAGGGCGTCACACCCGTCTAAAAAAAAAGAAAAGAAAAAAAAAAAAAAAAAAAAAGCTCAACTGCGTTCTATCACGCTTTTATTAGTTTTGTTTACTTTGCACGCAAATAATTATTATTTTGTAAAAATAATTTTCAATACCATATAATTTTTATAACACTACTATATAAAAAATATATATTATAAACATTTGCAAAGTCATTATTGAAAGACATGAATCTTGCTAAAAAAAACGGTAAATTCACTTGTGTAGTTAGGTGTATTATTATATGGCACACATTCATTTTTTTTTCTTCAAAGTAACGGTATAAATAAACTTATCTTATCCATTTATATTAAAACCGCAAATCTCTCCAATTAATATGCATTACTTTTTATTCAATTGCATTAAAACTATATCGTATATTATATTATTATAAAGAAAGATGTTCTGTAAAAAAACATTTCACTAACTAAAAATTAGGTTAGAGATCGTTATATTTGGATACTGACACGCTTGAAAAAAGTAGAAGAAGAAGTGATGTCATAATTTAGAATTTAGGTGTTCAAATATATTGAGTAATATAAAGTTTATTTTAAATACTAATTAAAAATTTCGTTGATATTTATTTTTTGACACTATACTTTATGTAAACTTTTTTTTTTTTCTATACTTAAAAATGATAAATGGTTTCACACCTGTTCGTCTCGGTCGGTTTATTATTATTGTTATATTAGATAATATTCTAAAATTTTGGTGCTCAAACGGTACCCGGAAGTTATATAGTGGAATATGTTGGGTGCTAGTTCAACAGATGGCTCTGACGTTGCAAAAGTTAGTTTTAGTATTATTATGATATGGAAAAAAAAAGTATACGGGTCGAAGTTATCTCGGTATCCGCTCTCGCGAGTTGTGTCTCGCGTCCTTACATCACATACACGAGGAAAAGAGAAGGCTTGAGCGGCAAATACTGTGTTGTGCCGGCAAGGAGAACATCCATCGGATTACATTGCATGGTTAAAACCGGCGTTTTAAGTTTGTTTTTAGGTTTAGAGTGACTGAACTACATTTTTTTTTTTTACACATTAATAAGTTGGCACCAGTATTTTTTGGCACTAAAAAGTGAACTTTTATTTTTGTTTTATTTTAGGTTATGCAGTTTGTAAATATAAACATTAAAAAAAAATATAAATTAAAAATAAAATGTTAATTTTATAAAATTAATAAAGAAAAATCATGCTGTGTTGTGGATTTAAAAGTAAAGATCAAAAACGTGAACTTGAAGAAGATAAAAAACTTTGTGATGATAGTAATAATGACAAAGAACAGACAAAAAGTGATGGAGAACAAAAGGTTGATAGTAATACAGAAGCTGTGACTGAACCTTTATTAACTCCCAATGGTGATACCGAAGTTCCAGACTTAAGTGTATCTTCTCCAGCTGGTAGTGTATTTGATGCCGATTCACTAACCACAAAAGACTCCGAGGCCATTACTGTGGCTGGAGCAACAAATCGTGCTCCAGCTTTACCAAGGTGGTGGTCACAAGAAGAAGATGAACCTCCTATACCTGCAGTCTTAGGTCGTGATGAACTTGCACTTAGGAGACATCGTTTCTTCTCTGCAGACTCGGCGCCTCTAACTCATCACGTCCGCTTTGATCCGCGAGGTCCTACTGTCTTACTTCCAGGTAGCAAAGCGCCGGGTACCACGCCCCCCCGTGTTATCCTCCCACTTTATATAATTTTTGCTCCATATATACACTCACTCGCTGCTGGTTGCAGCATCACTCGCTCTCGTTTTGTTGCTTTTTGCTCACATTTTGCGAGGCCGGTCGGTGGATGCTGGCTGGCTGCTTTTGCTTTAGCTACCGTGTGTAGCCCGGGTATAACGCACGCTCTCTCTCTCTATCTTGGAATGACCTGACCTCTTATCTGCACGCCCACACGTTACTAACAGAGGTGGTAGGAGGGATAGGTGCATGGAAAATTGATAGATACACTCAGTCTACCTCAACATTATAAAACTAATTTATCTCATGAGTTTTTTTTTTATTTATTTGTCTGTTTGCCGTCGAAGTTTTCCAATTTGGTGTCTCAAGTGAGTTTATAAAGTTGAGATTTATTTATGTTTGCTCTCAGTTTTCATTCAGCAAAGTATAAATATTGAATGACGTGATGTCAGAAGAGAACAGACAGCCAAACACGTAACGTTTATATCTCTCTTACTTTACTTACATGCCAAAGCGTACGTTATAATATGCGTTCCACAACCATAACATAAACATTTTATAATAATAAATTACCCAACCGACAAGTCAACTTAAAAAAAAAAAAAAAAAAAAAAAAAAAAAACAAAAACAAAACAAAGAAAGAAAGAAAGAAAAGAAAAGAATTTTAGCAGAAATAATTATATTATAAAGTTTCATAATAAACTTTAAAAAAAGAATTAGTTAATTAAAAAAAAAGAGTATGTTATTTACGGTGCATATTTCTAAAATATTGTAATTGAAAGATTTTTTAAGAATTATTTTGATTACAGTTGGGGCAAAATTATCAAAATAAATAATAATCAAAAAAAGTTTTCAAACCGCAAAAAAAGAAAAAAAGTTGTATAAAATAACCATGCCATTGCCTATGGCTGTATCTTTTTTGTTGGTCTCTATGGTATTCTTGGCTATAGCAGCCCCACCCCTATTTCTACGTGCTATTTGCTCTATCAAGCCTACACGAAGCTGATGGCACGAGCACGCGCGTGCTTCACACCGCGGGTAAAAAGATATGTAAACATCCTATATCTAAAATACCAGTTTTCTACACAAGTAACCTCTAGACTCATATCTATTGCTTTAACGATCATACTTATAGCTTCAGTTACCCCACCAAACCCCTTCTTTTTGTTTTTTTTATTACCCGCGATTTTGTACAGAGAGAATAAAGTATCTAAATATCGATTTTTCTCTGCTAAAGAAGTTAGCAACATTACTATAATCTCATTCCTTATATACTTCAATTTTATTTCTAGTGATTATTATTGTTATGGCTATTTTTAAGGGTTTGAAGTTATAATAACAATATTTTTAAATTGACTTTTTTTTTCTTTTTTTTTTCCCATCAATTTTATAAAGATTTATAGTTTGGTAAATGAGAATTAGAATTTGTATTTAACTTTGCAATATAGTTTTTCAGTTTATGATAAGATGACACGGCAAGGTATTTGTTAAGCATGGTCGCGGCATGCGTTTGACCTGGTATATTTGATGCAAACTTGAATCTCGGGGTCATGCCCCCCCGCCCAGCCAGCGTTGCTATAGCAACCATAACATTGCGGGCTGAGTGAGGCTGCTTGCTATACTTGCTTACAGTGCTGCTGCGGCACAAAAGGAGACACATCATAATAATGCTTTATATTATACATACATACAAGACCAACGCGATGTTGTATCCAGCTTATATTATACTTGACGTCATTCTTACATATGTGAAAATAATAATATGCAAAAATAATAGTCTTCTTATTTCACGATTGTATTGACAACGTTTCTTTTCATTAATTTGACCTTTTCCATGCGTACTGCTTTCTTTTTATAGGATAAAATTAGAGCAAATTTTCGTTAATGATTCATTTTTCTATCTCGTTTAGATAAATTATGAAATTTTAGGCACATCGTAACAGCAGAATAGTTAACATGCATTATATCGATAAAATACAATAATATTTGCCTTGCTAGTTGAATAATATGTAATTGTACTAAATGAAAAATCTTAACCATGCAGTAAATAATTCTCTAACGTTTTGTGTATCTCGATAAAAAATTAATTTTAAAATTCTTTAATTCTTCGTGTTTATAATTTTTTTATGCAAAAACATAATAGTTGTATTGTTTTTAGAATCATTATAGTTTCTGTAAAAACAATTTAATAGTATACGTCAAAGTTTACGCTTTTTTTTTTAGTGTGACCTTAACAAGGTAAACTTGATTTTCATATTTTTATTATAGTATCGTGCTAAAAAAAAAAAACTATATATACGTACGTACAAACCGTAAAGAGATAGGTGCTTCACCGCTTCAAGCTTTCGTTTAAAAAAAAAAACTTTTTAGGCGCCTCAGACTACATAAAACCGGTATTATAGATTAAAATATATTACATTTTTATGTTATCGTTTCATAGCAAAAATTTTATACATACGCGAAAAAAACGAACGTAACCTCAAGCAATTAAATTTTAAATCCATCCAGAATTCGTCGAAATTCCATTCTTCAAATAAAAATTGTTGGAAATTAATTTTCTCTAAATTATTTTCTTCTGTTGACATTTTTTTTTTTATTCAAAATTTAATGTTAGCTAATTTTCAATTTAGATTTCTCTGTCTCTTTTCAAGTGCCTTAAAATATGCAACCAAATTTACTTTTTAATAATTTAACAGTAGTTACTTAAGCTTCTTTAGGCCCCCACTTTAGAAAAAAATATATAAGCTTCTTATTTCAAAGTTAAATTTCACTTTCGTTTTATTATTCATAACTGGGAAGAATTTTTCTTGGCATCAAATATTTTATGATTTACATTATACATCTTTACCGACGATTTTTTTCCGTCTCACATAGAAAGTATATCTTCATTTTTTTTTATTTATTCTGACTGCTATAGTTGTCTGATAAGAATAAAATTTGCAACGTATATTAACTTTTGTATATTTTACTAATGGCCTGGTAAATTTGTGAGTCCATTCATTACTCTTGTACAAACCAAAGAAAAGGGGTTGTACACGTGGTTTAAGTTAAACAAAAAGATCCATCAGTAATGCTACATTTAGATTTTAATTAATTACTATCCGTGTATATAGAGCATTTATCACACAGAATAGGTAAAACCAATTATTTTACCTTTCATCACTTCTATACGTGCGATAAAAACATATTAAAATATTCATTGCTTTTTTTGGCAAAAATGAAAATAATAACAAAAGTAATAAATAAATAATATTGATTACATTTTTCATTAAATTTTATACTACCAACTCTATTGAAATTTTAATTAAAGTCTGAAAAAAAAAATTAATGGAAAAACGTATAAGACAGAACAATAATAATAATAAAAGATGTTTAAATAAAAAAATGAAAACAAAACATTGCTTGTTAAGCTATAGAATAATTTTATTGTCATGCTCGTTCTTCTAAAAAAAAAAATAAAAAAAATTATAATAAAAAAAAAATAAAAAACGTAATTTTTATGTTTGCATTATAAATTTTGGAAACACTCCAATTTCATTCAAAAAAATATATATTGTACACAATCCAAGTTTACTTACTAAAACTTCTAATTTAAAAGAATGACGTGATATATAAGTTACGTCATTTACTTGACTTTTTTTTTTATACACGTAAGTTTGAAATTATCCAGAAATACCTTCGTAAGTTAAGGGGGGAAGTATGAGTCTCGTAAGGAGGGGAAGAAATTAAAAAAAAAAAGAAGAAGAATATACTAAATAAAGCTAAGTATAAGTAAAGTAAGAGAGAAGTAGAGACCGGTCCTGCCTGCCTGGTTGTGTTTTTCTTGAACTAAATGTAAAACGGAGGAGATACAGCCAGTTTTATAAATGTAAATGCTACACAGAGAACTGTGAACTATAATAATATATATGGGGAAAAAGAAAGAAAGAGGGGTAAAAAAAACATCATCTTGAGTATAAAAATGTCCTATGAATCGCCGGTACACAGGTTGAGTCAGTCCTTAGCTAAGTTTTCATTAGTATCGTTCTCTCTTCTCGTTCTTCTCTATATTGCATAGTGTTCCGTTACTTCATTTTCTCTTGCTTTTATATTGTTTTCCGTTTACAAAAATATTTTAAAACGACAAGAAGAAGAAGAAGTGCATCTGATATCTTAACTTGTGGTTACACACTGTATAATTTTTTTTTTATTATCTATAACAAAAAATCTTTTATATAACGGGTTAATTTTTATTATTATTATGTTTTTTTGGTGTTAATTTTCTCCCGCATCGCTTCCATTTGACACAAATTTTGTAATACACAAGTATTTTATAAAGTGTATATAGCGTAAAAAAAGGAAATAAAATAATAGTAATTGTTAAAATTAAAAGTTTTCAAAATTGTTTTATATTTATATACTATAGTGGCTTAGTAAAATGTATTACGATTAGGTTCTAAAGCATTTTTTTTCTTGTGCGTTTGTTGTAAGTTCTAAGAGAACTCGATTTTTCATTTAATTGCACAATTTTAGGAGCAGTAATCAACTTGTATTATATTTATAAATAATATTTTTCGTTGCTGCAAATTTTATGATCAAATTTGTTTTTCCATAAGAAAAGCATTGAGTTGAGTATAAAATTTTGATCACTAGTAAAAGTTAAAAAAGAAAATATATAAATCGTGAATTATTATAATATACTGTTAATGTGAGCCGAGTGGGGATAAAAAAAAATATTTAAACACCTGTCCGTACTACTAAAACGGTATAGGTTATATTCAGGCAATACTTAATTAAAATTAAAAGTTATAAAACATCTAAAAATATGAAAAAATTTAATAATAAAATAATAACTCGCGTCCTATCTGCATAGAAAAAAAAGGGGCGTTAAAAAGAAAACAGACCTAATGTAAATAATAATAATATTCACCCTATGCATTATTTGTCAACATATGTTCATTCGTTAGCTATGTTTTCTCGTTATATAGTTATTTAAATATTACCATAGAAGTTGACAGCTCAAAGTGAATGTAAAAAAAAGTGTTAGAAAAGTCTCTCTTTGTGTATATCATACCAAATGTACTATACAGTAATTTAGTTTTACCTTTATACCTATACTCTTTGATGTTATAATAATATTATATAGCAGCTTTTTTGGATTGCGACACATGTATAAGGTATAGCCAGTACTATAATATTATAACAGTTCATATGACGTATATAATAAAATTATTTCCGTTGACAAAAAAATTACGTTTGGATTTTTTAAGGATTGCTCATCCTGTATGCAATAAGCAACAGCTGTATAGTCTTTTTGACTCGCGATATACAGTATACCGAGGCGCGGCTGTCTGTCTGTCTGCCTGCCTGCTTGCATATAGCCAGGTGCGGCCTTTTGTTTCTATGTACTCTCTTCTGCAGAAAAATTGATTAAATACAATAAGTTAACCAATCAAATCATTACGTAAAGTTTATTTACCAGAATATTATTTGATAAAAAAAATGATCAAATAATCAATGTGTCATGTTAATAGCGTATATAATCAGATAAAAAAAAAGTTAATCCGAGACCATTTAACGTTTTATCTTATAAATTATTCTGTCTTTTAATCCCCCGTAAGCTGATTCACGCTCCGAAATTTGCTTTTTTTTAATACGTATTTTAAAATAATTGATTGCATTTTTTTCAAAAATAGTATAGTAATCGGTAAGATATGAGAAGCTAAATCTTAAAAACGTAAAAAAGGTCATATTTTAATAATAATATATAGATCGATTTTATTGTGCTATATTTAAATTTTGCTTTTACATTCTGTGTTCATAATTTCCATATTTTAAGACTATATAGCAACACACTACAGTACAACTTTGTGGCTAAAAATTACCTCATCAGTTTTAAAATGTAAATTGTTGTGAGCAGTTTTCATGGTTATACTAATAATAATAATAGAAAATATAGCTTGTTTTGTGTTTTAAAAGTATTAGGATGGAAGAAAAAGAGAAATAATATTACCCTGGGGGTCTTCATTTGCTTTTAGTTAAAAGTTGCTCTTTGTTACAGAAAATTTGTCAAAGAACGAACAGTTCAAGCGTCTTTTAATTTTGTTCTCTATAGACATTATTATTTAAAAAGAAAAAAAATATTAATAAAAAAAGTTGAGAGACAAAAGAAATCAATAACAAAGTAGCTCGAGACAACTTTCCGTCACACCCAGACTAATTATTCAAACACGTACGTAATTATAATTATGTTTGTAATGATGCGGTAATGTTTTGCAAATACCATTGTCAAAGGTATATCAAAACAAATTGATATCATACACGCTATTTATAAGCTCTCTAATAGCCTAGACACAACAATTACTTTTAATCACCGCAAACAAGTTCGTATTTCAGATTAATGAGCGTATATAGGTATAGACAGACACCCTCTCTTTTGATAAAATATCAATTTGCAGGCTTCATATTATCTTTATTGATTCTTCATTATTTTATTCAGTCGAGTATATAATAACGTTATTGATTACGTCTTTTTTTTTATGAGTATATTATCGGTTTTAAAAGATTTTGGAAGTGATGCGTGAGATTAAACAAAAGAAAATCACTTATAGTAATAATAAAAGTTTTAAGATCTGCAATGAAAGTGGTATTTTATTAGGCTGGGATCCCTCAGCATCAACCGCTACCCCACGTACTTGTGCCGTGGTTCACGCTCAAACATCATTTGACGAGGAAGGTGGTGTAGCCGCTTGCTCCATCATGGCTAGTGAACTGGAGTCTCTGGTGACTCGACTAGAGAAGGTGACAACTCGACTAGAAACCCTAGTACCTCCTGGCTCAGGTTCGCTCCAAGCATTGCTAAATAGCACCCTCACCGAAGAGGAAGAGGACGAGGAATATAATCGACCTACGTCCCCTTTGCCACCCCCGCAGTTATCTTCCCCATCGTCTTCTGCATCCACGTCTACTGCTTCCACTACAGCTTTACCCGTCCCCTCTGCTAACAGCCCTCTGCGTGAGTGACTTGACTGACTGCATGATCACTTACTTGTGTGTTTATACACGAGGGAATATTTATTGCTACACGTGGTGTTGCTCTAAATAAAATACTATCTCGGAGACGTAGTAATCTATATTGTATGACTGTTTCAAATTAGACGTATAACTGCGAATATTGATGTCTTGTTGACGACTATAATGATATAGGGTGATGAATTACACCATTTTATTGAATAGAATAAGAAGCATTAAATATTTCCCGTGTAATTTATATCGTGCATGATGTTTATTTCCATCTATCTTGATAATTAGACAGAAAACATACATGAAATGACAAAAAGTAGATTTTATGTGATAGCAACAAGTTTTGCTTGTGCTATTAACAAAAAAAAAAAACTTTTATGTTACATTTTATACCTTATGTTTTTGTCACTTTGGAAGATGTCGAGTTTCATCATTAAAAACTACTTTTTGTATTTGATGTGTTTTACCAACACATAATTGCCGTACATATATATAAATCATCGTATTTTATGTTTTTCATATTTTTAAAACATTTTTTATTATCATCTTTTTATAGTAAAATAATTATGTTATTACTCCCTTTAGGTCATTCATTGTTTAATACTTTTTTTTTTTAGTATTTTTAAAATTTCTTGCATATCATTTTTTTAAAATATTTCATCGTTTGTTTTCATTTTTACTTTTGTATTCCCAACTCGCATATATATTTGTAATATTAATAGAGAGAATATAATATAGTTGAGATCATAAATTCCACTCATCTAAATGTTATTGCTATGGTATATTACCCAGAGAGCAAATTGAATTTCCAGAAAGAATTTTTGAGTAGCCTATAGCTCTCTGCGGTATGTAGTTACGGCGCTGGCGCCAGATCTTGCGCTGTAAATATTTGATATCGTATCACATATGAGCATTCTGTACTTTGGCTACGTACAGTACTATATAGCTCTTTTTTTTGTAATTAAAATTGCATTTTTTTTTTTTTTTTTTGCAATTACAATTTACTTTAGTTTTTTTTTTACCATGGTCTTTTTTATAATATATAGATTACATAATTAATGTAAAACGAACATGTTATATATATGTACTTAATAACTACCTTACACATTACATATATTGAGTAAGGTTAGTTAAAAGTGCATTATTTTGATTGCTCGTATATATACGACAACTAACCAGTCTCTCTCGCTATACATAAGCAAATGCAGCAGAACCAGTTTATTACATTTTCTTTCGAGTCAAAAAATGTTGTGTTCGGACGATGTAAAGTCAAAGTCGATGACTGCTTGCAAGTTCAGAGACTAAGAGGACGTCCTCAAGATCACATCTCTTATTATCTGGACCATGGAAGCTGCGGAATTATTTAGTTGTCATGTACCACATTTCACTTTAGCAGCACCAGGGGTTAGACATTATATCGCGTTTTATCAAGGTATATTCTATAATAATACACACATGTTTGTGTCTTTTAAGTCGACTTTTATTTTATGATAAAATTAGGTATTTTTGTAATATAGTCAACGTGGCAAACGACAACTGATTTTTATACAATTACAGCATTTCGCAGTTGATTCTTATCTGTTCGTCTACATCACATCGGGCAGCTAAGATTTTTCAAACTTTTTGTTGTTATTGCTGTTTTCAATTGTTTCTGTTTTTTAATAATCACAGCTTGGTGTGTGATTGGTGCACGAAATTAACACAATTGTTGATAACTTTAAAAATAACACTTGCCCCCCCTTTTTTTTTTAAACAAATTAATATATCTTTTGTTTTCCAGTATTTTGCTTTGTGTGTTTTCAATTATTGTGTCACTTTTTAAATTATAAAATTTAATTACAGCCCGACACTGAAAACTAGAAGGACAATAGTTCCCCGGTTTTAGATCGATACAAAAATTTATTTGATTATTAAATATTATAATAATCACACGTTAATGTGAATTTTAAAATAATTATTTATAAATAAATTTTTATCCCCTTCACTTTCTTAGAAGTTGATATTTAACGTGTTGCTTTATAGATTCCGTTGGGCTGTAGTTGTTTTGTAATTTATTGTATGAAACTTCATATTAATCTATAATAATTTTCATCCATTTCCTGTATCCATAATGTATTTTGTATTCACCTAAATCTCGAGTCAAATATGTGTGCCACTTTAAAAAAAAAAAAAGAAAAAAAAAAAAAAATCACAACCCCGCCCTATACAGTATACCCCCAGTGATATATTATTTTGTCTATTACTAATACACGCGCCATTTCATCGTGTATTGTTGTTCCTGTTTTCCATCACATAAATCTATAACTAAATCAGTAGCATATTTGTATATGGCTTAATAAACACTGTCAAGCAATATTGTCGCTGTTAAATCGTGTGGAGCAAAAAAAAAAAAAAAAAAAAAAAACTTCTGATTTAGTTAACACATTTTTTTTTTTTTTTTTTTGACATCGTGCATTTTAAATGTTTCAATAAAAGTACATGATATTTCATTCACTTGCTTAATTATTGTTTATATTTCATATTTTTCAAACAATTGTGTAATCAATTATTTGTTATTTGATTCTTTATTGTATGTAGTATAATATATAAGTATAATCAATGAATTGGATTGGCTAAAACTTTTTATGTTTACATATCATGTTACTTTTACAGAAATATAATATACTAACAGGAAGTATTGTATTGATAGCGCAAGACTAATTTATGTTGTTCAATTTTACAGACTTGGCCAAAATGGGAAGTCATTCACTGCCAATGTTTGACGACATTCTTCAGGGGCCCTTTGCGACGTACCTGCGTGTGTCGGCCCAGATTGGAGGTGATGTTGGTACCCATGCAAATCTTGTGGAGCAGGCTTTCAAGTAAGTGTAACAGAAGGGGAAAGTACAGGGCGTAAAATTTAATACTAAGCTTATAAAGAAGAACAAGAAAAAGAAAAAGGAAAAAAAAAAAAAAAAAAAAAAAATGTAATTGAATATTACAACGATTGTTTGTGATTTAGGGCCCAACGTGCTTACCTTACTTTGGCGGCAGAATCTCGTGCTCCAACAGCCTCTGAACAACAGGAGCTACTAAAGCCAACCTCTGAGAAAATCTCTTCAATCCAAAGTTATCGTGAGAAGAACCGCCCCTCTCCGCTATTCAACCACCTGAGCGCGATTAGCGAGAGTATTCCTGCCCTTGGTTGGGTGGCTGTGGTAAGTACTCATCTAATACCAGTGCAAGTCCATTGCAAGTCCTCAGACATGACCATTAATGTGTAATATTGTGTAGAGTCCGACCCCTGCTCCATACATCAAAGAAATGAACGATGCTGGTCAGTTCTACACTAATAGAGTGCTCAAGGAGTGGAAAGAAAAGTAAGTTAAATTGCTAATATTATTATACAATTACAAAAATGAAGGGGGGAAAAATCCTGTTGATGTTAAAATTAAAATTTTTATTAGAAAATAGTAGGAAAAAGATTAGAGCATGTTGAATTGGAAATTAATACAGCGCAAAGTTTCTCTAATTTAATTAGTAGTTATTTGGGACTTGAAATCAAATTCTCTAGTATAGACGAGTGCTAGATATATTTTTATTAAAATATACATTAAAAGGCTAGGGATACTATGTCAATAAAATATGCTATATTTACACAGTAATCCTCATCCTTTTAATGTCTTATTTGAATAAAAATACATCTAGCACTCGTCTATGCTAGAATATGCTGATCCCAATTAAATATTTAAATGAGAGAATCTTTGCGTTTTATCAAAATTTTCAATTCAACGTACTCTGATCTCTTTTCTTCGATTTTCTATCAATATTTTCATTATTATACAATTATTAAATATGTAAAAAAATTTCTCCACAGGGATAAAAAACACGTTGAGTGGGTGAATGCTTGGGTTCAAACTCTGACTGAACTGCAAAAGTTTGTCAAGCAATATCATACAACGGGGCTCGTATGGACAGGAAAAGATGCTCCCAAAGCAGGTACGAAATAACAATCATGAGATTATCTGTAAGCTAGCAGTATTTTGCATTGAGTATTTTGGCTCTCTAGGTGCTGGTGGAGGTGCTCCTCCTCCTCCCCCTCCCGGCTGCCCTCCCCCTCCCCCCGTGCTTGACATGAGTGAGCTGTCCATGTCGGGAGGTGATGACCTTGGTGCAGAGAGAAATGCCTTGTTTGCAGCAATCAACCAAGGAGAAGGAATCACTCGCAGTAAGTCAATGTTCCTCCTAGCTTTCCTATCTGAAATGTCTTTCTTAGTTGCAGCATTTCTTCAACTTGAAATTTTGATAAGATTTCTGTGAGGTTTTTAAATTTTAAATTGAATGTACTGTGCATTATTGGAAAGACAGTGTAACTTTTTTTTTTTTTTTTACATCAAGCTACAACTGCTATCATTCTAGATGGTCACTTGCTTAACATTGCAGAAGGTGACTTTACTTGATTGTAACAGTTAACTGAAAGTTGGCCGGTGTTTCAGTTAGCAGAATTATGTTATATATAGTTACCATCACGTCTTACAAAATTCAATATGCATTATACTCTCAAATTTTGTGATATTTGACTCAAAAAGCACCATTTTTGTGTGTGTCTGCTGCAATTTCATATGATCAAAAGTCAGCCTACATTTGTTTGGTCAATATTATTCAGAGTAAAAATGTTATCCTTAAATTACAGGTTTAAAGAAAGTAACTCCTGATATGCAAACTCATAAGAACCAAGCTCTACGTGAAGGACCTGCTCCTTTCAAGAGCAATAACGTAACCTCAAGCAGTCCTGCTGCCAAGCCTGCAGTTGCTAAACCACCCAACATGTCCAAGGACGGCAAGAAATGGAATGTGGTAAGTAACATAAAAATTGTATATCTCATGTGGTGTCAATTCTAATATTTATATTTAATACTGACAGGAATACTTCAAGGGACGTAAAGACTTAGTGATTGACCAGGTGGAAATGAACAATGTGGTTTACATGTTCAAATGTGAAGATTCTGTTCTCACCGTCAAGGGAAAACTCAACTCTGTGGTGCTTGATTCTTGCCGTAAGACTGCAGTCGTATTTGACTCCTTGGTAGCATCAGTAGAGTTTGTCAACTGTCAGTCAGTGCAGATGCAGGTAAGTTGGTAGCTAAACGTGCATCATTAAAGATAGTTCAGAGCTTCGCCGTTTTTTTTTTTTTTTTTTTTTTTTTTTTTTTTTTTTTTTAATTATAAAATATATGAAAAAACTGTCATGATAAATGACACCAAAATAAAAATATAGAAATAATACAAGAGAAATTAGAGCACTGTGTATCAAAAATTATAATAGTTAAAAGGACATTTTTTCTGTGAAGAATTTTTAAGTATGGGACTCTGAGCAAAAACAAACCATACATACCAATATCAACCAATATAGATACCAATATCTTATTTCTCTTGTACTATTTCTATCCATTTAGTTTAATTAGGCATTAAAAATAATAATAATCGCAGATACTAATTATTGTTCAGAGGTGGAAAAAAAAATGTACGAAAAATTATAACCATGTCTATTTTGATATTTACCTAAAATAATATTGTACTATGTAGATACTAATTTAAGTGTTCTTCAAATTGCAGGTGCTCGGCACAGTTCCCACGATTTCTATTGACAAAACTGATGGTTGTCAGATGTTCCTAAACAAAGAGTCGATCAATGTGGAAATTGTGAGCTCAAAATCATCGGAAATGAATGTGATGGTGCCAGATGCCAGTGGCGAATTTGTAAGTAGCAGTGTAGTAATTTGTGGTAGTAGTTTGTGTACTAATTTGTTGTATTCAAATTCACTGCAGTTTTTATTTTATTATTATTATTTTTTTTTTAATGCATTTGTTTTTGTCATTTATTAATTTAGAAGATTTCAGTAACTCCTACTTTTGTAAAAATAAAAAAAATTGTCGCATGTTTTTAAAAAAGGAATTTTCAAAACCGCATATGAATATCATAATATGCCATTCAAATTAAGATTGGATTTTCAATGCATCAAAACTAATTAAAATTAAAGGGGGAAGGGGGCTCCGCTAAAAAAACTATGTTTTAAAAATTGAAAAACTTTTAACTGTGATTGGTTTAGTTAAGAAGGTTAGATAAGACTGCTGTGTTAGAATCTCTTCAATTAATTTATTTAGTCCCTTTTTGGATGCGCTGGCCTTAAGTCATTAAGCTTTTTTTTTTTTTTTTTTTTTTTTTTTGAGACTGGAACAGTGGTAAATGACCATAATATTGTCATTTTTTGAAATGAGATTGTGCATTTTGGTGGACGGAGGGTACAGGGCTTACAAATAAAGCAATTTTTCACATTTTTATTAGGGATTATTTGATCTAATAGTTGTTAAAAAGCTGCAGATAAGAAAACTTTTCATACCCAACAAAGGGGTTTTAAATGCAATTTTTTTTTATCATATTCTTGTAATAGCTTGTTTTTATAATTATTTCTCATTTTTTCAGAATGAATATGCAATCCCAGAACAGTTCAAAACTACTCTGAACCCCAACCACAAAGGAATCACCACTACTCCAGTTGAAAGTCTGGGTTAAATTATTAATAATTACACCATGTAAGTGATTGTCATGTTTACAACAATCACTCGTCTTTGTTATTTTAAAGAGGAAGAAGAACAACAATAAAAAAAAAAATCATGTGTTTTGGATATGATAATAAAAACATACATAATGCCGCAAACAGTACTATGTTTCATGTAAATTAATAATTAGAATAAGACATTAATTATCCATTACTCATACATAAATCATGGGACCGGCAACCTTTTTAAGTTCCCTATATAGCTTTGTTTTTTTTATAATGTGCTGTAAATTTAAATGCTCATCAATATACTTCCTTTATTTCTTTTTTTTAGGAGGGGGGGAGGGGGGCTAAAATCTTTCTAAGCAATATTTATTTTTTATTTATTATTTTTGTTTGGTGTTTGGAAGTATCTTGGAAGATATTGGAAAATATTTTGGAACTTTTAAAATTATGAACAAGTTGTGTTCCCTATGTAGGTCATCTAGACAAAACCACATATAAAGGATGCAGTTCATCAAAGTACTTACGTAAGGTCACCTAAATACTTAATTATACTTTAGGGTCTTCAGATTTCCTGGGCTTTAGGTGAAGTAAGTGCTTTGATGAATCTCAACCTAAGTCTTTTTGTAATGTAAAATTAAATACCTTTTAAAAGGTGTAAGAATTAATCTATAATTAAAACTATAAATAAAAATAGTTTTTTGATAAAATGTTTTGGATTGTATAAAAACTAGACCACAAATTTTGCATTAATGCAATTATATTATTCATGTATACAATCTCGCATGCAATGTAATTTTTAATTCTCCAAGTCTTTCACATTTCTTTGTAAATATATTATAACAATTTTTAAACATATTTATAGCAATGATATGCAAAGGCATACCTTATATGTGAAGAAAACTAATAAATATAAAATGAATCATTATGTAATTGGTCTAGTTCAAATATATAGCTCATAAATTATTGATTTTATCGCCAGTAATTGCAACCTTTAATGCACTTGTTTTTTTAAGAAAACACGACTTAACAAAATATGTATATTATAGTTTGTCAATTTTTTGTTTATATATAACTATAAATTCATATTTTTGCTCATAAAACAAATTTTAAATCAAAACAAAATTTTATGCTTTTTTTTTTTTTAATCTCTTGTTGCTTTAAAATCTTGTTTAAGTGAATCTGTAAATAACAAACTGTTTTTTGGTTTATTGCAGAATTAAAATTGCTACTTTTTTTTTTTTTTTTTTTTTTTAAATATATATTATGTAGAGAGATTTGTCGTAATTTTTATCAATATATATTCATGATAATTGCTTGATAAATTTGCAATTCAAATATGTGTTGCGCAGTTCAATAAAAAAAAAAAAAAAAAAAATTAAAAACGCTTTTTTAAGACGTAAATTGAGTGTGTATAATTATAAAAAGCATGCATTATAAAATTCTTATATAATATATTCCACAACAGACGTATATGAGAAATCATTTTGTCATGTACTTTTTATGAGAAAAACAAAATAACAAGTTAGGTTAAGTGTGATATGCAAATAATTACAGTACACAGAGATTCATATTTGAAATTCTAAATTTTTATGCTTTTGCAAAAATCACTTTTCTTTTGAAATATTCATATAACTTGTGCATGTGAACCAATAATCAATCAATACTAATTAAAATAATGCTCTTTTTCTTATTTCGCAGTGATTTATATCCAGTTTTTATATTATCAATAAAAATAAAACAATACATATAAAACTGGAATTTCTCTTGTTTAATTTAACTACGTATTCTCTATTCCTGTAACTTTCCAAAATTAGCAGGTCAAAAAGTATTCTAAAATTAAAAAGTTATTGAATATATTAATTAAAATAATAATTATATAGATTTTCAAGATTTTTTTAATGAAAACTAAAAAAGACAAAAAAAAGTATGCCCTGTTTTTGATAAAGAAAAACTGATACTTGATTAAAGGTCCATTAATTTCTTATCTTATCTGTTTCAATCATTACGTTTACAGTATATAATTTTAAAATATAATTTCTATACTTTATAAAAAGATAACAAAATTATATATTATTATACTTATTGCATTTCTTGAGAAGGAGCGATAACGAGTATTGTAAAATATATTTTACCTCCAACCATGCAAAACATACACAAAATAAGCCTGCTCCACAAATAAAAGTCAAGTAATTTGAATTTCCCTCTTAAAAAGTTGCGCTTTATGACGTCACAAGTCTTCGGTATCAGACAACATGGCCGCATGTTAGTTGAAGTTCTCTTTACTGTTTGCCAAAGTTTGGACAAATATTTCGGTCTCTTTTCGAATCTTACATTTATTTTACTAAAGAAGGTAAGCTGAAAAATATTTTTATAATTATAATAATTAAATTCTTACAGCATTTCAATATTTCTGTTACAATTTTGATAAGACTTGTCAAGGGCGCGTAGGCGTAGGGCCGTGTTGCAGGCAGGGATGCCGGGGATTCATATATGTAGAGCAGGATAGATTTTATCAATAAATTTAGATATCTTTTTGTTAGCTGTGGTAATCATCGCAGCAGGTGAGAAGCAATTAAAAGTATGCTTCATCATCAACATCAAGTACACCCTATCCCCAGAAATCAGTTGCGTGACGGTAACAACGTAAATAGGTAAGTGTGTTATTTGGCAGTGTGGTTTTTTTTTTGTGGAACAGTTTCGATTCAAAGATTTTTTTTTTCTTTTGGTATGCATGAAAAATTATATTTTTATTTTCTTCATATAAATCTGATATAATATTAACCTTGTAGATTTATTTGGTTGAAGTTTGATTTACATAATAATTTTACTTGTGGTCAGGATGGCTCATCCTCCACCTCCAATATCGATGCGCCTACCTCAGCCAGGAATGGGAGGTGGTCAGCAACGCCCACCCCACCCGCACAACCCTCACCTTATGATGGGCATGCAACCTCCGCAACCCAATGTCCCTGGTAAGCAAGTGACTTCTTCTCTTCATGCCCCAGCCAGCCCCCCACCCCCCTCTTTTATAATCACATTCTTATCTTAACATTTCTATTTGTAGTAATAATGGTGACATGTTTCTATTTTTATAACCTCTGATATTAATAATATGTGCATAAAATTAACAAAATACTTGAGAATTCAATGGAATTGTAATTAGGTTACTAAATATACAACCTGTAGATATAGATCTGCTTGAGATAATGAAAAGGGGGGGGGGGTAGATTTATCAACAGAAATAGTCAACATGATCTAAAAACAGGTGTGAACACCATTCTTGCTTAAAATCAATCATCTTCTGAATACTTCGTGAAAGTTTGCACTATATACGTCACAATTTTGGTATTATTGGACTACAATATTACATCGCCTTTTTTTTTTTTTTTTTTTTACTTAAGTGAGGTCTGCAAAATCGAGTTGCTTTGTAATGTCAATGCTCTGCTGGTTTAACTTTTTCTGATCATGATGACATTAAAGACTTTCAGTAGCTAAATTTTAAAAGCGATGTGCATGGCTGTAATAACGTGTACTCAAAAATGTGTTCTTTACTTTAACTAATATAATACCATGCATCAAGTCTTCCGGATAGAAACGTCCGTAATTTGAGAAGAGTTTTTTTTTTTGTGATGTGACCTTGAATCTTACCTGTTCTTTTCATAGAGCTCATAGTCGCTTGGCAAAAAAACTACTACAACGTCTCTATTCGGAAGAACGGATATATTTTTTTATCCTAATGTTAGTCGCAACTTAATAAAACCTAGAAAAGTTGCAACAATATCAATCATAAAAGCATTGTGATTGATTGTATTCCATATGACTCATGGAGTCAGCTCAAAGTTGAGTTTATAAAGTGCTGGCCACAATAACGTAAAAATACACCGGAAGCGTGTTGCGATTAGTCAAAACATTGTAAACCAATGATGACCAATCACATCATGTTTCCACAGTTTATTGTTGTCAGCACAGCACATTAGGAAACAACTCTGAAATATTTTAAATTTACAATTTTTATTTTGTTTGTGCAGTGATAAAAGTTGGAAATTTCAAAACTGAAACAAAATTTCCAGTTTCTTTACTTACTGTCACTATGTTAATTTTACCATGCAACTATGCACATCTGATAATTCAGTGTTGTATAATTAGTCAGTTTTTAAGTTTAAATATTACAAAAAGTAATTATGTACGGTACATACTAAAGTAATATGTTGGGTAGGTATAGTAACTGTAAATTGTTATGTACCCTCGCGAAAACCATAATGTTAACATCAAAGACGATTCCGCCTACTAAAGAATTCTTTCATGATTTTCAGAGAATTACCTTACTCTTACCTGAAAATGTATTTTCTACCCTTTTTCTTTAGAAAACAGTATCCCCTTTGATGTTAACATTATGGTTTACGCAAGTGTACAATGGTGTGTCTTTAGCCCCATTGGAAGACGCCCCATTTTTCACTAATTATTGTATAGAAACTTTATAATTTTAAAATATTTGTTAAGAGCATGGGTTGTATAATATATCAAGTCTTCCGAATAGAAATGTTGTAGAGTTTTTTTTTTTTGTGATGCGACCTTGAATCTTACCTGTCTTTTCATAGAGCTCATAGTCGCATCGCAAAAAAAAAAAAAAAAAAAAATCTCTAAAACGACATCTCTATTTGGAAGAACTGATATACCACAATATAGAAATCAGAAAAAATCTTTCAATAAATAGTTAGTAAAAAATGGAGCAGAAAAGTCGCTAGGGTAGTCACTGTAGTGAATAAAAGCAGCAAATCTTCAGTAACTAGCATTTAAATGTATCAAGGGCTACGTAGCATTTCGGTACTTCTGCAACCTACGTTAAATCTTTGCCATGCCTACTAATGGCACACCTGTACAGGATAAGCATATAAAGATATTTCAAAAGAGGATCATGTATTTACACCCTCGGAGATTGCAGTAGTACCAAAATGCCACGTAGCCGTCGATATACTAAATTAAATTGCAGCAAATGATAACCTGCTATTTTTCTAATGAGCTTAGTTTAGTTGACACTCACAAATTCCTACCTTTGCCTACTAATATTATAAGGCTTGTGGTACACTAAACTGACTTTTAAGTAGAATATTAGTGCATTGATGCGTGGTGATTGAGTGTGCATTGTGTGTGTATTGTATTATTGGTGCAGGTGTGATGGTCCCTATGGTACCACCTCCAGTATTGGCTTCCAATCATATGCAACAGCAACCCATGAAGAAGACTGTTAAGCATACAGGTAACATAAAATAGGAATTTGTTTAATAATTTTTCTTCTGTCATTTTTAATGTGAATTTAGGAAGCAGAACATCTATAGTTAAAATTTCGTTGTTTATTTTATGTCACACATAGAATAATAATACATTTTATAATTCATCATAATCACATATTTTATGTTTGCAAACAGAGCAGAGCTCTTGAGAAAGCAATGTGTTAAAGTATTTTATTTGTCAATAATAAAAGAAAAAAAAAAAAAAAAAAAAAAAAACTTGCTAGTACCAAAATAATATAGTGCTCGTCAGATAGCTTTTGGCACTACCTATCTAATAAAAGAAAAGTATAATAATTTTGTTTCTGCAGAGCACTTTGTGATAAAAAGCAGCATTTAGCTAACATGCATAAAATGGTGTCAAAAGGTGTCATAATGTAAAGTACTAGATATACTGTAGTGCAAGTAAAGCATTCCCCATTGCTTTTAGTTCATCAATTTTGATGGTACAATTTCTCTAAAAAGACAACCAATGTAGTAATGTACAATAAATTAAAGGAAAGACTACAACAATAATAGTATATCTTAAGGAAAATTATATCAAGCAATAATCTGTATACAGCAATTGATAAAAACTTAAAGATTTATGCATAATATAATTTTTTGTATCTGGTGTGCTTTCATTGTTAACCTATTTTCTTTTTTTTTTATTTACACTATGGTATGGAATGAAATAATTATTTTTCCTATTTATAAAAAAATACAGTACTGTCTATTTTGGTAAATTTTTCTACACCGCACCTAAGTAAGTGCAATTTTTCAGTACAAATCATTGCATAAAAATCAATTGGTATCCTTTACTATGACAGAAGCTAAGTGAGTATTAATGTTGTTTGTAGGAGCCAACAGTGACAATTCCATGATGAGGATGCAAAATGCAATGGCTCCTACTAATGCAACGTCTGCTGTCCCTATACCTGTGGTGGCCATCAACAATGCTCCTCCTCACATCCCTGTCTCTCCCGCTCACTCCCAGTCACAACAACAGGCAGCAGTCCAGGCCAAGCCCAACAATGATACTCCAGTATCATCCGCAGATGAAAAACAAACAAACACAGCTGTCTCAAATAACCTGGCAAACACAAAAGAGAAAACACCCATGTGCTTGATCAATGAACTTGCACGCTTCAATAAGGTAAAAAAAAAAAAAAAAAAAAAAAAAAAAAAAACTAGCACATTCAATTTGATTTTCAAGTCCCAATTAGCTATACGAATTAAAATTAGAGAATCTCGTGTTCAATTTTTCAATTCAAAATGATTTAATCCCTTTACTACTTTGTATTTTCTACTATCATTTTTAATTTTTTAATATATTTTTAAAACTGACTAATAACAAAGCAACTGGTTTGAGGCCAACTTGAAGTGATTTTGATCACATCTGCTTCTGTTTCAACGATTATGCATGCGATTGTTATGATAAGGAAATTGTGTAAAGTCAGCCTCAAAACAGTTTTTTCCTTATTTGTCAAAATCAACTTCAATGGTTTTCCCCCTAATTTTTATCATTATTGTCTGTCTAAGATCTAATTTTTTGTTTCTCAGGTAACTCACCAGTACCGTCTTACAAGTGAGACTGGTCCTGCCCATAAGAAAAAATTTACAGTTACATTAAAACTTGGCGATGAAGAATATGCAGCCGAGGGCCCAAGTATTAAGAAAGCACAACACTCTGCTGCTTCTGATGCTTTAGGTCGAACTCGTTATGAACATCCACCGCCAAAAACCCAGCGTGTTCTACGTGTACGTAAAGTTAACATCACACCAACAGTGGAACTCAATGCACTTGCTATGAAACGTGGAGAACCAACCTCGTATAATTTCCTTGAACCAATTCCACCACCTTATCCACCTAATTTTAATTTTAGAGGAATGTCATATCAGGTAATAATTTATATTAAATTTGGGATATTTTGCTATAATTTTAAATGCTGATTTATTTTTTTTCAGCGCTACCATTATAACAAGCCTGTATTTGGACCTTCAATGTTTTTTGTTAATCTAAGAGTTGGAGAACGAGAGTACTCTGGTCAAGGTCGTACTGCTCAGTCAGCTAGACATGATGCAGCAACAAAGGTATCGACAAACATAATAAGAGCTTTTTTACAACACTGCACAGGCAACCCGCAACCACACTGTGTTAGCTTTATGAGAAAACGCAGTGGCCGCCGCTGCCCTGTTCGGGAACTTTTGCCCAGAGCTGTACTTTCCTTGTACAGATACTGCATTTAAAAAGTAAACTTGCAGCATTTTGTATGGAAAAACAACAACATATAAACACTCAAGAGTGTGTGGTGGGAGGGTTGCCTCTCGCCACAAACTTGAAGAGAGTTGAAAAAAGAGTAGAAATCTTTGTCACTTCGATTGCTGGACTGTGTGCATTGTTGCTGCACAATAAGAGCTCCTGAGCTAACCGCCTGCAACATTTAGGCAAACAAACGTTTCAAATGTTTTCATAGGTCTCTAAAGTCACGTGTATTGCTGATGACAAAGATTTCTCCTCTCTTCTCAACTCTCCTTAAGTTTGTTAGTGGTGTTTGCATTGTATGTTAAAGTGTTTTTTTCCATGTAAATGCTGCAAATTTCATTTCTAATTGCAGTGTCTTTACATTGTATTACTGTATTGTTTGTATGCAGTTTTACAGTAAGAGCCTTACCACAGTAGACATTCTATGGAGAGGTCAAGGTCTCACTTGGCACAGAGTTATAGTTGCCACATGCCACATGAGACCTCGACCTCACCATAGAACTTCTACTGTGGTAAGGCCCTTTCTGGTATTTCTATCCTTTTCTTTATTATTGTTCTTAACGTTTTTTTTTTTTTCTTCTTCCTATTTGCTAGTTAGAGCTCATTTTCCTTTGCTTTCCTCTTTAAATAAAATTACTTTGTATGACAAGAAATAAATATTATTACAGTTGTGTATTCATATTAAGGATGCTCTGATATGATGTCCAATGTCTAAATGATCTTAAATAGAATTTTTTCCTGCAAATAATCTGAAATGGCAAAATCCAAAATTTGGGGTCGATGGGACAAATTTCTTCAAAGTCAAGTGGATTACCCTTACTATGTTTTTACATACAAGTTTTAGTTTAAATCAACATTTTAAAATTGCAATTGTCTAATTTTTTACATGTTAATGTTTACAGGCTCTTTTAGAGTTACGTCAACTTCCATTACCTGAAGGTGCTGAACTGATAGTTCAAGAAAATGGAGAGAAAGTCCCTGAGCCTCCTGTAAGAAATAAAGATTTAATATTTCAAAGTATATTTTACTAACTGTAAGATCATGTTTACAGGTGGTCGCTCCTACACCACCCCAGGACTCAAGTTCAGAGTTGAAGTCTCCTATTTCATTGGTGCATGAGATGGCACTCAAACGTAGTCTTTCTGTTAGTTTTGAAGTTGTCAGAGAGAAAGGACCTCCACATATGAGGACTTTCCTTACAAGCTGCCGAGTAGGCGAAGTAGTCACAGAGGGAGAAGGAAATAGCAAGAAGGTAACACTTGGCTTCATAATGTTAGCCAGCAGAAAATTTGAATACATAAATTTAAAAAAAAAAAATAAAAAAAAAAAAAAATATATATATATATTTACATATTAATGTTTTAGATAATAATCTTTTGCTACTTTTGAACTAAGAACTTGCTTTCCATAAATATACCAAGTTTCTTTTAAATTCAAGAGTTTATGCAAAATTATTCCAATATATATATTTTTTCTTCATCTTAAAAGTTTTTGTTATTAGCATTATTAGATATGAGTGTTTCTAAGCAGTTCTAAAAGGTAGTTCTTAAAATGTGTACTCAAAGACATTCAGCTAGGTTTCTATATAACTTATATGGGGTATTTTAAAAGTCACTTTGGTATGTGAAATATACTGTTAGAAATCGCGTTTATAATATTAGACTTGATAAAAATTAAAAGAAAAAAAATTGTATCGATTTTTGAATGTGAAGTTTATTTTTTTAGACATCAAAGAAGCGAGCTGCTGAGCAAATGTTAGATGAACTAAAGAAACTTCCACCAGTTTCTCCTCCAGTCCAGAATCTTCAGCGATTGAAGCGAAAACCAGCTGCTGTGAAGAAGAAGACACGTAACCTCATCAAGGTATGCCAGGTACTATCTGTGTCCAGTTTGATGTTGCGGTAAGATGGCAGATGGTCCAGAGCATTGTACAAACATGCCTGGTTGTATGAGATGGATGGATTGATCAGTGAAGCGTCTGCTTTTGGTGTGGAATGTCCATACTGGGAATTAGCATGGTGGAGGTGGAAATTTTGATGTTGGATGAATACAAATTATTTTTATTTATTATCTTATTTTTAGCCTCTTTTCTTTCTTTCTTTCTTTCTTTCTTTCTTTCTTTCTTTCTTTCTTTCTTTCTTTCTTTCTTTCTTTCTTTCTTTCTTTCTTTCTTTCTTTCTTTCTTTCTTTCTTTCTTTCTTTCTTTCTTTCTTTCTTTCTTTCTTTCTTTCTTTCTTTCTTTCTTTCTTTCTTTCTTTCTTTCTTTCTTTCTTTCTTTCTTTCTTTCTTTCTTTCTTTCTTTCTTTCTTTCTTTCTTTCTTTCTTTCTTTCTTTCTTTCTTTCTTTCTTTCTTTCTTTCTTTCTTTCTTTCTTTCTTTCTTTCTTTCTTTCTTTCTTTCTTTCTTTCTTTCTTTCTTTCTTTCTTTCTTTCTTTCTTTCTTTCTTTCTTTCTTTCTTTCTTTCTTTCTTTCTTTCTTTCTTTCTTTCTTTCTTTCTTTCTTTCTTTCTTTCTTTCTCTCTCTCTCTCTCTCTCTCTCTCTCTCTCTCTCTCTCTCTCTCTCTCTCTCTCTCTCTCTCTCTCTCTCTCTCTCTCTCTCTCTCTCTCTCTCTCTCTCTCTCTCTCTCTCTCTTCTCCTCTTTTTTTTTTTTTTTTTTTTTTTTTTTTTTTTTTTTTTTTGCTACTCGAGTTTTTTTTTTTTACTATAAATTCTAGATGTTAAAATTTCCTTTTCTCTGTATTACATACCTACAATATAGTTACTTATTTTTTATGTATAGTATTTAATATTTCCTTTGAATATTATGAATAATGAATAATTTTATTAGATGTATTATTATTTTTTTCTATACTTTTCTGTTGCTTGGTATTGGTATATATTTGTTCTTCTTATGCTTGTACCTAACCCAAACGCTACCTAATTTATATTTAAACTAATTATTCATTACAAAATTTACTTAACATTTTGTCATTAATATTAAACATCATTACAGCAACAAGATCAAAAGGTAAAACCAGAATACACAGATGATCTCAATCCAATATCCAGATTGATTCAAATACAGCAAGCTAAAAAAGAACGTGAACCAGAATATACATTAGTAGAAGAGAGAGGTGTGCCTAGGAGGAAAGAATTTGTCATGGAGGTAAGAACTGATCTGTCCTCAGCACACAACTACTGTACTATATAATAAGGATAGCTGAATCTGTATATTTTCACAATGCTGGGCTAATGCAAGGCAACATCCACCTTTAACTGTTTCCTGTTATACAAGGAAAATAAAAAAAAAAAAAAAAAAAAAAAAAATACATAGCCTATTTATATATATTGAAACTCCAGAAAGTTATACCTGGACCTTGTAAAAACATACCAAAAAGAAAAACTTTATCAGGAAATGTAGATCTGACTATTTTTCTAATTCCTCTCACTTTACAGCCTTATGTATGATTTAAAAAATAAAGCCACATCGCTCTTGTTGCGAGCAATATGTGTAACTCATTATTTGTATAGCAAAGCAAAATGTCTATCTCGTTATTTGTCACGCATATCAATATGTGGTTTGTGGCTTGTAAGTTGAGCGCCATCTACATAACGTTCGGAAACGACTTCCACATTTTGCTGAGCTTGACAAAAAACGCATATTGCTATGCGTGACAAATAACGACTTAAACATATTGCTTCGCGTAACCAAAAGTGAGTTACACATATTGCTCGCAACAACATCAGCATGTAATTATTTAGTTACCCAACTATATCAACACAGTTTGTAGTATTTTTTTTTCTATAAAATATCCATATCTTATCAATGATCAAATTTGCCAAATAATTAGCATGTTAATATTTTCAATAAAACTTAAACTTCTTGTTAAGAGATTTGCCATTTGCATTTTGCCTCACGAGACAAAAGAAAATTGACTTCAGTTTCGAGTGTCTTGATGCTGAGGTACTTACCTACATTGTGACTTTCAGGTGTCAATAGGCCATCACTCAAGTACTGGATCAGGACTTAACAAGAAGCTGGCCAAGAGGTCAGCTGCTGAGTCTTTGTTACAAATGTTAGGATATTCTACTCCAAATGAAGTAGCTAGCTCTACTAACACTCCAACTGGCAAATCTAAAGGGGACCATCATCATGGAGATAAAACACGCAAGGTAATATTTTGTTTGGAACTTCTTTAACATCTACAATAATTAAACAAAATATTTTATACTGTATCATGGTTGTGCAGTTGTGATAATAATAATTTTAACTAGTATTGTGTGCTAAAAAAAATTGCAATCTCTTATCAGTAATTTTTTGTGGAAAAAAAAAAAAAAGGTATGGTGATTGATGATGATGATTTTGTGTTGTCACCGTTGTATATTTGGACATCTTCCTCTGCTTTTTCCAACTTTCAATACAAAATTTTGTGTTGTATATCTCAATATTTTATTATTATAATCTAGTAATTGTTGTTTAAATGTTCTTTAATACAGTCAACCGGGGTCAAATTGAAAGGTTTTAGACACATTTTGTGTTATAACTTTAAAAATAATTTTTTGACAGAAACAAAAAAAATATATTAGGACAAAGGTCTGTTAGTACTACATAAAAAAGCTGAAATTTGAAATTTAGGCCAAACTCCCTAATTAAAAAAAAATAAAAACAGACCTTTCAATTTCGCCCCGGCAACGGGGTCAAATTGAAAGGTTTCACGGTACAAATAGTTGTAGCCACCTAATTGTACATTTCAACTTTAAAACTTTTATATTATAAGCTAAAACTGTTTTTAAGTAATGTGTCTTCCCTCCCTCCCCCCACCCATACCACCTATCCCACCCCCCTTCCACCCCCAATCCCCCCAGAAAAAGTTTTTTATTATTATTCAAATCTATATTTATTAAATTTCCAAATTTACATCATGATAACATTTAAATCAATAAAATTCATTACAAAATGAACAAAATGTATGTCTCATGTCAAACATATAAAATAATTTCAGATTTAATAATGACACATACTTACAATACTGTACCTTAAAGGCATAGCAAACATGAAACAACATGCTAAACACAAAATGGGATCTACAAAGCTGATGATAATTTTTACCAGAATGTAAATGTGGCCTCACAAAAAAAGCTTCAAAAAAATTTAAATTATGCAACATTCCTGAATATGACATCATAAACAGGCAAAAACTGGTATCAAAATGTTGTGCGGGTTGCATAAATCAAATTTTTCTGATTACTGCTACGGTGCTACAGTTGGGGGTTTTGAGACCAACTACCTTATTTATGCGAGCCCCATCAAGTTTTTTGTGATGTAAATGCATGTTTTCATGTGGCCTATGCCTTTAAATTGTAATATAATATTTAAAAAATAATAATAGGAGGCATTCATATATTTACAATTCCTTAATATTGTCTTCTAGAATTGGAAGTGCAATCTACTTTTTGTTTTCACAAGGGTAGGGTGAGGTAAAACAGCCACAATATCACTATGGGTTATGACTTATGACTGATATATCCCTTGCTTTAAGTTCAAAAACAGTCTTGCTTCCATTAAGGGATTGAAATCCCATGACTTGGAGACCATCAGAGGTTCCAGTTTCTACCACACACACGTAACGGAACCAAACTGGGTGTCGGCCACTTCCACCTTGGAAGCAGGCCAAGAGGTAGCTACCAGGGGGGATCAGTCTAATTGGTGGGATGTCAGCAGCTTCTTCCTCCTCTTCTCCTGCTCCCTCATCATCATCGTTGTCATCATCATCACCTCCCTCAGAGTTACTGCTGTCGGAGCTGCTGACACCTATACAAGTTGAAACATTAATTCCAGTAAATACATAAAAGAGCAAGTTATATCATACCTGTGACCCCATTGCTGCTCTCACTCTCAGGATCCTGTGTGGCAGCCACACTCTTGCCAGGCACAATGTTCAGGCGACTCCTGCGCTTCTTCTGGGGTGGTGGCTTGCCAAAACCTCTTTGCTCCTTGCAGAAACTGATGAGAGCTTGATTGGTCTCTGATTGAAATTGTTAGGATCATCTTGTTGACCAGGGAGATGCTCCAGTAGCTCACTTAAGTTGTATGGTACAATCTCCTGTAGCTCTAAATGCAATGCACTGAGGATATTGGCTTTGATCTTGTCGCCTGTGTTCATTTTTTTGTTCTTTTCTTTTTTTTTTTTTTTTTTTTTTTTTTCTTTCTTTTTTTTGCTTGCTTGCCATATTGTGTTATCGTGCCACACCAATCCCAGTCCCAGTCAAGACATTGTCTTATCGACAAGTAAGGACTTTCCAAATTAATGGAAAAGCACACACGGGCCAGCCACGGCCTAAGTACAAAGCCCCGCATTCGCCATGACAGCCTAGAGAAACCGTGGAAACATCTAGGCAGGCTGGTCGGTGCAATCACATCAATCATGCACCTCCCGAATGCTGTGCGTTGTCATGGAATGCATATAAACATGCATCGTGCAATGCATTGTGCTCTCACACTTCAAGTACGGACCCAGCAGTGGCTCGAACCTATATTCGGTGAGGAGTACAGAGTTACAAGTCAGCTACCTTCAACACTTGGCCATACCAACTCGGTATGCATTCTAAAGTCAAGTAAATTCAATGGGTATCCCCAATCCGAAGCAATGAGGATACAGTCAAATAAGACAGTTTCCTTCGTCTCCGTGAGAGCAGTCTGTCCTCCGTTCTTCTTGGTGTGCTTGCCAGTTAACTTATTGTGCAATATCCCTAAAGGTATTCTGTACAATTTGGATGCATTGGCAAGAGATAATTGACCAGACTGTACATTTTCCTTTGCCTGGTTGAGAAATAGTTCAGTGTAGTTTTTATAGGATCGCTTGCCTGGTTCTTTCTTACGTTGCCGGGGCATTTTGTATACCACATGGACCTGAAATATATGCAAATCAATATCTCATATCAATATCAAGTATCTTAAATAAATTATTTAACAGATTTTGTAAAATAAAAATGAATATTTTAAGATTTTCGAGAAAACGGCAATCTGTATGTTAACAATACAACCTTTCAATTTGACCCCGGAGAGCCTTTCAATTTGACCCCGGAGGAACTTAACACTCCTAAAATTTTAACTAATGAACCCATTAACAAAAAAATTGGTGTGAGTGTTCACAAGAACATTTGTGGCAAGTTACATACTGTAAGAATATTGAAAATAGTTTTACTTACCCTGTGGAGTCCTTATTTCTGGAGCTTCATTTTTTGCACAAAATTTCTTTATTCTCTAAAAAAATTATTTCTCACCAAAAACACATGCTATTGTGTCTAAAAATAAATTAAAACGAAAGATGAATACCTACATCATCTATTAATATATTTTTTTGTCACGAAAACCGCCAAGAAATTTTAAAATACAACTTTAAATGTTCACTTTGCTACCTTTCAATTTCGCCCCGGCCTTTCAATTTGACCCCGGTTGACTGTATTTATTGTTTATGTAGGTGACATTCTTGGAAGATAATCTAAATGATAACAAGGAGTCTGCCAATGCAGCTAGCAGTGGTACCATGCAGCCTGGAGGTAGCGGAGGTCGTCAGCTTGTCCCTGGTCTCTTGTTGATGACTGATGCTCAGGGATTCCCAAGTAAAGGTAAGAGAAAACTGTCAAACTGCAGTCTACTTCTACTTGTCAGAATGAAAGTAATATTATAATTTGGATGTAAACGCAATTAAGTAAAGTTTGAAAACATTTTCATACTACTTTCTCCCATTGCCTAACTTTGTTGTTGTATATAATGGTTTGCTTTTCAAATTTATGTTAAATAAATTTGACATTTGAACCTAAGTTTTAATTTTGTTGTTGACATTGCAGCAGGAAGCAACACAAATGGACCCAATGCAGGAGGCCCTACTCGCCAAACAGCAGCAGTGATTGCCAAAGAACTGCTAAGCTGTGGTAGTTCTCCTACTGCAGAGGCTCTAGTGGCTGCAGGTCATATGCAGTTGAATTCTGGCCAGGTGGCTGCTCCAGCCCAGCACGTACCTGTAGTAACACTCCCTGCTCCTGCACCAGCTGCAGCAACAACTACAGCAGATGCTAACACACCTCGACCCAAAGACTTGCTGCACTACCTCTCCAACTTACTCAAGTTCACTGTACAGTACACAGACTTCCCTAAGGTAAGATTTGTAAAGCTGTAAGGTATACTTAATACATACAGTAAACTCTCGATTTTGTGAATTTCAATTCTGTGAAATTCTTGAGTTTGTGAAAAGCTCAGTTGCGTCCGCATTAGACTCACATACAAGCATGGCAATGTTAAAGCTCTCGATTTTGTGAAATTCAAATTTGTGAATTGACAATTTTCTTGGTCCCTTGTGATTTCACAAAATTGAGAGTTTACTGTATACACTTAAACTAAGGGATCAAAATCTCGGGGGGATCCGCCCCCCCCCCCCCCTCCCAAAAAAAAAAAAAAAAAAAAAAGAAAAAAAGTTTTTCCGCGTCCTCGGGTTAACCTTTTGGTTTTTCGCTGTCCCCTTGAGTGCTTAAGTATAGGAGACAAATTGTCATGGCAGCATGATTGATAAATTAATATTGAATAGAAAATTTTAAATAGTAGATTTAAAAATTGATGGAAGGGAGTTAAGCTTTTGCTTAGTAAGAGAGAATAATTTCTAAATCCAACCAAAACTGAATGTTTACAAGGGTATGTTAGGAGCTGCTCTTAAACCATATGCCCATTTTAAATTACTGGCAATGTTAATTAATTGTTAAAGGGGAAGCTTAATCAATGGTTGGCTTGCAATTGATTTAGACAGTGAGCAAAAATGCATACCACACAAAAAACGTTCACAGCACCTTATCGTTAGCCATGGATAACTGTTTTGTTCTTGTCAGTAAAAAATCAACTCCCTTTCACCAATTTTCCCAATCTATGTATGTCACTCATCTATATTTAAGTTTGCAACCCAAACCTTATTTTAGTGTTTCTAAAATATTTGTGTGACTACAGGTAAATCACAGTGAATTCCTTAGCTTGGTATCTCTGTCTACAACTCCACCACAAGTGTTTCATGGAGCAGGACCAACTACAGATGCTTCTCATGATCAGGTCAGTGTCATCATTAGCATCATGCTTCATCAATATTATATTTTCTTTAAGAAGGGCGTTACCATAATGAAGAGTTTGAAATGAAAAGTTTGGTGAAAATCTTGCCAGCACAGAGGCTGTAAACATATTTTGGATTGACTGATAAAGAAACAACTGTTTTGAGTCTGACTTTAAGCAATTTCCTCTTACGTTTCTACTTACTAAGCATGTGCAGTACGTTGAACTTGAAACGGAAGCAAATGTGACCGAAATCGCTTATAGTCGGCCTCAAAACAGTTGTTCCTTTATTGATCAATAGCTTTTGGCATTAAACTCCCAAGAGATATTGGTGTGTGTATGTGCCTTCTTCAGTCCTTACAGACTCTTAGACAAATTATGAATAACCATAACGTGTGCTGGCAAGATTTTCTCCTAACTATGAGACTCTTTTTGCTATGGTAAGGCCCTTGCTGGTTTCTCATATCTTTTTCTTTTAAATCATACATAACTGCTATGGTTTATTTTTCTCAATGCCTCTTCTTTAAGAAAGTACTGAAATATTACATTTTGTACAGGCGGCTCGTACTGCTTTGCAAGTTCTCTCTGAGCTAGGACTAGATGCAGTCAATAGTTCAGGAGATAATACGCAGACCAACACTGAAGGACATGCCACTGATGGGTATGTATGCTCCAATATGTGAAGTTCTTAGATATAACAATTGTGTCTTCAAACATTGGAAGTTTTGTAAATTATTTTTTAAAGCTGTGGAGAGAGGCAATGTAATTATGACAAGTTATAACAATTTTAACATTAAAGTTCCTTTAAATGCATGCAAACAACACATTTAAAATTGACTTTAAAATGTAGTAAAATTAATTTAAAAATTAAATTCAAAGGAAAGAGAATAGTTTAACAATTATAAAGCACATTATAGATAGTTATATTATGCAAAAATGACCTGGGAACTAATGTCATAGCATAGCATAGACAAGTGAGTTTCTTTTCTTTTCTTTCTTTTTTTCTTTCTTTCTTTCTTTCTTTTTTTTTTCTTTTTTTTTTTTTTTTTTTTTTACTTAAAGCCCTTATGAATTTTTTTTTATCATTTAGAATACTAAATTGATAATTACCATACCTTATTATCCATGAATTAGACACCAACATATTGATTTTGCATTTATTTTTATTTATTTTCATTTTGACAGTTGAAATAAAACTCATCTGATGTCACAATGTACCGGTGACTGTGATTGGCTGACTTTATCACGTGACTGTGATTGGCTGACTCATCAATGATTCACAGCCACGTGGTCTGGTCACGTGATAAAGTCAGCCAATCACAGTCACTGGTACATTGTGGCGTCAGATAAGTTTTATTTCAACTGTCAAAATGAAAATAAATAAAAATAAATACAAAATCAACATGTTTGTGTCTAATTGATGGATAATAAGGCATGGTAATGATCAATTTAGTATTCTAAATGATAAAAAAATAAGTGCATAAGTGCTTTAATTAAACATTAAAATGATAACAATACTGAGTCAATAAAATATAATGTACCCAGTATCTCACACTACATCAAAGGCACAACATAATAACACAGCATCTATGACCTGTTTTTTCTACGTACACTCCTCCAATTCTAAAATTACCCATCATAGAGAAGCCACTTTCCTTAGAAAATGGTCAACATTTCATCTTAAGAGTTAAGTGACAGCAGCTTTGCCAGATTTAACCTTCACGAATGGAGCTGCAGGTATTCCGCAAGGTTAAATCTGGCAACGCTGCTGTCATTTAAAATGACATGTTGACTATTTTCTAAAGAATGCGGCATAACGTTGATGGGTAGATTTAGAGTAGGTCGATGTTGGGATGCAGAAATGCGACCGATGAGAAAAATCATGAGTAAAAACCTCATGATTTTTCTCATCGGTCGCATTTCTGCATCCCAACATCGAGGTTGAGTGTATGTACTAACAAAACTTGATAAAAACTTGTTTTGATTGCAGAATTCACATGCTGGGTTCCTCTAAGTCGACTGTGACAAGCAATGGCAAGTAAACCTGGTGACAAAAGTACCAATATACATACATACACTCATGTAAACATACAGTTAACAATATGGGTGTTAATCAAAGATGCGGCCATGTCTCGGACCACAATGCAACACTTCTCCCCATTTTCCTTATCTTGCTCTCTTCCCTTCTATTTCCTATCTTGTCTTATCATTTCCTTTATATCTCTCACACACACACACACACTCTTAGGAGGAGAATTGCATTGTAATCTATGAACCTATTTCCTTACCTCCTTCCCCTCTCCTTTATCTTCCTCATCTATCCTAATTATTTGTTTATTTTTTTTTTTGTTATTCTCAAACTTGGGAGAAAAATTATTCCTAAAACATCATGATAAACTTTTGTTTTGGGAATTGTTATTTTATTTATAATATGTTGAAACAAACCTATATTTAAAATTTTTAATATATTTTTTTCTTCTCATATATAGGTTACTGTATATAAATATGAAAAAAAAAAAAAAAAAAAAAAAAACTTAAATAATTTTCATTCTATAATTTAATTGTCTTTATTATTTTTCTTCGGGTTTGAGAAACCTGAACAAACTTATATGTGCCTGTTAATCATGTTATCATGTTTTACATATAACAGACACATGAAAGTGACACAATACATATGAATGGCTTGAAGTAGCCAGGAGTGCATTTCAACAAAGGAAAGATCCATTTTTTCAGAGCAATTTCTACAGAGTATATGAATATTAATTTTTACAAAATACTTCAAAGCATTTTTCTTGTTATTGTTTTTTTTCAATCTATATCTTTATATAATTTATCCTCTCCTGCAATACCTTAATTATATTATAATCATGTTCAACTATTTGCATATATATATGTACTAAAATCTGTTATAAAATATATATTAATGTGTGGAAAATAAAATATATGAATAAAAAAAAAAGTATAAAACTATAATATATATTATCATGATACTTCAAAAAAATAATAATTATTATAAAAAAAAATATGAAAGGAAAAGAATATGAAATGTAAAATGCTCTGGAGTTCAGCTTCATGTTTTCTGAAATTTGCTCTGCTTAAACTTTCCAACGAGACTTTATTTAAGGGAGATAATAAAAGAAAAAAAGAAGAAGAAGAAGAAAAAAATGAAACGAGTTGTTAATTGGCATTGAATGAAAAGATATTTAAAGTATTTCTTGACTTAAACAAAAACTGTGTCTTTTTTTAAGAAATACTTTAAATATTATTAAAAAAAAAAAAAAAAAAAAAAAAAAAATCATGAAGTTCTCTGTGTCATTTATTAGAAAATATGTAGCAAACCTCAGATTTCTTGCAAAAATAAAGGAGCCAAAAATGAATTGTTATAATTAAAAGCTGATGTTAAAAGTAAAAGTAGAGAAATAATAAAGGAGCAGTCTCTCATTATCCTTCATTGTTTTCAATGAACCGCGACATCCGGATATTCAGCTAATTTTTTTGTTTTTGTTAAATTTTAAATATTGTACTTCAGACCATGAGTTTGAACACCATTTTATCCCTAATTGAAAAATACTATTGATACATGCATTTTTTTATGCCATTAAAATATTTTTCTCAAATGCTCTTATTATAAAATTTTTGTGGTGCATATATACATATAATATTGATGACATTTTTTTTAATCACTTTTTTTTTGTGTTACTCAATCTAAATAATTGGATATTTTAAAAATGCATGTATCAATTTAGCTGATAAGGTTATTAAATTCTTTAAATTTTATTATAAAGTTAAAATAGTAATACTAGGTATTGAAGAAAAGATGCATTTTTATGCAAATTTCATTAAAATGAATATTCTATAAATTAAAAGAAAAAAAAATGTATTAAAAAAAGAAAAAAAAATAATATATTGAAGGAAATGAGAATCTACAGTTATAGTTAATCTATATTTACTAGCTACTTTGTGTTTCCTTTATTTATTTAATGAAGGAACCAAAGTGTAACATACTATGTAGGGACTTTTTTTTTGTTTAGGGGGAAAAAAATAAAATATTTGATGTGAAATTTAATTATGTTTAGAAAATTGTCTGCCTGAAGCGTGAGATAAATAAATAATAATAATAAAAACAAATCAGTTTTGTAAACTATAGGCTATAATTATGTATTCTGATAATATGCCATTGCAATTGCACATCACGAAGAAATGACTTCACATCTGTTGAACACAGCTAAAAAAATATATATATAGAAATATTGAAATGTATTATGCCTTGTGCAGACAATTTTTTGTAGCAAATAAATGTATATTCCCAATGTTATAGACATTGACCTTGGAATAATTAGACAATTATTGTAATTCAGGCACTTGGTATATGTGCATTTTTTTTTTTTTTAAAGAGCCGCAGGTACTTATTTTAACATCTTGTAGACCTTATAATAAAAACTTACGTCTTAAAAATATTATGTACATTTAAAAAAATATACATATTATTCCAAGGTCTATGTTTTGTTTTATCTTTGGTCTTAAAAATATTTTTTTGCTGATCTATGAGTATTTGTTACTTGGGCGATATATATGTTTAAAAAAAAATTAATAATAATAATGAGTCACACACAGTGAATTTCATGTCGCCTTTACTTTTCCTTGCTTTGTAGAGCAGCAAAGATTAGGTTTCTAGCCATCAGAAAGTATAGGTAATATAATGTGGGTGCAGTTTTTACACCTGGTGACTTTTAACTTAAATCTTTGTCAAACTTATAGCTCAACCCCATACTTACTCTTATTAAAAAGTATTAATTGAAACAAACTATAATGTCTTTTATTATTTGTACCCACAATTAATCCTATTAAATAAGGTGTTTTTACATAATCCCATTGTTTCCCAAGCAACAAATTCAGTCGATTAATATTAGCTGAGTTTTGTTGTATTTAAAAAAAAAAAAAAAAAAAGATGTGCAGTAAGGTATGTGAAAAACATTTTTATTATGATCTTCAAGAAAAAAAAACTTTTATAAATAATGTTTATTTTATTGTTTTCAAAGTACAGCACAGTGTTATAAGAACAACTAATTGAATTATAGAAGGCCACATTTATTGACTTATAAAGAAACAACTGTTTCGAGGCCAACTTTAAACTATGTTGCTTACATACGCTTTTGTTTTGAGGTATTGCGCATGTATAGGAAGTTGAACCAGAAGCGGATGTGAGCAAAATCACTTTTAAGTTGGCCTTAAAACGTTGTTCCTTAATCAGTCAATTAGGCTTGTTCATAAACCTGTTAACTTGCCTAAAAAAAGGGGCGCAATCCCATTTAAAAAGTATTGGGCCATATTGTATTGTTTTTGTTTTGCTGAGAACAAAAAAAAAAAAAAAAAAAAAAAAAAGTTTATGAACAGGCCTACTTTCATAAAAGAGGAAGCTTTTTAACAGCAATGCTGCATTATTTTAAATAATGTGCAAAATTACAAAATATTGACTGTGCTATGATTCAATATAATTTTAGTAATTTTATTATAACTTTTAAGTTAAAACAAAATTAAGTGATCTTACTGTGCTTATGTGAGCTAAAAATTGCACTTTTAAATCAAACAATCTACATGACTATGCTTACAGAATGCCCAATAGAATATCACTGTATTAATATTTACACTGCTGTTTAATGGAGGTTATCCACGGTAAAAATTCAATAGTTTTTTATTAGCTTTAAATACACATTTAAATATTTATAGCATCAATCCTCCAAAATCAAATCCCTAAAAACATGGTCCTGCAATGCTAAAGAATAGCAAATTAAGGGACCCTGTGTGCCTTACTGATAACTTCCATCCAGCTAAAATAAAAATATTTTAATTATTTTAATTTTTATTATCTTACGACACAAAATTTTGAAAATCACCAGTTGTACTAAATTTATACATTATGTTTTTAACAGTGAAATTAATAAAGCATTTTTTTTCTAAAGAAAATTTAATATAAAGTACCATAACTTAATGTGCATGAAATAAAAGTAGAAAATTTCTTCTGATCTAATCATTTTCACACACTACAGTATCCACACAATTTAATTGTCATATTAATAGTTCATAATAAAATAATTTTATGAGGTTCAAGGATCAAGAGTGATCAGCAGTCTTACTGCTTTGCTTTATTTTGAATAGGAAGGAATAACTTGAACTCGGCAGGTAATTCATCTTCTGAGTAGAGTCGATCGGAGAAATAGACACGTCGAATTCTGCAATTTGCGTGAATCTGCACTCTCAATGTCTCTACGTAGTTAGTTCCATATGCTCGACGAGTGAAATCTGCTAAATTGAATTGGATCTGGTTCCATCCATCATCCAGTCTCATTGGCATTGTACAGATGAAGGGCTTCACACGAGTTGTTGACTGGTAGTTGCTGGCACGGAAACGTCTGCGTACATTCTTGTCATCCAAAACCTATATGAATAAAAAAAAAGAAATGAGTTTTATTAAACATGCACATACATATAATGAAGTTGGTTGACGCCAGTGCACCATACATAGCATCACACACTAATCACAAATACTTATTATAAGTATACAGTATATGTATATCTAGTACCGGTATGCATGTACAGAGTGAAGTAAGAGAACGACATAAAAACAACTTTGTAAACATACCTGAACCTCAAAAGTGAAGTACTTTTTCATATTTTTTATGATCATCACAAGGAAAGGAAGTTTTATACCCAATGTCTGCTTAGGATCGGCAGGACAAGTAATGTAACTTGTGCTGACATTTGTTCCTACAATTTCTAACACCAGAGATTGAATGTCATTGTCTGTGATACGCTTTATGTGACCATTTCGAACTTTTTTGTCCCAAATTTGCAGAGGCTTACTTCCTATACTATAAAGAATGGATAGAAACCCACTCTGAAATGTGTTTTTAAACATTTTTCACTCCTTTTTCATCGATCAAACTTAAAATTAGTCAAACAATCAAAACACAAACATTCTTGCAACCGGGCAACTGGAATATTTTCGATGCTTCTTGTTTTGATTTACAAGGTGGCAGCACTATATAAAATGCGCAATAAGGGGGCGTACCTTGTGGGGGCGGGGCATAATATCGCAGCTGGAAGAAAGTGGAAATTTTATATAAGAAAAACATAGCAGCAGTGACGTCGCATTTCTTATTAGTATATAGGTCAAAGTACACTTAGAATTGGCATTCATCACGTAGATAATCATTGTAATAATAACGTAATTCAAGGCTTTCAACTTACATCGATCAATTGCAACAATTTTTTCTTTATATTTCTCAGTCTTCGAACGAAGTATCAACGAGTAACTTGTTTCCACTCAACACTTGTCATCCTTCTTCCTACAATGTTTCGACTTGGAAGACTCGTCCTGATATCCCCTAAAGCTATTCAGCCCAAGAATGTTTTGGAAATATCTCCCAGGTAAAATTAAGGATAAAATTAATTTTATTGTTTTAACGTTTTAACACCTTTTGTTCCTAGTCAAATTTTCTAGATGTTATATTTAAATTTATTTTTATAAGTAGGTTATTTGGATTACGTAATAACTTGATAGGGAAAATCTAATATAATTTATTTTTAATATATTATATTAGAAATAAAGGTGCGTTTCAGCAGCTGCGCCTGATAACTTTTCCTAAAATGAAATGGTGATTTGTCCTTATTTAAGGCCACTTTTTTGAAGTCTTAAAAATTTCATTTGGATCTGCTTAATTCAATATATTTATGCTACTATATAATATACATAATGTATGGATAGCTAAATTTTCTTGTTATGCAAAAAAATCAAAATATGTAAAAACTCCTTAATAAGGGTCTATATAGCATGATTTAGGGCAAGGGGTCAAATTTTAGTAATTATTGGGCTAATTTAGTATGACTATTTTATATACCGGTACATACATACATAATTTTAAAAAAAATGTGAGTTATATTATGTAAAATCAGGGGGGGCTCACTAGCAGCTGTGACGTCACGTGTTCCGGAAAATGCAATGTTAACCTTATGGGCAAAACGATTCACGTGACGTCACAACAGCCTTATGAGCTCCCCCTGATGTAAAATAATAATTCTTAAAGATTGAATTAATTCAGTCAAAAAAAAAAAAAAAAAAAAAAAAAAAAAAGCTAAAGAATAATAAATTGTTATGAAATTTCAGGGCAATGATGGCAACAGCTGCCGAGCCCAAGGCAACCAAGGAAAAGAAGGAAGTGAAAGAATCTCAATCTTTCACAATGAACCTTTTCCGTGGACAAGTTCAGGGTAGCCAGGTATTCCCTTACCCTGATGTTCTCACCAGTGATCAGAGAGAAACCTTGCAAATGCTTGTTGATCCCACAGAGAAATTTTTCCAGGTATATTTTTACTTTGTATTTCAATGGAATGAATCCTCATTAAAACCATAATTATGTTTATAAACTTTTTTTTTTTTTTTTTTTTTTTTTTGGTGCTCCGAACCACCAGATGACGATCACATATTTTAATTGGAATTGGGCATTTTTTTGGAGCAAAAGGGAGCAATTTTTACGACCATCGTTCATTTCATCACATCTTCAAAATTATATACATATAGGCCTATATAAAAAATGTACATATTGTAACTCTTCATGTATTTACATAGGAGGTCAATAACCCTGCCAAAAATGATTTGGATGAAAAAGTGGAGCCTGAAACACTGCAAGGACTGAAGGAGATGGGAGCATTTGGATTACAGGTGTAGTTTTAATGCCAAGTTTCATAAATAGATTGAACTACTCATAGCCTATAAAGATGTAGAAATATTTTATAATTAATCGAGGTCAAACTGTAATTCATTTTAAACACTTAATGGATATGCAATAAAATTCAAAATAAAAATATGCATTGCATTTAATTTAAAAATAAAAGTGATTATTATCATGTAATATTATTGCCATGAAATATTTAAAAATTTAGATTGTTAACTAGTATAGACATAATTAAATTATTGAACTTAAACTATAAAGAAATTAGAAGACAATCGTTTTTTTTTTTACCACATGCATCTAGCTTAGTGCTATTTTTTTAACGTTACATTTTTTTTTCAGGTTCCCACTGATCTCAATGGCATTGGCTTAAGCAACACTCAGTATGCTCGTATGGTCGAGATTGTTGGTGCTCATGATCTTGGTGTTGGTATCACTCTTGGTGCTCATCAGTCCATTGGTTTCAAGGTGTGAAACAATAATATGTAATGATAATTTCGGAGACAAATAGATAGTTATTTGATAGAAAAACATATATTTATTTGAAATATTGGAGAATAGGAGACTGAGCAGTGATGCTTTACATGTGAGCATGATATATTTTTTTCAGTTCTTCACATATTTTTAGTTAATTTTTAAAAATCGTGAGTGTGCACACTCATGCAAACATTACTGCCTGTGACATCATATCACAAGTTTCAAAAATGAATCAAAAATACATATTTATTATGCCGTTTTCACATTGAGCTTTTTCTTTTTGGAATTGTTAATTGAGCTCCAACCAGAGATAACCAACTTACAAAATATTCAATAAAATTATCCCTCCCCCCCCCCCCCCTTTATACCTATTTGAGCTCAATAGTTCATACAAATTTCTTCTCCCCCCCCCTCTCTCTCTCAAAATATTCTCTCTCACATGGAAGGCATCACTGTCAGAAACAACTTCATCTCCCATTCCCCAATTTTTAAAATCTATTCATATGTTCTAATACAATGAGGAAGTTTACACAAAATTAACCCCTATGTTTGAATACGTCATTAGAAAGAGAAAAAGTAGTAGATAAACTTAGCATTGGCAATTACCTGCAAAATTGACATTTTATTTGATAAAAGAAGAAATAAAAAATTGCAATTCTCAACCCTTTGCCAACTATGATGTCATTTGCTTACATCTGAATTTTGATTGTCTTCTGGATTTCAGACGATCCGCTAATTTTCCTAGCGTTAATTTTCCAGGTAATTGCCGTTGCTAAGTTTTTCTACTACGGTACTCTTTCTCTTTCTAATGACATATTCAAACATAGGTGTTAACTTCATGTAGAATTCCTCATTGTATAATGGAGCTTATCGGTTTGGCGCGCGGGGAAAAGTGGGGTAAGCGAAGGGTCTCCTAATGTAACATTACGCTTATGTTTTTTTTTTTTTTTTTTTTTTTTTTTGCGATTTTTGAGAAAACTACTCCACCGATTTCGGAGAAAATTAAATGAGAAATTCTATAATATAGGCCTATACTTTTATGTGTTTTAAGCCACAGTAGTTTTTGACAAATTTTTTAAACCGATAACCTCGATTATTATTATTAGAAAATAATAATAAAGTTGTCAAAATATAGGTATGTATATTACATAATGCTACCCATGCTATTTGCTGTGTCATTTGTGTAATTGACAAATGTTGTTATCTTTGTTACTCCTACTTTGATATTTGCACTTTGGTAAATCTGAGTAGACTGATAATTATATTGCGTGATTGATAGATAAGATTGTTGATATTTTTCATCTAACAAACATGCTTATGTTTTGTTTGAGTGGGGTAAAGTAAATGCTAAACTTTGTCCTCTAACTCAAAGATAATAACAAATCAAATGGATGGTATGAAATTCAAATTAGTTCTTTATTCAGCAACAGAGCAAGTCCAAATACACTGAATACAAAACAATACTGGATTACAAATAATACAATATTGGAGTCAAAACAATACAAAAAGACTAAACAAACATAAAAGACACATCGTCCGTGCCATAATGAAACCTCCCTCCACACACGCATGTAAAAGCTATTTCTGGAAGGAGGCCCGACCACGGCATGGACGATATTAAACATAAAAATAAAATATCATAAAATAAAAATTCATTTAATAATAGACACAAAATCAGCATAACAAATCTTAAAACAGATTGTGATTCAAATTTTGCCTAAATATAGACAGTGGCCGCTTATGTTTACTCAAAATGCCGGAAGAGGAAATCATGCGTTGGTAAAAGTGGGAGAAAACTTTACGTCAGCAGCAAGCTAAGCCTAAGCTCCTCCCACATTTAACATCACGTGATTTCCTTTTTTGTTTTTTTTTAGGTTTACATAAAATGTCAGTGACATATTAAATAAGTCAAGCTCACAACTATGCAAACTGCTGACAAGATTCGAAAAATTTCATTGCACTCTCATGCTTAAACTAAAGTGCGCGATATTGATACGACAAAATTTTGGCTTAAATAAGTTGAGTTGTCTGTTAATGCAAGTGGGTGCATTAAAATTAATTCATGCAAAATTACATTATCACCAGCTTTACAAAGTGTCAAATTCTATTATGACTTGAGCAAACGATAATATAAATATGTGATATAAATTATTTTAATTTATTTAATTATTCTAGTGAATTGAGCAAACTAACTTAAATCTTGCATATTACCCCAGGGTATCTTGCTGTTCGGCACAGATGCACAAAAAGCCAAGTACTTGCCCAAGGTCGCTACTGGAGAACACTTTGCAGCTTTCTGTCTCACTGAACCCAGCAGTGGCAGTGATGCTGGCTCTATCAAGTATGTAGACAAATATTGTAAATTTTTTATATATGTACAAAATATTAACAAACCATTCATACTGACTTTCAGGTCCTTGCATGTATTTTTATTTTATTGCTTGTTCTGAAAGAGCTCGATTTATTACTTTTGTTATATAATAACAATATATATATTTTTTTATAAACCAATTTTAACTTTGATACAATTTTAAATGAGAAATGTCATTTTTTAATTTTTTATTTTTTTATGCCAATTAAAAATAATAGTTAAAATAACAACAGCTATTTTCACATCAATCTTGTTGCGAACAAAATATCTATCTCATATTTTGTCATGCAAAGCAAAATCTCTATCTCTTAGTTTGTCACGCGAAGTAAAATGTCTATCTCGAGCGCCATCTCCATTACGTTCTGGAACAAGATAGGCATTTTGCTTACGCTAACAAAAAACAAGATAGACATTTTGCTTCGCGTGGCAAAATACAAGATAGACATTTGGCTACCCCTGACAAAAAACGAGATAGCCATTTTGTTTGCAATAAGATCGATATCTTCTGTTGATACATGCAAGAAAAATAATAAATACACATTATTTTCTGTATGAAAATGACCTTTAGTGACGTTTGCTTGTGCTGGGGAATGCATTTATGTGCTCAAGCATGGCAGCATGGCAGTAACTTACAATTAACTATTAAACCCCCAAAAACTCCATAACAAGTTCAGTTGTATAAGAATTTTAATTTTAAGTGTTGTCATGAAACTTTCAAACACTAAAATAAGAATGTAATTTTATTGTGTAGATCCCGTGCTGTGTTGTCTTCTGATGGCAAGCACTTCATCCTGAATGGAAGCAAGATCTGGATTAGTAATGGAGGACTTGCTGAGGTCATGACTGTGTTTGCTCAAACTCCTGTTAAGGACTCCAAGACAGGTAAATTACTCTAAAGAAAATGAAAATATATTTTGAGTGACTTGATAAATTTGAAACTATAAATGGTAGGAGAAACTATCAAAGTCCTTACTATAGTGAAGAAAATCCCGTAGCTTGGTGAAAATCTTGCTACCATAGAGATAAAAAACTAACACATTGTATAGCTTATGGTACTAAACTCAAAGATGAGAAATGGAGTTTGTTATGCCTTTTGAAAACTATCCAATGTGTAATCTCTGTGCCAGCAAGATTTGCACCCAAGACTGTGGTACAGCCCTTGCTGGTTTCTCCTATCCTTAGCTTTCAAATGTATCATACTTTAACCTTGATGGTTTATTTTCCTTGTTATATAGGCTATTATATAGTTCTTTATAATTAGGAAGACTAAAAAAAAAATTGGGGTAATTTTATTGCATATAATGTACTGAAAAAGTACATTGTCCTGAATCGTTACATATAGGAATTTCTAATTTTTGAGTTCATTAAGTGTTTTTAACTAATTTTTGAAAGTCACAAAATGACATCACAGGCTGTAACTTTTTCCTATATGCTCACATCGGGCAGCCTGTGACGTCATTTTGCAACTTTCAAAAATTAATTAAAAATACTTAATGAAGTCAGAAATTAGAAATTCACATATGTATCGATTCAGGGCAATGCCCTCTTTTAGAATATGCAATAAAATTACCCACTAATTTTTTTGTAGTCTTCCTCATTATATTGAAATAATATTCTAAGTTCCATCCTTGGCTTACTAGCAAGTATGAAATCACTCGAAAAATATAACAACAATGTTAATTTCCATAAGCAAATCTATTCATGTGATGTCACTTCCTCCTTATGAGCCTGTCTTTATCATACTATTTTATTGCAGGTCAGGACCGCGATAAGGTCACAGCTTTCATTGTTGAGAGAAGTTTTGGTGGAGTCACTAATGGTCCCCCTGAACGTAAGATGGGTATCAAGTGTTCAAATACTACTGAAGTATATTATGAAGACGTGAAAATTCCAATTGAAAATGTACTGGGAGGTGTAGGAGATGGTTTCAAGGTATGTTTTATTTGTTTTATCATCTGCTGCTCTCCTTTTGTTGTCATAAGAAAAAAAAAAAAAAAAGTAACAACATTGTTGTTAATGATACATTCTAAAATAATAGGATAGAAATAGTATGAGAGAAATTAGAGCACAGTGAATTAAAAATTAATACAAAGCAAAATTCTCTAACTTTGATAGTTAAAAGGAGTGTGGGATTTAAATAAATTCTCTAGCCAATCCTAGGTTATTTTTTTAATAAAAAGTACAGTACGTATTTAAAAGGACAGGACTTGGTGCAAAATAAAGCCATACATTACCTAATATTGGCAAGACCCATCTCTGACTATGCATTTCTGAAAGAGTTTATTTACTGTTTTTATTTTTAATTCTCATGTTCTGATTTTTAATAGAGTAACACTTAAAGTATTTGATTATTTTTTTAAAGTTTTGGTAAGCAGTTGTAAAAATCATATTTTAATTCTATTGAAAGTGGTTAGCTACTTATTATCAAAGAAAAAATGAGTTAAAAAAAATTCTTTCAATATTCATATAAAAAAAATGTACCGGTATGTCAAGACCTAATTCATCGAACTTTTAATTCCAGGTTGCTATGAATATCTTGAACAATGGTCGATTTGGTATGGCAGCTGCTTTGTCTGGTACCATGAGAAGTGCCATCCGCAAGGCAGTAGACCATGCCACCAACAGAGTCCAGTTTGGACATCGTCTCGAGGAGTACGGAACAATTCAAGAGAAGCTTGCTCGTATGGCAATGTTACATTACGTCACTGAATCCATGGCTTACATGATCAGTTCAAACATGGACAAGAAATCTCAGGATTTCCATCTGGAAGCAGCCATCAGCAAGGTACATATTATGCTATATGTAAGAAATAAAATGTTGGATCATTGTCACAGTGACAACTGTGACATGCATTAACACATTGTCACAGTGACAACTGTGACATCCTATTTGAATGTAACTTAAGGATTAACCTCAGACCTAGCAAAAGCAAAATATCTCAAAATTGGTTCGACAACTTTTTTTAAAATCTTTAAGGGGGTTAAAAAATGTCATGATCTACGAGCTCCAGTTAACAGAATATTCAAACAATATTTGTGACTCGAGATAATTAGGATTAAAATTTGCATATGATTAGCATTGTGTTTTTGTTTTTTCAATTTAAAAAAATTTTGGTTCAACAACTTTTTTTGAAACTTTCTGACGTTATAGATATGTCCAAGCTCTATCGATTACTTTTTGTTTTATATTTCAAAATTATTTCTGGCTTGAGAAAATTAAGCGTTACTTTGCCCATTTGAATAACATTGATTTTGAATTTCGCGGCAAAATAAAAATGATTAAAAATTAATTGTGAGAAATGTATGGCAATTATGAAGAAATTATACTTGAACTTCTATTTTGTAAAGATGAGATCTATCCAAAAATAATTTTTTAAATATTTTACGATAAGTTTTTGAAAAAAGGGGGCGTTCTAGGTCTGAGGTTCACCGTTAAGGTACAATTGACTGTAATAAAAAAAAAAAAAAAAAAAGTAAAGTCGTGTTCTTTTTGAAATTGTATAAAAATATCTTACTCTATGTGTAATCACTATATGAAATGTTAGGTCTTATTTTCTGACCTGTTACATTAAAATAAAATAAAGTCGATGAACAACGTTGTTAACATGCCCTGGAATGGACGTATAGGACTATGATCGTCTTGTTTTCTCATGTCATGTACTTTTTTAGGTGTTTGCCTCTGAAGCTGCATGGAATGTAACTGATGAAGCCATCCAGATTCTTGGAGGCATGGGCTTCATGAAAGACACTGGACTTGAGCGTGTGATGCGAGATCTCAGAATTTTCCGTATCTTTGAGGGAACAAACGACATTCTGCGTCTCTTTGTGGCTCTCACAGGTAAATTTTAGCAGTCAAACTGGTCAAAATGAAACCAAAATTATAGTATCATGTTTTTATCTGCAATTTACAAAATTTACATCTTTGTTCTAGGTATTCAGTATGCAGGTAGCCATTTGAAGGAACTGCAGAGAGCATTCAAGAACCCAACTGCTCATTTAGGACTGATCTTCAGTGAAGCTGGTAAACGTGCTTTCCGTAGTGTTGGTCTTGGATCAACTCCTTCTATGGGAGAGCATGTTCACCCTAATCTTGCTTCTTCTGCTGCCCTGGTTGCCAAGGTCAGCTCTCATAAAACTAAAAATTATTAGTCACTGCATAGTATTATAAGTAAATTTTACAGCTATTATATGGGAAAACCATTAAGTATACAAAAGTGGTGGTTGTCTTGTATCAAAAACTTAAGGAAAGTTGAGAAGAGAGGAGAAATATTTGTCACTGACCTGACAAGACACGTGATTTTAGAGACCAATGAAGAAGTGGTTATCTTTCTTTTTGCTTGCCTGAATGTGGCATACAGCAGGCAGCTCAGGAGCTCTTTTCGTGCGACACTCTGACCTTCCATTACAATATATGCAGCTCACTGCAGACAGTCTAGCTGTCTAGGTGGCATAAATATTTCTCCTCTCTTCTCAGCTCTCCTTAAGTTTGTGGTGAGAGACAACCCACCCACCACCTAAAATGGTTTTTACATAGCAACACTGCAAAATTCATTTCATACTATACTCAACTCAAAAAACCTCAGTCGATTTAAATCGGGCATGCCTAAAGTATCGCCCATTGTCACATTTGGGGAGAAGGGGGGCGGCTGGGCGATACCGTAAAAGGTCAAACGGCAGGTAACTCAGGTTTTTTGAGTCGAGTATACTATCAGAATACTGACTACCAGTATCTAACTGCCTTTCCTCTTTACACTGTACAATTTACTGTAACACTTTTGTGTATTTCAGGGTGTTGGCAACTTTGGCGAGGCAGTGGAGGCAATTCTGATGAAGCATGGTCGTGCTATTGTTGAACAACAGTTTGAGCTGAACCGTCTTGCCAATGCAGCCATTGATCTGTATGCCTCAGCTGTCGTCCTATCTCGTGCCTCTCGCTCTCTGCAGCAAGGTGCAACCTCTGCTCGTCATGAGGAAAACCTTGCCGTCATTTGGTGTTCTGAGGTGAGACTAAACATTGCAACTTAAAGTCAATTCATGTTGTAATTTGGTTTCAAGCAGTACATTTTTTATTTTAAGCTTAATAAAATGCTCTTGATTTTGCAATATATATTTGTTTTGTGAAATGTTTTTTAAGCCCCATAATCATAGCCATTTCAGTTTTATCCCTCTTGATTTTGTAAACTTCAGTGTTATGAAATTCCTACTTTTCTTGGCCCACTCATTCTTCTTATCTTCATTCTTTCTCATTTCTTCCATTATTTTCCCAAAAGCAAGAGTATACTTTCTATTCTTTTCTTTTCTTTTTTTTTTTTTTTTCTTTTTTTTTGTTACATAATATAAAAAAGTAAGAAACAGAATAATATGAATAAAAGCTAAATAGGAGATAAATAAAAGTAACATATTACCATTTCTCAATGGTGCATAACATATTTATGTTTCTGTATTTTTCAGGCTGCTGAGAGAGTGCGTGCTAACTTAGGTGCTCTCAGCTCCAGTGCTCACCTAGACAACTTCTCTCGTATGAGTTCAGTGTCCAAGGATGTTTGCGAAGCCGGTGGTCTTGTTCAGGAACATCCCCTCAAGTTGTAAACAATAACACTATTTCAACCTATTGACCTCTACCAATGCAATTTAGTTTTAAATATCCAGATCTCTCCCGACTCTCTATTTTACTTCAACGAAAAAAAAAAATTGCCATCACATTTAGATAGAATTAAAATTTTAAATTCCTTCTAAATTCTTAAAAATAAAATTAAAAAAAATTTAAAATGTTTCTTTTTACTCTAAATGTTGTGTAATTAATTTTTAAATCAAAATGTGATAAAAAATGTAAGCACAATAAGTTTTAAGATGCTTAATTAATTACACTTTGATATGCTATAAATTGCACTATTTCTAAATGTATATTACTCAATCAGTATGCATATTTTAAAACAATATGGTTGTAAGTTACCCTTTTAATGAAATACATGTGTAAATAATGAACCACTCCAAAGTTTATGTGTAAAAAAAAAAAAAAAAAAAAAAAAAAAAGTGAAATTCTATTTTTACAAATGTATAAAATGAATGAGTGAATAATTTGCCAATCTTACTTATTTGTAAGATTGAACAAGCAAGCACACAAGCAATGCAACAAGGATGCCATTATTTGTAATAAAACTAATAAGCCAAGGTCATCACTCTGATGAAATTGTATTTCTAAAAATTGAATGTATAAAGAAGATGACAGTGTAACTTATAATTTATTAACAAAGTGGCTACTTGCAAAATAGTATAATATTAATGTGATTCATACATCTTTATTTATATAATATAAGGTCCAAAAAATTATTATTAGGGTATTAATTCTTGACTATATGAAGTATTATTCACATCACATGACTCGTAAATTTGACGTGCGTCAACGTGCGTCGACGCGCGTAACAAAGTTGGAACAATGTAAACAAATGGAGCCGTTCACATGGTTTTTGAAAATTACATGTAAATGCCTCCATTTGTTTACATTGCTCCAGCTTTTTAACTCGCGTCGACGCACGTTGATGCGCGTAAAATTTACGCGTCATGTGAATAATGCTTGAGTCTAACTAGTTCCAAAACCCGCTTCTTCCATTTTCAATATAGGTGAATCTAAATTGTGAATCGGTGTACCAAAAATTTTTTTTCTTATATTTATATTATATTTCAATATAGGTGAGTTTCTTATAACATGTATGATTTCACCTTTGTTGAAAATGGAAGAAGCGGTTTTTGGAAATAGTAGACTCATATACTGTTCATAGCTACCTATAGCTACTTTGCAAGAACATACATAACTTATACCAATATTATTTTAATTTTTTAAAATTTATTTATCTCTTTTTGTTTATGATCTGAAAATGGGTAAAACTTAATGATGGGTCTTCAAATTTGTAAATTTTTGCACTGATTACTGCTCTTTATTAAAAAAAAGCTTCAATTTAGCATGGTCCTAAATATTTATAATAATAATAGACTATACTTTAATTTCTTTTCAAATGTATATATCCAGTTTCAATCATGTAGGTCCAATCTTTTGGTTTTGAGTGTCCGTTTGTTGTATCATTAAATATTAATGAAATATATTTAAAATTTGTTTTGTAAAACTGTGTTTGATTTACACACCTTTATTATTATTATTATTTTTTTTTTTTAATCTGTAACCTTTTCCCCTTTGACAAATTTTTAGGTGATCTTGAACTTAGTAAATGTTCTCAGCCTTTTTTTTTTTTTCCATCATTTAAATTTAACTAAGAGCAAAATTTTCACTTTACATGTATTCCCATCAAAATTTTCAATGTTGTCTAAGAATAAAATACAACAGGAGTTTAAATGAAAGAAAAAAATAAAATAATAATAATCAACTATAATTAATCAATTTTGGACAAGGATAGCAACATTCTGCCCTCTTCTTAATGAGGATACCAAATTAGTAAATTATACACCTTCTTAATCTCTCTCTCTCTCTCTATCCACTCCTATATTAAAAAAAAAATTGCTTAATTGTTCTTGCAGAAATTTTTATTCTGCATAACGGTGTAATGCTTTTTTTTTATTTATTATTTTTTTTTTTAAACTTTTACCTGTAAAATATGAACACATTTAATTTGGTCTGGGGGGTAGAAATTATTTTCTGTTACAAGAGGTCTGTTTAAAGCTCACCATATACCATCCTCCAATGGTCCTATCTATATCTAAGAGTTTTGTCTATCAATTTTATTATTAGTAATTTATTATTAGTATTTATTATTATTAATATTATTATTACTATTAGTAATTTATTATTAGTAAGTATTTATTTAACTTTTTTTTTTTTTTTTTTTTTTTTTATCAATGCATCATGCAAAGGAAAATCATGATAAAGAAAAACAGAAAGAAAAAAAAAAATAATAATTTATGTTAAATAAATTTATTATAATTTTATAGATTGAATCAAAAAGATATTGCAAATCATTCTGGTTTGAATTGAATGATAAAGGAAGTAAAAAAAAAAAAAAAAAAAAAAAAAAAAAAAAAAAAGATGCCGATAGGAAGATGTAATCTTGACTGCTTAGAGAAAACATTTGTGTAGTTATAGTAATAGATTTTTATAGTGCAAAATCTGGACATTTTTTATGGTGATTTCATTTTTAGTTAAGGCCAGTTAAGACTATTAGTTAAGACGTATTTTAATTTAAAATATATTGCGGTGAGGTTGTTTATAAAAATTAAAACACTGATATTATTCATCATGTTATTTACGTACAGTATTTATTTAATTTTATAAGTTAATAATAAATTCAAGTCACATATATCACATAATAATGGGTTTTTTGATGGAACACACAAATATCACACACAGAATATACAATACATGACAACGAAATTCAATCATTTTATTATAAAAGGTAAGGACAGTGTTAACTAGTATGGGCTTTACCATCGTAAATATCCCTACATTGATATCATAGTTTAGTTAAAAAATCTTGCTAGCACAGAAATAATGATTCACACTTTAGAGAGCATTTGGTGCTATTTGAATGCCTTTAATATTTTCCCTATAGATTGTAATTGGGAAAAACTTGCTCAAAGTCTGTAAGAACAGATAATAGCACCAAATAAATGTTAGTCAAATGCTCTTTAATTTGTATATATCTCTGTGCTTAATTTATTATTATTATTTTTTGGTCTATTGACTAATAGAGGAACAACTGTTTTGAGGCAGACTTTAAGCAATTTCGGTTACATACGCTTCCGTTTCTACTTACTATGCATGCACAGTACGTCAAAACAGAAGCGGATGTGAGCGAAATCGCTTATAGTCGGCCTCAAAACAGATGTTCCTTTATTAGTCAATAGTATAGGTTAACACTTCTTTACTTGCTGGTTTACGCTATCCTTTCCTTTTAATATACTTACATCACACCACAATGTTTTATTTTTCTCAATGTATTTTATATTATTTAAGGAGGGAAAAAAATCATTTCCTGTTACATCAAGTGGACATTTAAGAAGGAAACATTATGTTAATATTTTTCTATATCAACTATATATGAATGAGTTAATGCTAAATGCTTGATACCGGTACTCAGTGGTAAAAAAAAAAAAAAAAAAAAAAAAAAAAAAAAAAAAAAAAAAAAAAAAAAAAAAGAGCCAGGACCTATCCCAGCAAGAGAATTTTCATTAACATCAGGCTTATGGAACTTTCTCTCTATTTTCTACTTGATGCCATAACATGTAATCCGATGCAAGTGCAAACTGGGAAAACAATAGAGGATCCCTAATAACCTATATCTTTTAGCATTGAGGGTCCATTTTTAAAACCATATATTAATATTTAATTAGAAAGCTACTGCAGTTAGAATGAAGAAATTTAAATGACGTGCGTGCTAGAAATGTTTTAATACGTTTTAAGCTTATACAAATTTTTGACCGGTAAAAAGCATTGCAGAAGTTTAGTATGAATATTGCAATGTCGTAAAACTTGCAAAATTAGCTGCATTTTGTTATGAAGTTTAAAATGTGTAATATATTTTCATTTTGCTTAGAGGTTTGTAAATACATGTAGCATATAAGGATAAAGTGGCTACACTAAATTTTTATAATACACACATTAAAATAGAAATATACATGCAAGGAAAGTTAATTAGTACAATATATTTCATAGAGTAGAGTAGATGAAGGGAGGAGGGCAATATTATGAACATTTGACAGCAGTTTTTCAACAAATTATACTGGAAGTAGTAATCAATGATAAAACTGCCTGTTTAATGATTAGAAAAAAAGGTGATATTTGTTCTTCTATTTTAAATTTTTGTCTCTTATTCTCATTTTGTGATTTTATTTTCATTACCAAATGTGATGTTTTTTATACATCATATGACAAATTAAAAATTATGACAATAGAAATCACAAATAAAACAAAGGTTGGAGTGGGATTAATCAGATGCTAATAGCTCAATATCTGCCAAACCTAAGGGTGAATCACCCGAGTCTCGCCAAGCTACGCTGATACAATAATGCTGAAATAGCTGCTGCAGTAATTCCTGTTCATCCAAAAATTCTAGCTTTTCCACACGATGACGATCATCTCTGGGTAATGAAGCCCATACTTGCTCCATAGTCCAAGCCTTGGCTCCATCCCAGCCAGTGTCCAAGAATCTGGAAGAAAAATAAGTTTTAGTTCATTCTATTTTCTAACTTGAAAATGTGTATCAAACAAACAGAACAGTATCTCCAATAATTTACTCTACTTCAATTAAGGTAAACTTCTATTATTTGAAATGGAAGGATAATATAGGATGCATATTTTATGCCCATAGTAATAGGAAGATATGAATCGTTCCATATCAAAACAAGTTAAATCCACTTATTCATAAAGTCAATTTGCATAATTTTGTACCTGAATGATTCATGAAATATTTGTGGCAAGTGGATTTAACTTGTTTTTGAAATGGAATGACACATATATGATTAAAGTTTTGGGTATAGGGTGATTTTGGCCAAAATTTCAAAAATTGTTTACTTCCTAACTAAAGCTCATAAAACCGTGAAACAAAAACTAAAAAGTAGTGCAAGAATCAAGCTTTACTTAAGTTTTTGTTTCATGTTTCTATGAGCTTTAGTTAGTTACTTTTTTTTTCTTCAAAATTTAGCCAGTTACCGCAGCGGACCCACACGTTGTTAAGTGTTTCAAAGACAAATGGTTAATCTCACCTCTGTTGCTGAGAAGCAAGGTTTTGACAAGCCTCTACTCCAGCAAGTGCACATCCTCGAGCTCTCAGATTACTAAGCATAATTTGAGCAAATCTATCTTCCATATTAATTTGCTCATAATTTATGAAGAAAGCTCTTGACAGATTTGAAGATAGCATAGAAAGTAATGCTCTTGAATTATCTGGTTCAATATAGACAAGAACACATTCTGCAAGTATCAGAGTTGGAGCACTCCAGTCGATTTCACTCTCGACTAACTTGCTCTTTACTTCACTCAAGTGACGGAGATCAACACCCACCAAATGATATTTTGCAGCGTGCAAGTCTGTCGGGCTGAATCGTACTTCACCATCTAAAAATATATTAAGTTTTATAGTTTTTATTCAAGGAATCATTTATAATATATGATTAGGACTTAATAGTCCTGAAATATAAACTTGCCTTCAGTATGGATTTTCTCTAGAAGAATTTTATTACGTTTAATACCAAAACATTTTTTGGCTGTGACGTTTGGAAAATCTAATTCAATAAAATTTTTAATGTCATATCCTGAATCCTTTAGCCTCCAATACAATGTGTCGAATCCAGCTCCAAAATTAAGAATCTGGCACCCAGGTCCGGCTCTCTGCAACGATATGAAAAAAATAAATAAATTTTCATTTATATGTATGCAAGAGAAAGAGTGTAAATGCACACATGTGCATGGTAAAATATATGGTGTGAATAAATGCATAACAAAGTACTTCACCTTAATAAATGTATCGATGATAAGACGAACACCACGAATCCTTGCATAATAGCCTCGATTGATCTCTGGTGCCTTTCGTTCTCCAGCTTTGACAAAAAGTGATATGTACTTATCTTCCCAGTAACCCAAGTTTACAGCACATCTCTTGCAGTCACTAGCATCATCATTAGTTGCTCTTACAGCATCATCTCCTGCAATGCACTGCATTTTTAAAGCATTTGATGTAAAATGCAGAAAAACCTAACACACAGACAAAACCCCACAACCTCTAGTTTATTAAAAAGTGGGCTTGTCCATTTTTGCCCGCTTATCAAGATTGCCAAAATAATAGAAATAAAAGCAGTATGTTTTACTAAGTTACAAGGGGTTTTCTCTTCCATTTTACAATACTTCAATAATTTAACCTGTTGATTTTAAATATTAATCACAAAAAAATTGAGCAAATTTTACTTCTATCTCGATATTATTCTGATAATTAAATATTTGAGTAAATAGCAGATCTAGAAAAAATATATCTATGTTGGCTACACTTTTTTGTGAAAGCACATTTTTTTAAAAAAGGGGTTTACCAGTCAGCTGGCCGTCAACAACAACAAATTTTTTTTTTTGCCGGTAAGTCAATAAACAAACAGACACAAATTATAATTAATTCAAAAGATATCCAAAATCAACATGATATAATTAACAATCAATAATTAATTAACCTGATAAATATATTTTTACCTTTATATTTATAGGTGTGTTACGGGTGTTAAAACCATGGGGCTACGTTTGAGGATTTGTTTACCAAATTTTTGCAGAAATAATTTGTTTGATCTTTGTAAACGTCAGAATGCGATAAGAATTGATTGTGTTCGAACATATGCGGTCAAGAGAAAATATCCTGCTTATCCTGATGATAAGCCAGAAAATGAAATTCCAGGTACGTACCAATATATAATATCATACATTCAAAGCTATCAGCTATCACCATTACTGTATTACTGTATACATGTATTTAGCTTTCTGTTTTACACGTTTTTATATTTATTATATAATATCCATTGTATTTTTTCAGATATCAGTTACACAAGTGGACAAGATTATTTACGACAAGTGTATGTTTGGGGTTTGGCAGAACACGGCGGGCTAGGGATACAACGTCAAATGAAATCTAATAAACCTAACCGTACACCTAGGTTTCTACACAGGCCAAATCGTTTGAGCTTTGCAGAGAAACATACAGTGAGTGTGACTTTTATCTAAAATTAATTTAAAATTTCACTTACTGTACCGTATTACATTAAATGTGCTGTTCTTAATTCAATAATTATAATATATGTATAATGTGTATGTACCTCTTAATATTGTTCTTTCATTTGTTTGCAGGTAACTGATATTGCTTGTGGATATGGATTTACTATTTTTGCTGTTAAAAGTAAAACTAGCATTAAGTTATTTGGAACAGGCATCAACACAGATTCACAATTAGGTGTGTTTGAATAAACATTATAAAACTTTCCACCATAGCTTCCGTTCATACAGAAATAAGAAGATTATTGTCTCAAGGATTTACACTATTTGAGTCTTCTACACTAAAATCAATCATTTTTATGGTTGAATTTCAAGTATTTGACATTTTTCCCTAAACCTATGCAGAAATTGTCATTTTTATGATAATTTTTTAAAAATATAAATAAAACAAGGGCTACGCCGTATTTCGGCACTTCTGCAATCTCCGCGAGTGCAAATTTGGAACATATGCAATCTTCTCCACATACGTACTAATTGCACACCTGTGCAGGCTAAGCATATAAATATGCGTTTTAAAAGAGGGGAGCACAGAGAATGCAGATGTACAGCTCTGCCTTCAAAATTGAAAATGATTTGTATAAGCAACCCGCAACCACTCTATGTTATCTTTATGAGAAAATGCTGCGGCCGCTGCTGCCCCATTCTCAAACTAGTGGCCAGAGCTGTACAGTACATACGAAAAATTCCACCCAAGGAGATTGCAGAAGTACCGAAATACCGTGTAGTCCTCAAAATACTGTTTGAAGTGGACTTTTAGAATATTATGTATAATTAATCACTTTTATTACTGTATGTGTGATCAGACTGATCAGGCTTTCATCAATCATAGTGATACAAGACTCATAATGTTTTATATTCTAATAGGTTACCAAGCTCAGCGATCAGATGCTCCGATGGACATGCTTATTGCTCCTGTGCCAATAGAACTTCCAATATCTCCCACTTGTAAGATCAAATCTGTTGCTGCAGGTAGAGCTCATGTACTAGCATTGGTAACAAACCAAAAAACAGCAGAATTAGGTGGTACATGCTTTGCATTAGGAAATAATTCTTATGGACAATGTGGGAGAAATGTCACGAAAGGAGAAATATACATGGGCAGTCGTACTGTAAATCCCATCAAATCCTTAGATGGTGAACTTATTGCTTCCATTTGCTGTGGTCAAGATCATAGGTAGGTCATTGCATATTGATTTTAAAAGGAATATTTTTATTTATGTAAGTATTTACTTCCAGTATTTTCTTAACTCCAACTGGAAAAGTATATGCCTGCGGCTGGGGAGCAGATGGACAAACAGGGCAAGGACACTTTGAATCAGAGTCTAAACCTACCAGAATAAGAGGAGATTTGGAGCAAGAAAATATTATCAAAGTGACATCAAGTGCAGATTGTAATTTAGCTGTTAGTGGTAAGTATAGATTTTTAGTGTGTTTATTACTTTTTTTTTTTTTTTTATTTCATTAAATTTACACATTTATTGATGTGGGAGACTTTGCATACTGCACTGGGCCAACCCAGTGGCTATGAAGGCTAATTTAATATTATTCAAGACAAAAGTCTTGCTGCTCTCGGTGGGGTGACATCTTTCCTAGGTGTGCTGAATTGCTGAAACACCATTCCGCAATCTTTAGAGAGTTAATGGATGCCCATAAAGTTTTAAGTTATTATCTCTGATTATAAAGTTATTCATTTACTGGAAAAATACAAGCATAGGATTTTCTTTAATTATGAATGTGCTTATAAAAAGTTTATAGTTAGTTAGCATCATGATATGTATGTATGTATGTATGTATAATTACTCCCCCCCCCCTCCCCACTATTTTTGTTTCTTCTTCTTTTTTTATTATTATATTAGGTATTATTTATTTTTTTGTAAATTATTTTGTATGTTGATTTTTCATTAATATTACATTATTCATATACATTGCAAATATTTAAAAAAACATATATATGTATATATATTTCAGATTCTGGTGACTTGTTTAGCTGGGGTAACTCAGAATATGGACAAATGCTCTGTGACTCAAGTATCACACAGATCCACACACCACGACACATTAAAATACCTGAGATTGGCAAAGTGGTTGATGCTTTTGCTGGAGGCTCATTTTGTGCTGTATTGAATGGTAAGTGTAACGTAAAAGCAACTATTGAATATTAACTAATAATGTGCCCAATATACCACCTAGCTTGTTTAATTGGATTGGACATATAATACTATTGCGTAAATGGCCATACCTTGCATATTTGAGCATTGATTCTGATATGATTCAAAAGATAAACAACATTTAAATGTTTTGTATGGAATAATTTTGTCCCCTCAATTTTGAAATAAAATATCTATGTACTTACCTATAGACTTGCCAAGTGCAATTTTACGCTAAAATAATAATAATAATTCAAAATATATCTATGATTGCAGCAAAGGGTGAAGTGTGGGTGTGGGGATACGGCTTACTGGGACTAGGTCCAGAAGTAACCCATAGTGCCAAACCAAAGCAAATACCTCCACCCATTCTGGGTTACACTGCATTTGCACCCCCAGGTTACAAACTCACTTCACTAAGCGGTGGAGTTTTTCACTTAGCTGCTCTCTCATTGCAAGGAGATCTCTATACATGGGGACGTAATAAAGAAGGCTGTCTTGGACTTGGGCACACTAAAGATCAACCTTTTCCATTGAGGGTATAATATATTTAATTTAATATAATTTTTTGATCAGAATGTATATCTCAGTGAACCACTAGCTTTTCACATGTATGGAGCAAGTACTTGTCCGGTGCAAGAATGTTACTCCCATCTCACGTAATGTCACTGCTACTGGCGTTCTTGAATCGGACAAGTAGTTGTAATCTACATGTGAAAAAACTGTGGTGACTATTATATGACTATATATATAAATATTTTAATGCTGGTTCTCTATATATGTGTTTAGGTATCTGTTGGAGCTTGTGTGCTGAAGGCTTCCTGTGGTATTGACCATATGGCAATATTGTGTAGGCCATTTGTGTAACATATTAACTAATAAAATATAAGGTAAAACAAAATATATTTATGTAATTAATTTACTATACATTTTGAGTAGCTGGGAGAGTTGTACGTGAGCAAAATATTATTTTAATTGCATATTTGACATTATATAATGTAATTTTTTTACATTCCTCATTAGAAATTAATTTTACTTCAATAATAATAATAATTTACTGTTATTCAACTTTTTATGAGTGCAATGAGGAAGACTAATGATTTTTGGGACAGCATTTGAGCACATTTTTAGAAAGAGCATAATTAGTAGATTCTATTGACATCAATATTTACCTTTATTACTTAAATTTCAGCGATTAATTAATGATTTAAAAGTGGCAGCCACGCCCCCAAGAAGCCTGTGCCGTTAGTCATTTGTTTGAATTTGCAGCGGAGTCTGATCTTCTTCTGCAAATTTGGATACGAGAATTTAAAAATTCGCGTAAAATTTAAAATCTCGTATCCAAATTTGCAGAAGAACATCAGACTCCGCTGCAAATTCAAACAAATGACTAACGGCACAGGCTTCTTGGGGGCGTGGCCGCCACTTTTAAATCATTAATTAATCGCTGAAATTTAAGTAATAAAGGTAAATATTGATGTCAATAGAATCTACTAATTATGCTCTTCCTCAATGACGCAAGCTGACGTGTCTACCTAGTCTACCGTGTCTTTTATTGATAATCTTATTTAAATATTCCCGGGACTAAACAAAATTTTCAAATGCAATACGTTGATTGGTTTAAAACGAATGAAAGTTTGCCAGCTGGACCAATAGAATTTCACCACGAATTATAAAGACACTTGGCAGATCTGCTGGTGTAAATGTTGTTGTGTAGGTTGAAATTTACTGAGAAAGAAAGGTATAGTGAAGTGTAAAGAAAGGAGGTATAAATTTGACAAACTTTACCTTAAATTGTGATACTTAAGTTAGTAAGAAATAAACTTCCAAGGCAGCAAGTTTGAGTGAAGAATTAAAGGGTTGAAGAAGCGACATCAAAATGTTGATTTTGTTCGGTAAGTTTTCAACATGAATGTATAGCACGCACGCAAATAATAAACATTCACTGTATTTAAAATCGTTAAAAGACAAGAAAGTTCTCTTGTTATTTCCTTCGTCATTCTTCAAACAAAATTGTGTTATTATTTAATTTAGAATTTTCTGTTTTAAATATTTATTTTTCTTACGTGTTTTGATTGTTTTTATAATGACGTATGTATGTACCGGTATCCGCCCGGCCCTCGTAGTATGTAATACAGGGTGTTTATAAAAAATTGCCCGTTTTTAAACGTAAATTACAATATGACTAATAATGAAAAATGAAACTTTTTATACATCAAATTAAAGCCTATATTATGGCAATTTAAAAAATAGCAACTTTAACTTTGTACGTCAATTACATACTCTTCTGTTAATTGAGACAAAAAAAGAATGAAAAATTAGAGAAATTAAAAAAAAAAAAGACCAATTTTTCAGGCGCGAAGAGCTGCAATAATTCGCCTTTGTTAAAAATCTTGCTTTACTTCAAGTTAAAAAACAAAAAACATTAATTTTAAGCATTAACTCGTGAGCACCATTTGTAGCTCGGCACTGGTCCAGACGCACTTCCATATCTCGCCATACGTTCTCCAGCATGTCCAGGTGTCACGGAGCGGATAGCTGCAGAGATGCACTGCTTGAGAAACTCTGATAAATCGCACTTAAGTTTTGAACACGACATCTTTCACGTATCCCCACAGGAAGAAGTCGGGTGGTGTGAGATCAGGAAACGAGGTTACAGTTAAGTGGGACAACTATCTGGACATTTTACAAAATTACTCTGTGCCTCAGTTACTACAAGCTCAGGAAGAACGGGGATTTAATATCACGTTCCAGTAAGATGGTGCTCCACCGCAGTGGGCAAGAGATGTTAGACAGTATCTCAACTAAGTTTTCCCAGGCAGGTGGCTGGGTTGTGATGGACCGACAGCATGGGCTCCACGGTCTCCTGATCTCACAACACCTGACTTCTTCCTGTGGGGATACGTGAAAGATGTCGTGTTCAAAACTTAAGTGCGATTTATCAGAGTTTCTCAAGCAGTGCATCTCTGCAGCTATCCGCTCCGTGACACCTGGACATGCTGGAGAACGTATGGCGAGATATGGAAGTGCGTCTGGACCAGTGCCGAGCTACAAATGGTGCTCACGAGTTAATGCTTAAAATTAATGTTTTTTGTTTTTTAACTTGAAGTAAAGCAAGATTTTTAACAAAGGCGAATTATTGCAGCTCTTTGCGCCTGAAAAATTGGTCTGTTTTTTTTTAATTTCTCTAATTTTTCATTCTTTTTTTGTCTCAATTAACAGAAGAGTATGTAATTGACGTACAAAGTTAAAGTTGCTATTTTTTAAATTGCCATAATATAGGCTTTAATTTGATGTATAAAAAGTTTCATTTTTCATCATTAGTCATATTGTAATTTACGTTTAAAAACGGGCAATTTTTTATAAACACCCTGTATTATAATATGTACTCCGTTAATCTCAAGTAAAATATTAAAATTTATGTATGATTTACAGGTTTTATTGCTACTCTGTTATCAAGTAGCTTTGCATTATACCCATCCTCATCGAATGTGATTGAACTGACTCCTTCAAACTTTGATAAACTTGTAACTCAAAGTGATGATGTGTGGATTGTCGAGTTCTTTGCACCTTGGTGTGGACATTGCAAACAACTGGTTCCAGAATATACTAAAGCTGCAACTGCATTGAAGGTATGAATTGATCATATATTTATACATATGGATTGTGCATAGTACAGTAATATGTATTGCATACATACAGTGTCATATTATGAGATAGCAATTTGTAGAAAATCATATGCCTTTTTTTATTTTTACTATGCGATAGAGGTATGAAAGCAATTAAAATAAAGTGGATGCTGATTTTGATGAACACAAATTTTAGGTCACATATATTTTTTATTGATTGTAACTTTTTTATTGTAAAGTCACATTTTAATTAGATACAGTAGTTGTATTGATACTGTTAAAAATCGTTTATACTGAACCGTATATTATAGGCCTATATACAGTCCGCGCCACCTAAGGATGCGACCAATAAGAGAGCACCAAAAAAACTCTCCATTTAGTTAACATTACCCTACCTCCTAACATACTTGATTACTTGAGCGTCTATTGGCTCCTAGCTCGATTTCGATTAATCGCAAACATCCTTAGGTGGAGCGGACTGTATAAGCATATATATTCAGTATATACTTTGATTTTAATACCGTTTGTGTGTGTTTTCAGGGTGTGGTTAAAGTAGGAGCTGTGGATGCTGATGAACACAAGTCTTTAAGTTCCAAATATGGTGTTACTGGTTTCCCAACTCTGAAAATCTTTGGAGCAAACAAGAACAAGCCAGAAGCATACCAGGGTGCACGTTCAGCCCAAGGATTTATTGATGCAGGCTTCCGAGCTCTCCGTGACATTGTTGATTCAAGAGCTGGTGGCAAGAAGTCAGGAGGTGATGGAGGAGGCTCTGTAAGTGGTGTAACAAAAAGTTATATATATATATATATATATTTGTGTGTGTGTGTGTGTGTGTGTGTGTGTGTGTGTGTACATAAGTGCGATAAAAATAATTTTTGCTACATTATTTGAAAAATCATATTTTTCCCCTATAATATTTTTATTATTACTTGACATATGTCAAGTGGTCATTATATAGTATAGCATAGCAGAGCACCTTCGATGTGCATATTTAAAAGCTATTTATCAATATACAGTATAAAATATATTGTATACATAGTATTTTATTATTGTAATATTTTGATTATTTTCTTCAAATAATTTTTTTTATATAAATTTTACATGAGCAATTTTATTTTATAAAAGCAATAATTATTTACATCACAGTTTTATTGATGCACGCACAATTGTGATAGTATATTTTACCATTAAAAAAATACCTAAATTTACAAAATTTAGCAAAGTTGATTTTTTCCTAATTATATATTTATATCTATCGCAATGTCGATTATTTTTTCATTTTCCTCTCTTTTGTATTGTCCATCTTTACCCTTTACCTCTCTTTTTTATAAATTTACAATGTTATTCATATGAGTAAAATATGCGCTAAATAGAGCTTATCCACTGATCTATATAATAAGGATAGAGCATTGCTATACTCCCGCTATAGGCAGCAGTGAAGAGAAAGTTGGTAGCGGCGCGTTCTTCAATTTTTATCGCAAACGGCAGAATTGCGGGAACTGTAAGGGCAGTAAAAAATTTAAAATCCACCCTGGCAGTTGGATTGGTGGAGAGCAGGCGGCGTGTGAGGGGTGATTAGCTGAAGGGTAGCTCAGGGTGAACAAGGGGAGGGAAAAACGCTGCCAGATTGACGAGTTTGACAGCCCTAATTTTGTTAAGCATCGGGCAACATTGCATTTTGCCGTTTGCGATTTACTTCCAGCTGACTAAAATTTTCTTCAAGTGGCAAGAGCCTGTATCTCCCCCTGAGCTTATCAGTATGGCATGCGGGAAGTCCAAGTGTTCCCTAATTTAAAATGCACTTATGGAGAGAAACACCTCTCTCTCTCTCTCTTCTTTCTCTTTGATTTTTGAGAACTTTTGCACTGATTCAGGAGATATTTAAATGAGGAATACTAGACATACTTTTACATATTTTAAGTCATAGATTTAAAAAAAAAAAAAAATTACCAATAACCTCCATTTAACCAATGAAATATATTTTGTATCACAAATGTGTAAATTATTATGTTACGCCAGATGCGACATTGCAGTTATACTAATGTGGTTTGTATGTATCTTGTATATTTCTAGGCAGATGATAAAGATGTCATTGAGCTGACCGACAGTAACTTTGCTTCTAAAGTTTTGGACTCTGAAGATTTGTGGCTTGTTGAGTTCTTTGCTCCTTGGTGTGGACATTGCAAAAGCTTGGCTCCACACTGGGCTAAAGCAGCCACGCAGCTTCAGGGCAAGGTAAAATATACTTCTCGTGACACTTTGTTTAATTTGTTAAATATTTATTAACGTCACTGTCATCGTGGGTAACTTTGAATGCCTGGAGTGACCTCAAACATACTTAATCATCTCTACTTAAGTCACTTTGAGATGTGACACTAAGGGCAAGAAAAAAAAATTAAACAAATAACATTCTTCAAAGTTCTGAAACAAAGTCCTTAGAAAGAAAAAGATAATTAGATGTTCAAAGTCACCCTTGTTTGACTGTACTGTACCGTACTTCTTTTTTTTTTTTTTTTTTTTTTTTTTACAGTTTTAAAATACAAATTAAATTAGTGTCATTAGTCATTGCTATCATTATTTAAAAGCAACATTTTTTTTTTTTTTAAGAGAAAGGTTTAGTTATTGACTTAATTTCTAGCCCAGTTTTACACTTTTTTAGATGATGTTTATATTTATAATCTCTCAATCTATAAACTTATGATAAAATTAAGAAAAAAAAGCAACAACAAATTTTTGCTTTAATACTATACTGCTCAGTTGTCAAATAAAGTAAACTGTCACTCACGTCTTAGTATCATTCAATACTTGTATTATTTCCTTCTAAATGTTAACAACTACATATTTGTTTAGGTCAAATTGGGAGCAGTTGATGCAACAGTTCATGCCTCTCTGGCAAGCAAATATGGTGTCCAAGGTTACCCTACCATCAAAGTATTTACTTCTGGCAAGAAGGACAGCTCATCTGTTGAAGATTACAATGGAGGTCGCACTGCCAGTGATATTGTCAACTATGCACTTGATAAATTAACAGAAAACATTGCACCACCAGAAGTCAAAGAGGTATGCATATAAAACATGTTCATGAAATACTTTTCATTCTTTATATTCTCATTTAAAAAATTTTTTTCTTCTTTTGTTTTGATGTAGCTGGTGTCCGATGAAGTATTAAAGGAGGCTTGTGGTGATCATCCGTTGTGTGTAGTGTCTGTGCTTCCACATATCTTAGACTGTCAGGCAGATTGCAGAAACCAATATATTAATATCCTTACCAAAATGGGAGACAAGTACAAAAAGAAAATGTGGGGGTAAGTTCATAAACAAATATTTAAATTAGTGCTAAATATAATAATTAACTTTCAAGTACATACACTAAGGATCCTCTAAATCTACCCATCAAAGTGATGCTGCTTTCTTAAGAAAATTATAAAATTTGTATTTCAAGTGAGAGCAGCATTGAAAAATTTAAACCTGTGAAAAAACAACTGCAGCTTCAATTGTGAAAGGAGCTGCAGTTGGTCTGCGAGTATAAATTTGGTAATGCCGCCGTCAATTAAGATAACATTTTGACCCCCCCCCTTTTTTTTTCTAAGAAAGTGGCATTGCTTTAATCAGTAAATTAAATTTAGAGCAATTTAGAGGATCCCAAATATACAGTATTCAAAATTAGTGAGATTCAGTAAAGATCAACACTTTGTTTTAATGAAATGTTCTTTGTTTACATTATAGATGGGTGTGGGCTGAAGCTGGCAAACAAACTGATTTAGAAGAAGTTCTTGAAATTGGAGGCTTTGGTTATCCAGCAATGGCTGTAGTCAACTCTAAGAAAATGAAATATTCCATCTTAAGAGGATCATTCAGTGAAGACGGAATCAATGAATTCCTTAGGTAAAATTTATGTGCACTTGAACAAGACAGTTCTGAACATACAATACAATCAGTTTTGAGTTTTGAGAAATGCTCTTGTTAGTTGTGCAGCAATCATCATTTCAAATTTATATGTCTCAAACTAATTAATGTCTGTTGATCAAATCACTTACTTAGTTTATAACTATATTAAAAGGGATACAATGAGAGGAAATTAGAACATGTATAATTATAAATTAATATTAAAAAAAAAAAAAACAAAGAAAAAGATATTGGGATTAAAAGAGATCTTGCTAGATACTTTTGTTTATAAAGTGATTGAAAGGGATGGGTTTCTAAGCCAAATATGAAACAATACACACTAAAAAAATATACTCCCAACCTGGAACTTGTTAAAGACTCAATTTGGCTGAACTTTTCAAATATACATTATAATAATCACCATAAAAATAAAAAATGTCACACATTTTTAGAAACTTTATAATTTATGTAGGTATCTTTGTTAAATGTATGAAAGCTAAAATAATAATTTTTGTGTCTAAATTTTACAGGGATCTATCTTATGGTCGAGGTAATACAGCACCAGTGAAGGGAGCAGAGCTACCTAAAGTTATAAAGAGTGACCCTTGGGATGGCAAAGATGGTGAACTTCCTACAGAAGAAGATATAGATCTCTCGGACATTGATTTAGATGACCTCAAAGACGAGTTATAACAACATTTACTTGCCTAATATAAAGACTGATCTGTGCACTCTTCTTCGTCTTCTTCTTGTAGTGGGTGGAGTCGCAAATCTTATTTAACAATTATAAGCTTTCAATGACTTAAAATCAAGAGCAGTGAATGAATAATAGTCTTCTAATTTTTATAATAATAAGTGATAAATTATTGCACTCCATTATATTTTTTCCTTCTTGTTGTGCAAGTTTGTAAATTTTTTAAACTTTTTTTCTTCCCAATATTGGCATTATGTACATTATATAGGTTTGTTGTTACTACAATAATATGTACCTATAACCAAATTAGGGATCAATATTAGAGTAGCTCACAAAATCAGCAGTTAATATGATATGGATGTTTGTTTTTTTTAAACAACCTATATTTTAGATTAATAATATCCTTGTCAATTTAATCACCGAGATGCAAATGTGTAAACGTATTTTCGAATGAAGATGGTACGATATATGTGTGTAAGATGCTGTTTCATTTTTATTTTTAGCTCAAATGTTGTGTCCCATCCCCATATATGAAATATATAGTGAAAATTTGAATGGAATTTTCATTTATTTATTTTCATCTCTAATTTATGGAGATAAAGACTATTTTTTCCCCTATCACTAATTTTATTAATAAAATTACAATGGGGTTTTCCCATAAATTTAGCACATTTAACTGCACTAAAAATGCAAATTAGTTTCACAGTGAACAGAGCTTAAATACGAGGCCTGTTACATGAAATTTTAGTAATACTTCATATAATCTGAAATCTAAATTAATAACATAACATTTAACACAAGGTCATATTTTCATTAAGTGTAGAAATTGGGAGACGGCACTCTGAATGTAATATGAAAAATAAATAAAGAAACTTCTTTTGTTGTATAATATTTATTTTATTTCTTAAAATTTGAACGGAAATTTTTACAATTTATTTTTCGTTGACAATGTTATGCATTATTGCAAGTAAATAAGTATAAATATGATTTGAGGCATAAGTTGACCATGAATACACTTGAAAAAACATATGAGTAAAATATTGATTGCAGGGTTCCAATTTTTTTATTAAATTAATCATACTTTATTTTCTTCATCAAAAAATAATACCATTAAAAACATGGTAATTATATAAATAAGTTACATTATGTAGGATTGAAAATGTAATTTGCATCACAGCAACTTGCATTCCCAAGTACATTTTGTTAAATTGAATTAAATTTCAATAGAATAACAGAAATAAACTGTTATTGCAAAATAAATACTGAAGGTAATAATAAACATCTTATTTATGGTAACACAATAAAAATAAATGCATTATCATAGGTTATATTTGTGCGTATTATTATTATTATATTATTATACTAAAACATAAAATACCAAAGCATATAGTTTTCATCCTATATAGACACACTTAAAAACCAATTTAAAAAGCTAGCTGACTATAAAATTAGATTATTCACATTCGTACATTATTATTATATTAAATATTTCATTAATTATATTATTAAAATTAAACTTTTAAGTAGATAGTTGAAGGACATTTTAATTTTCATGCAATTTGGGCCTATTTCCAAAATCTGTTCCTTTGAGCTCCAAAAATGTACAGACACTGGCATATTATGTACACTATAAAAACAAGAAAAGGAAGTGCCAGAAGCAAAAAATCATGTGATGGTGAAAGTGGGAGAAAACTTTGCGCCAGTGGCAAGCTAGGCCGGAGTTACCTCCCACTTAAATATCACGTGGTTTCCTTTTCCAGCACTTCTTTTTCCGCTTTTTAGCTTTACATAAAATTACTGCTTATGTTTACTGAAAATTCCGGAAAAGGAAGTGCCGGAAGAGGAAACTATGTGACGGTAAAAGTGGGAAAAAAACTTCGCACCAGCAGCAAGCTAGGCCTGAGCCACCTCCCACTTAAAGTATCATTCACATGGAGCAAAAATTCTACGTCCGTCGACGGACGTCAACGGGTAAACAAAGTTGAAAAAGTATTGTTGCAACTTGTTTATAATGTAAAAAAACGAACCCTTTCACATGGTTTTAAAACTGACGGATACTGACGGGCAAAGCTGGCAACACCCAGCTTTTCTACCCGTCAAAATGACGGGTACTGACGGGTAGCGACGGGTGCATGTGAACGGTTGCATTTGTTTACATAAGCGCAGCTCCATCCGCCAGTATCCGTCAACAATAATACATGTGAAAGGGGCGATATGTTTATATTAGCGCAGCTCGATCCGTCGGTATCCGTCAGTTTTCCCGCGCATGCGCAGTAATGCGAATTTTTTTCTCATGTGAAACAAACAAATTCGCGTAACCGTCAGTTTCCGTCAATACCCGTCTACGGACGTTAAGTTTTTACTCCATGTAAACAATACTTTAAGATCACATGGTTTCCTTTTCCTGTTGTTAGAGTAAACATAAGCAATCAATATCAATGTTAAAAGATTCTGAATTTGCAGCTTAAAAAAAAAAAATCTAAATAAATGAGTGGGTGGTAGGTGGCTTAAACAAAGCAAACTTAAAGCAAAGAAATCTTTGTCATAGCAATCCACATGGTTTTTAGAGACCCATGAAAGTGTGGTTCTCATTGTTCACCTGAACGTTGCATGCAGCATGCAGCTCAGGAGCTCTTACCAAGAGGCACCCTGACCTTCCATTACAATGCAGTGCATGTCATCATAGTACTCTTGTAATAATAATATTTGTCGCAGCATCAAAACATGCATGGTAAACAAAGAGGAAGAGAACCACCATTTCATTTGGATTACCGGTGAAAAAAATTATTTCTCCTCACTATCTTAACTTATTTAAATGTGGTGGGAGAGAAATAACCTATTATCCACTCTGATATTATGTTTAATGGTTTTCCCATATAAATGCTGCAAAATCAGAATCACCTGCTAGAATCTGTACAATCCTGTTGAATATATATTTTTTATATAATGTTTTGGAGTGCACAGAAAAAGGTTTGCAAATAAGCATAACTATTATTAGTCCTAATAAATAAATTACATAATCTTACATCACAAAGGCAATAGGACCTTTAGTGAATTGTTTTGATAGTCTTAAAAATTACATTTTACATGAAAATATAATTTATAAATTTCTTTTCTTTTGTATTATATTATAAAAATTGCCAAAAAGGCAAGTCAATAAGGCAATTTGGTGAAAATGTATTGAAATAAATCATTTAATTGATTTATTTTTTTGATGTCGTATAAATGCATTATAAAATATTTTATCAATAAAACCAAAGAGTATACTTTTCTTATAAGCTTTGGAAGACAATAAGAGGGACTTATATTAAATTGTGTAGAAAAAAAAAAGTTACACAATTAGTCTTTTATTTTGAGAATTATGAAGTTTATCACTGGCATAATATATTCATAAATTGAAATGTGATTCAGGGGTGGATCTGAGGGTTGTCTGCCACTTCTCATGGCATGACAGAACACACTATAATATATGATACTTGTTTTGTAAACGTGTTACCTTGCCTCTAAAGAATACGCAATCCCATTTAAAAAGCTTTAAGTGCCACAATATTTATTATTTGTGTGTGTGCGTGTGTGTGTTTAGGAGCACTAAAAGCAGGGCCTTTAAACAAGTCTCATAATATATTACCATACACCACCTCCCTTATAATTAACATTGAGGAATATGGACTCACCACTTCAGATTCTGATCCACATCCATCATTGATGTGGTTTGCATGATTGACGTAATATAAACATGCAACACTGTATAAGTTAGTAATACAGAGAAATAAATGTTTAAGTGCCGACATAGAATTATTCAAACTATTTAATAGCTACAATTGCATTGTCAGTCTTTTTTTTTTTTAATGATAATATCTTAAGTCTCAAAAATACTGACAAATATTATATATATAAAAAAAGAGTATATTACTATACATATGAATGAGATTTTAATTTATAGAAATTTATATATAAAAATATAGGGCCTTTATGTAATTTAGGAATGTTTATGGAAGAGTATTTTTGAAAAAGAAAATTTACTTTATGAAATATGCAAGAACAATATTTTCATTGTTCACTTAATAAATAAAGAAGTATCTTTTGGTCTAATTTAAAAAGAAAATAATAAATTATTAATTGATAGAACATAGAGATTATGCTGTGATACTTACAGCTTATTTATGTAAATGTTTTCAGAATATATATTTTTTACAAACCAATTCTAACTTAAAGTGGTCAGATCTATAAAATAATGTTAAATATCTTATCTGAATGATATTTAATTATTACTTGATCTAATGTTGTCTTGACGGATTTTTTTTGAATTAATATTTAGTGCAGTTATTTTAAACTGCAACTAGTTCGATACTGTTGTATCGACGTTCTTTTTTGCAAAAAATTGGATATAGAAGATAGAAGTAGTAAATTGCAAATCCAATGAATATCAGAGTTAAAATTATTGCGATTATACCCCATGCTGAAAGTCCTGTATTTCTTAGTTTATGCTTTATTTGAGCTGAAACAAACAAAAACCATTACCATCATTATTATTTATTTATTTATTTTTTGCATATTTACAAACATTGTATCATATAACTGAGTAGAATGACTGCTTGTTACATTTCATCCTTTATTTTGCTGTGTGGCTTCTTTAGGATAACAATGTAAAATATTAAATGAAATGAGGAAGGTGAATTGTAAATTTTTTAAAATTAAAAATTGAAAAGCTTTAAAAAAATTTGAAGCACTATTTTTTCTTAGGACGATTGGAGCATGCGGAATATTTTTAATTAATTTTTGAAAATCGTCCTAGAAAGCCTGTGACGTCATCAGTCCACTTTTTTCTCAGCAAATACTAATCGTTCGAGGTTCAGTAACCAGTTTAATGAAAGCAACTCGTCCTCAGGATTTAAAAAAACTGGCTACTGAACCTTCTATGGTCAATACTTTCCAAAATAAATGCCCGATTGATGATGTCACAGGCTTTTTAGGTCGATTTTCAAAAATTGATTAAAAATAGTTCCCATGCTCCAATCGTTCTAAGAAAAAATAGCAACTTAAAATTTTTTAACGCTATTTTCAAAAATGTCATAAAAAGTGGGGGTGAAAAAAATTCACCTTCCTCATTGAATTTACTTTGATTGATAGTGCATATGTGTGGACATAATAATAGAAATAACTTTAGTCACTACTTTGATTGCCGACAAAATTTATTTTGCAGAGTAATAATAATAAAAAATAAAAAGGCTGCTGAGGCTGTAAACTCGAGCTTTAAAAAAGTGTTCTCCTAAATAAAATACTGTAACAGTACTTAAAAAAAAAAAAAAAAAAAAAAAAAAAAAAATCAACTTATTCTGCATTGTTGGTATTTTGCCTATATTTATGATGCTTTTGTTTGTCTTGCAAGTTACAATGCATTAGCAATGGTGTGATATACAATGCCACTAACTGAAAATATTCATAAAAAGTAGTGTAACTTGTTCATAATATTTCTTTAAAAATTGCAAAAGTGTGAAATTCAACAGTTTTCATACATTTGCTAATAGAAAATTTAATGAAACAATTAAAAGGCATCACTTCGTCATAGGGTTGCCAACTATTCCGAATGCGAAAAAAGGACATGGCCCACACACCTAACCGGGGGGTCTGGGGGGCGAAGTCCCCCAGCAGCCCGCCGCAGGCGCGAAATTTTTGTATGCCACGCCCCTTTTTCTTTGAAAAAACAAGCACAATAATCAATTTTATAAGTAATAAAAGCAAAGTTTAATATTCAATCTTGTGTATGTAACACATACTTTTTTAAAATTTAGATATGAATTTTTTTATGTTTGGTAAAAAAAAGTAGCGATTTTTTTTTATTGTTTTATTTTTAATGTTAAAAAAAATATATAGAAATAGACTAGATCACTATATAGACTTAATGAATTGAATAATTTAAAAATACATTAAATAAAATGCACACATTTTTAATTAAATTTGACACTGATAAATACGGTGTGCACTGCACACTGCACTTCTGTAAATTGTATTTTCTTTTTATTATAAATTAAATACTGTAAATGAAATGTAATTTTTAACATTTTTAAATTTCAAATTTTGAAAAACATTAATAATAATGAATATGAATGAGAAATGTTGTAATTTGTGTATGCAATCATTGCAATCACAATCAAATATTTAATCCAATTTGATACAATTTACATATAAATTTTTCTGATATTCTGACAATATTCTGACAAACTTTATTTCACATTTTAATTTTAATTTAATATAAATAATTCAGGAATTTTATATATATTAAATATAATATATGGCATTCCTGAATGATTTATATTAAAATTATACTGACAACAATGGACCACTTGCAATAATATGTTTTTAATCGTTGCAGCAAGTAAGTGAAAACGATTTTTGCATAAGAAATGCATTAAGAATTATTCAATTTATTTTAAAAAGTTCGTTCATTGCAAGTGGTCAATTAAGTAATATAACTTATTTAAAGCTGTATTTTTCCTGAGATTTCACATCTTTTAAGAAGCTATAGTATCATTTAAAATGTTGTCATAGAATTGATTACAAGTGTCATTGTAGTTAAAGTAAGTCATGATTTCATTCTTTAAAGCCTCGTTAACAATGGACTTTTCTTAAGTGAAAACGCTAATTTTTTCAAATTAAGAAAAAGGTTTGATTTCTCCTTAATAATTTTTTTCTTAATTTTTCTTAGAATTATTTGAATTTACGTTGATTTAAAAATTAAATTTTACATAAATTAAAATTTACGGACATTAAAATTTGAATGTACGTAAATTCAAATAATTCTTCTAATTATACTTAAGAAAAATCAAGAAAAAAAAATTGTTTAAGTACAACCAATTAAGAAAATTCTTAAGTGCAACAATAGTTTCATTGTGAACACCAATAGTTCTTAAGTGGAAAAAATTAGCATTTTCACTTAAGAAAACTTAGAATAAGTCCATTGTGAACGAGGCTTATCAAATCATTTGAACACCTATTTCTGATGTCATTCCACTTTAGGTTCATGATGAAAACCTTCTCTATAAAAGCAGAGGTGGCTGGAATGCTAAATAAAAACTGCATGATTTTGTAAATGATAGGAATTTCTTCGTAGAAGTTGTTTCTGAATACATGAAGCCATTTATCTACAGTTGTGCAATGATCTGTATTAATTACTTTATTTGATACTAAATTTGTGTAGTGTGTTTTCAGTGTAATAATTTCCTCAAACAGTATGTTTTTATCAATATTATATCTTTTAAATTGAGGGTGAAGTTTTTCAATTACTTCTATAAAATCATAATAGGAAGGAACTCCATTAGGACACTACACATAGCCAACTGTCTTTTGAGTAATCAAATCCATCTGTCAAGTACTTGTGATTTGTATTACAACTTTTGCTATTGCGCATTTTTTTAAAAATTTTTAATATTTTTTGAATCTAAAATTTCTAATAAGGGGAGTAAAGTGTCCTTTTTTGGAAAAAAAGTAAAAAAGGACAAAAACCTCGAAAAAAGGACTGTCCTTCTGAAAAAAGGACAGTTGGTAACCCTACTTCGTCATGTTTGCTAAGCTATAACTGTATTTTTTTTAGGATGTGACTTGCATATTGATGTCTATTTTATGAAAGCAAAAATTGATATTAAAATTATTTAAAACAATAGAATCAGACGAAATCAGAGAAACCCAAATTTCTAATAAAAATGCTGTTTGCTGAGTTGCAAAAGCTGTGAAATAATGGCCAATAATAACAAGAGATAGCTTATCCCCACTTCTGTTATACTCTGCTTGGGCGGCATGAAGTTACTGAGCATCCGTTCATTTTAATTGACTTTTCTTTTTAAAATTTCAAAATCCTAAAAAGTGTGAAAAGTATAGTATTGACTGATAAAGGAACAATTATTTTGAGGCCCACTATATCGATGTTTCCGTGTCAAAAGAGAGCATCTGTACTTTCCACTAGCGCGGCGAACGGAGTATCTGCACTTTCCACGCAGCACGGTGCGTGGACTAGCGGCCCTTTACTTAACATTACAGATGCTCCACGGCAGAAAGTGCAGATACTCCACTCGCCGCGCTGGTGGAAAGTGCAGATTCTCTCTTTTGACGCGGAAGCATCGATATGCGATTTAAGTCGCATCTGCTTCCGTTTCAACTTACTACGCATAAGCATTACTTCGAAACAGAAGCGGATGCGAGTGAAATTACTGAAAGTCGGCCTCAAAGCAGTTGTTCCTTTAATAGTCAATAAAATAATAATAATAATAATAAAATACTGATATGATAACTATGTATGTACACTCCTCCCGAATTAATCTGACCGCTTGTGTTAAAGTTTCCCCATTTATTTAACATTTGGAGAGATTAATGCTTTGGTCAGATTTATTCGGGAGGAGTGTATGTACATTACATGTTGGTTACTATTACCATACATACATACACATGATTTTATTATTTTGTTATATGTATTAGTTAAAAAGACACATAGCTATGTATATTAACATACTGTTGGGTTGCACACTTACGTTTATTCATACCCGATGATGAAAACTGGCGAGGTGCCCTTGGGTAATCTACATTTTCTCCTCCATTATAAAAGGCAGTATTTTTATTTATTTGACGATAAGTCCTACTGCCAGAAGATCCAGTTTGTCCTTTCACCATACAAAATGAAAGAAACACTGCAAAATAAAATAACATATTTAGAATAAAAAAATGAAGTCTGTCCGACTCAGAGATCGCAGACTATATTTTTTAAAGAGCAACCAACCCCATCACTTTGATTTATTATTATTATTTTTTTTTTACAGCCTACAGCATAGGTATGTAAACAAAGAAATGTGCGTCAAACTATCAAATATTTACACATTCTTTCATAATGTTTAGTGAAATAAAGTAAAAATAAATTAATTACTTATTTTCAGTCATTAATTAAACATATTTAACTCATTTATACTGCAAAAATACACTTACCAATGCAGCCCACAAAGATTACCGGTAGCAGCTTCAACCGTGGCATTTTGTTTTATTTTACAAATTTATTAAGATTTTACGCTGAAATTAAACAGAATGTACATGCAATTTTTCTACCAGGTAGAATTATAGAAATTTTCACCTTGGCAGAGTAATTTTAAGTTAAAAAAATGCCACTAAAAATGTAAACAAGTAAATTAAATCAGATAAGAGATGAAATGTCGCCAGACATCAAGACATCTATCAAAATTAGGAAATGACGTCATGAGTAAACTTTGGGCGAAAAAATTCCAATGCATTGACCAATCAAAATAAAGTTTATATATCATGGACCAATCAAATCTTTTTTAACTAAATTTTCGATGATTAAAAAGTGACGATCGAAATTCAGTTCCTGTTCCTACAACAACAATCGGCAGCGTTCGAGAATTGGTGCTTGAGGTTTGGTTATAAAATAGTGAAAAAAGGAAGAATATTAAAGATTTAAATGGATAGTGCTTCAAGCAAGGCCGATCAAGCGCCTAAGCAAGCTATGGTCTATATTTGTGGTGGTAAAGTATAAGCCAATATATTAGTTTACAGCCGTTTTGTTGTCATTTTTGTAGACCATGCTTTAACGCATCAATGCCACAATCAAGTATACTATGTATGTACAGTACATGCAGTATACAGTATGTGCGTGCTTATCATAATTATAATTTTTCCCATTTGAAATAGTAGCTTATTGAATGATTTATAAAGTACCGCATGCATATGGTAACATACATACAGCAGAGTATAAAATATGTATGTACAATACATACATATGGCTGATGATGCAATCATATGCATATGTTCTAGAAGATACAATACATACTACATTATATAATGTAGCATTGACCAAGCTCTTGGTATTGATTCATAAATATGTATGTGATATGTAAACATATTCATGATGCACAGGCTAAAAACAACTGCAGTCTCGACTTTATTTCCCAATCCTACTGTGGGTCTAGCGTCTAGTATATGTATATATATGTATAAGATTAACTCTTAACATATTATTTTAGATCTGTTTACAGCACTATTATTATCTACTTTGACTTATGATACTTATATGGCCCATTGTTTTTAGCAGAACTCTTAGCTCCCTGTACAGTACCTGTATTAGTTTTTAATGTTACCTATTCTATTTTTTACCGAGCTGGTATGGCCGAGTGGTGAAGGCAGCTGACTCGTAACTCTGTACTCCTCACCGAGTATAGGTTTGGTTCGAGCCACTGCTGGGTGCGTACGTGAAGTGTGAGAGCACAACATGTTGCACGATGCATGTTTACATGCATTCCATGACGACTTACAGCATTTGGGAGGTGCAAGGTTGATGTGATTGCACCGACCAGCCTGCCTAGACATTTCCATGGTTTCTCTAGGCTGTCATGGCAAATGCCGGGCTGTGTACTTAGGCCGTGGCCGGCCCGTGTGTGCTTTCCCATTGATTTGGAAAGTCCTTACCTGTCGATAAGACAATGTCTTGACTGGGACTGGGATTGGTGTAGCACAATAACACATTATGGCAAGCAAAAAAAAAAAAAAGAAAAAAAAAGTATTTTAATATATTACCCGCTGAAGTGAACAAACTACACTTTACAAATTTCTCACAAAATGAAAAATTTACGTTTACCGGTAGCACTTCTATGCGTTTTAACAGGAGAACTAGATGGGTGAATTCATAAAGTGTAGATTGGTCATTTTGAACAAAATTTGTAAAGTGTAGTTTGTTCACTTTTGACGGGTAAGCATCGATATGTGGTCAGTGAACATCAATTATAGCCGCAAAGATCCCCAATATTTAATTATCAACATACTTTAAATGCATAAATATATCCTACCTATGTGGGTTCCAAGAGACACTTAGATTTTTTGTCTTGAGAATGATCGGCCTTAACAAATTTTTATTTGTCTTATATGCATTGGGTTGTGTTCTAGTCTGATAAGCAATAGATCACAATGCTCATTTCTCAGTGGGTTTCAGTTTATGAGGCTTTTTCAGAGGCCGTGGTATACTCAGACTGTGCTCTTGTGTTCTCCTCATGCTGTTGCCCATACATATGCCAGTGTGTCACAGATAAAATGATAGAAGCAATGTGTACGCCTGACAAGTGTATTCATGTCTCTGACAGTGGTCCAGTTAAAGGTATCTTGGGGCGGTTTACTAATCCATCCTGAAGAATTGTAATTCTAATTGTTTCAATAACTGATACAATAACCTAAGCCGATATGCTTTGTTTTGTATTGTGATTGTAGGATGAAAGAAATTAATAAATATATTTTGAATTTTGAAAATATCACTATCAATGATTGTGATCTTCTTGTACACATATAATATTTTTATAATATATACCGTAGTGTATAAATTTGCCTGTTTCAGACTGCCATAATGAAAATGAGATCCGCCAGAGAGATGCTATCAGATGCAGGGAATGTGGCTATCGTGTCATGTACAAACGCAGAACTAAAAGACGTATCCTTTTCAAAACTAGAGCTAATATTAAATACTGTAATGACATCTCTCATGAAAACTATGTATGCACTTAAAGCCCTTGTCAACTTACTTTTTTTTATCATTTAGAATACTAGATTGATAATTACCATACCATGAAAGGCGTAAAGAACTTGAGGGAGGGGCTTAAATTTATCACATAACCAGAGCGGTGACTGTGATTGGCGGATGAGACTGTGACGTCAGATTTGTGATGTAACAGTCAGAATGAAAATAAATACAAAATCAACGTGTTGGTGTCTAATTCATGGATAATAAGTTATAGTAATTATCAATCTAGTATTCTAAATGATAAAAAAAGTAACTTGACAAGGTCTTTAAGGAAAGGGTTAGGTCTGATCATAATATTATGAGCAGTAAAACTGTTCAAATTATTTTTAAAATTTATGTCTTTCCATGCTTGTTTTTGCAATAACCTTATTATTTTTAAAACTAATTACAGTCCTCGCTTTTTTTTTTTTTTTTTTTTTTTTTATCCTCTGCCTGCATGGCAACCTTTATTCTTGGTTTACTCATCTATGATTGTTACTTTGCTGGGAACGTCATCTTACCAACTTATCACTGAAGTACAATCTAATGCTAAATAAAACTGAATATGTGAGTTAAGCACTGAACTTAACCTGTTTGTTTGAGAGATCTTGTTCAAGATATTATTATTCTGATAGTTTAGGAAAGTATGAAACATCATGGTTAGATATAGAAATTTAAAAAGGAAGGGATATAGAAAACCAACAAGGGCCTTAACATACTGAAGCATCATCCTATAGTTAACCTGTTGACGATGGAGCATGTCATATTACGTGCTAGAGCGGCTGGGCTCTCACGCCAACATATGTAATATTACATTCTAACTCTTATGCGCCAGCATTTTACTCCGGCCGGGCGGACTGTAGTGTATGTAGAGGGCGCCGTCGTGAACAGGTTAAGGATTAAGTGAAGAATTTTCTTAACACATATGTAATAATAGCAATCATATTAGATAGCTTTTGGCTCAAGGCACCAAGAGAAATGAAGGATACTGCATACTTTCTGACAAAGGAGTCTTGTGCTGAAAGCTATCCAATTCTATTTTTAGTATTATATCTGTGCTAGCAATTTTCTCCACTGATTTAAAGGAACAGTGTTTCATGCTGGTACGATCCTTGCTGGTTTTCTCTAATTTCCCCCTTTTTTTTATCATAAGAAGTTATTCTATTGTCTAAATATTACATTAAACAAAGTTTTTATTACTACATATATTCCTTAACCATCTCCAGTTGTGGTGTTTGATGCGCGCTGAAGACTTGAAATGGGACGTCCTCTCCTCTACCTTTTCTTCTCCTGCCTAATTTTAAAGTTATTGTATAAATGTGTTTGTTAATGCTCTGTATAATAAGTAATTTTCTGTGGTATTAAACATTGTAACAGTGTTACTTAAACCGTTGTGTATGTCAAAGCAAAAATGATTTTTTTTCTTCTTTTAATGTGATCAGTAAAAGATTTTACAGTAGGAAAAAATCATTTGATTAGAAATTTTTGGGAAAGGAGGTGAGAAATCGGGCAGTATATTGCCTTGTGCAAATTTACAAAAATAAATTCAAAACTTAATTATGCCAAATTTCAAATTCCCTACTTTCCAAATTTTTTTTTTTTTTTTTTTTTTTTTTTTCATTTTTTCACCTTCTATCAAATCTATATTAATGAAGGAACCACATAGTCGATTTTCCCGTAATATTACTTTTTATATGAAATTAAAATAAAAAATGATACATGATAATAATAGTGTTTTATTTGGTATATCAAATGTAAATCTATCCTATATGCATGTATTTTTTTCTTCTCATCTCTGTGCTATAGCAAGATTTTCACCTAAATATAAAACCCATATCTTCACTATGGAAAGGCCCTTGTTAGTTTTCTCCTTTCCCTTTTTTTTTTTTTTTTTTTTTTTTTTTCAAATTTACTATGCAAAATAATTTAAAAAATGCATGATATTTTATTATTATTTTAATAAAATACAATGATTTTTTGCTCTGAATTAATCATTTAACATGAGAACAAAAATCAAGCACTCTTTCAATTCCTGCTAAGGGGATACAATATTCAAATCTGCTGGATATTATAAATTTTATAAACTTATGAATGAAAATTTAATAAATTAAAGAGACAAAAAAAAAATAGAATTTCTATTACATTATTTGCTGTTTATTTTTGTTGTATATTTTGTCAAGAGATGGCGTATACTGTATTAAAATGACCAAGGCCATATATTACTCTGAAAGCGCAAACTTTTGCTATTCCTCTCCCTCTCTTTTTCAATCGTCCATGCTTTGGAGCCAGCCTTCTCGTCTGCTGGGCCGGGGTGTCAAGTTCCGGTCATGACGTCACTCTACACTTTGCTGCCTCTGCTGCTGCTGTCTTGCGCGGTTTAGTTTTAGTATCTTACGAGGAGGGGACGAGACGTAGTGAGTGTTGCTTATGAGTGAATATTTTAGTTTATGAAAGAAACTGCATGGATTTTGATTGTGAGTGATGAAAGGTAGAATTCTTGAACCTTTTCATGAGACTTTTAAGACAATAATGCCACCTGATCAGTGATCAAATGATGTTAAAAACATGGGGATCCCCGTACAACCTGTGCAAGGTCTAGGATGAATACGTCACCACTATCACCTGCAAGGTGTAAGCACCAGGGATGTCAAAGGTTAATCAAGAATTATTTACGAGATTTTAGATGAACTGTCACGAATGTCAAAAAAATATTTAAAGAAATTAACTAATGAGGGATTCCCCTCCCACGCTTTTCTTTTTTATTTTTTAAAATTGTTGATTTAATATTTTATGTTTGTTTATAACATAAATTTGAGTTGATTTTGAGCATAAGTAAAATATATTATTAGCTCGAAGAAATGCCGCGTAAAAAAGGAATGGCAACTGGATTATCACCTGTTAAAAGTAAGTAAATTAATTAAGTGTAATTGCATGTCAATTAAATCTTATTGAACAGCCAGAAATCCTATTATCTAGATCAGTGGCGGTCCTACAGGGGGGATTGAGGGGCGGATATCCCCGGGCCCACTAGGATTGGGGGGCCCGGAACGAGGCCTACATGTAAAAAATTCAAAGCTAACAAAAAAAGAAAAAGAAAAGAAAAAACAAAAAGAAAAAATGAAAGAAAGAAAGAAAGTTAAGGGACAGTAAGAAGAGAGAGAGAGAGAAGTTTATGAACCAATTTAATGATTTTCTTTAATAAAATTATCCCTAACAAATTGTCCAAACAAATTTATAATAATAATAATATATATAATAAAAAAATTAAAGCATATAAATTTACAGATAAAATATAATATCTCTTAATTTACTAGTGATAATTACAACTTTATTCAGTATTTTTTTATCTTTTTAAATAAGGGCTGCCCTGGATTAAAAAGGTAAAATAAACTACTTACGAGAATTATATAATGAAGACTAAAATATTTTCAGGGTGTTTTTTTATTGCATTTTTATTCTAAAAGATGGCAATGTCCTAAGTCCTAAGATACGTATGGACATTTCTAATTTTTGAGTTCATTGAGAATTTATAATTAATTTTTAAAAGTCTTAAAATGACGTTACAGTCGTTAATTTTTTCCTATGCCCACATGCATAGGTATTGCGTATCGACATTTTTCGATTTTTTTTAATAGAAATACTTAATGAACTTAATAATTAGAATTTTCAAATAAATCGATTCAGGACAATGTCTTCTTTTAGAATATGGAATAAAATTTTACCCTGAAAACATTTTTAGTCGTCCTCCTTGGCCTGGCGTAGGTGAAAAAATTTCAATTATAAATAAACGCTAGCTCAATCTTCCTAAATTTTCTCTCTTTCTATTCATCAAATCGACCCTGTCCTCGGCTCCTAAAATGATGATGACGATCAACTTTGATTATTCAAATGGAATATGTGCTTTTTTTTTTTTTTTTTTTTTTTTGCCAGAGAACAGGGTTTATGAACAACACTTTTGTTTTGGAATTATGAAAATAATTCTAATAGAAAAAAAAAAGCTTTTTGAAAATATGAACGAAGCATTTTTTTTCCATTTGCTTAATCTGGCCTAAATCTGCAAAGTAATAAAAAAATAAGTGATTTTCCATTATGAATTTTTCATACTTTTTTTTTCTTTTTTTTAATATTTCACTCTAAAATAAAATTTAGCAGTTCCCCCCTCTATTAAAAAAAAATCATAAAATAAAAAGAACATTATTTTTTTCTTAAAAAGCTATCTGCACTGACAATTATACTGAATTACCTGTAAATAGTCACGTGGTAAAAAAAAATCGCGCCTGCGGCGGGCTATTGGCGCTTCGCGCGTCTATTGAGGGGGCCCAGTCAGATTTCTGTCCCCGGGCCCAAAATACGTAGGACCGCCACTGATCTAGATTATAGTTTATGAGAATTTATGTGCATGTGTATGGGCATCAGTTAAAATAAAAGCGATAAAAAAAGTGGGGGAATCCTGGGGGGTTTGCGGAGGAGAGAAACGAAAAGAGAGGCCTCGGCAGCGAACGCGGTGGACGGGGCTTCTCCAATGGAATGCAGTCTTTCTAGCCAAGTGAGGGTTCCCCCTTTTCCCCGCTTGTATGATCCGCTCCCACTATTTTCTTCGCGGCTCACTCGTTCTCTACTTTATTCATTCTTTTATTTTATAATATATACAATACCCATCACATTACACGTTTTTATGTTCCGTATTCGAATTAATAAAACCACAATCGAAAAAATGTTTTCACCAGGTCATCAAACTGGCTAAATAAAATAATTATGTAAATCAAAGGAATTTTATTAAGCGGATAAAATATGAAAGGTTTAAGGAATTCCCTTCATTCTCTTTTCATTCATATAGTGTTGACGTGCGAAATGTAATGTATGATATTTGATATGTAATCAATGCTAACAAATGACAATATTTTATATAATTCCACGTTTATGCCAGCAACAGAAATAAAAGCAAACAGATTTGGAGTGGCAATAAGACGCTTTGGTTTGTCGCTCGGTCGGTATAAATATCATGCAGCTAATAATGAGATAACCCAAGTTTGCCATGTCGTCACCAAGGTCATCAAGTTATAAGGCCAAACGAGCATTTTACTATACCTAACTTTTTTTTTTTTTTTTTTTGTCCAGAAAAAAAATATGTTTAGACTCGTGTGTCTTCTATAGTATTAAAAATTCTATAATAAATTGTCGCAATTTTATAAAACTAATGCAAATTGCCAGCGTATAAAAAAAGGAAGACCCCATACGTTTTTTTTTTTGTTTCTTGTCGCGGCATGCGGTATGTTATTTATTTAGTTGAGCAGGGAGGCTGTTCTCTCGCTATCTGTGTTTTGTGCGAGCACGTTGAACGAACGAACGCGTTGGCTGAGTGACGCACTTGATATTAACTTCCAGGGTCACGAGATTAAAAGTTTTGGTTCCAGGCGTGTACACTTGGAGAGCGATAAAATTTATTAAATTATTGTGATATGTTTTAATTGATATAACATGCCATAGAAGGAGTATTGTCAGAGGTGTCATTATTGTTAACTTGGAGTCATTATAATGTCATTTGTTTTATTATTTATTATTTTTAATAATAATGTGAGGTAACTTCAAAATTAACATTTTTTTTTCTCGTTTTCTCAGTGTTACCTAAATATAGCGGAATAGGGATGGAGAAAATTAAATTGTTTTATTCATAATTATGTATAAGTGCAAAAATTATGCGTGTTCAGTTAGCTACATAAATACATTTTTTTACTGGAGTACACAACAGTGGTTGAAGGGCGAGGTCGGGGGATGAGAGAAAGAGCTTTACTTTTGCACGAGACTCGCGTGTACTATACGCCCTTCCATCTCTCTCTCTCTCTCTCTTTGTGCCCTTCTCCATTGATCCGCAGTACAGGCAAGCAGCGAGAAGCAAAACCGGCAGCTTTTGCTGCTACATACTCTGCCGTATCGTATCGTACCGTGATAGAACGAACGAACGGTCGCTGAAACTGGCATGGGCACCAAAAAACGAATGATGATGATGGTCGCTAAGCAACGGAGAGATGCTGCGGAGGCGTCCCCGGCGTCCCCCCTGTGTGCTAACATAATCCCAACCCATCATAGTAGCTTTGATTAGTTGTTGATTGCTACTGTTGATGTGTTTTTTTTCCTCTAATATTTAGATGACAGCTATCATAACAAAATACTTTTGATGTTTAAAATGATGATTTAATCAAAGGTAACATAAGTATATAGAAATAATAAATCGCTTTGATTTACTTATTAGAGTGAGAGATGAGAGAAACCATACTTATATACATTATGTACATAATATTCGCGTCAATCGATCTCCTGTGGTTGCTACACGATTTGATTGAAATTCCTGGAAATGAACGAGGAAAGTAAATGCTATTGAAATTGTATAATATACAAAGTATGTAGTTAAAAACAAATGTTGCAATATTTTGTTTACATTATAATACATTTAGTTTGATAATATTTACATACAGTGCGGTGAATTGGAAGGATAATTAGAAGGAAAATGGAAACTATAATGCTTAAAAAAAGAAAAAAAAAAGTTGTGTAGAGGAGAGGGACAAAAATCTATTCAAAATCATTATGCACTACTGATCAAATAAATTAATGAATTTGACATTTTATGAGGAAGCTAGGCAGAAGGAAGTGAGAATAATGGAACGAGAGAGAGAAATACAGTAGTCCTGATAAAGTATAGAGCATGGGGCGTGGTCAACGTCAAACATCTCGTTCACTTAGTTGGCTAACAAACGCAAATTATTGGTGACAAGGTCATTGTAGCGATGCACACACGTGACACATCTGTTGTACTGAAAATGACACAAATTAATCTGATACGAAATCAAAAATAAATTCTTCGAGGTCCGATATGAGAAATTGTATATTATGTTATTATTTTTGTCATGTGCTTCAATGTTGATATTTTTTGTAAAATAATATAATAATGTATATATGGAAAAGTCAATGATGTAATTTTCATAATATTTATACAATTGGAAGAGGGTTTATGTAATTGTATATTTAATAAGGAAGTTTATAATTAGTTAAACAAAATAATAACAAATTTAACAAAATTGCAGAGAACGAGGAAAAAGAATAATGTAAAGAGGCTATATGTCATAATTTCTACGTACTGCTTTTGTAATTTAATATTTTACTTTCAATCGTTTAAGAAATATAATAAGAATCTTTTTTAACTTTAGAGTATAATATATCATATCTAAGGTAATATTATGCTAAAAATAACTTACTCGATAATTAAAATCATAAAAATTAACGACGTATGTATATTTATAATTAGAAAAAGAGAGTTTTGCAGTAAACAATTATACAAATAAGCAGACTTGGCCATGAGCGACTTGTTTGAGCGACGCTCATGTGAGCGCGCTCATTTTTTTTGAGTTGAGCGTGAGCGCGCTCTTTTTTGAAAATATGAGCATGAGCGTGAGCGCGCTCATTTTAAATGAGTTGAGCGACACGCTCATCCCTTACTCACTCGCTCTTTTTTTTTTTTTTTTTTTTTTTCCTTTATGTTTTCATGTTGTAATGTAAAAGCTCTCAAGTAGATATTGCTTGTGATATTGCAGATATTGTTTACCAAACCAAAACACCTGGCTATTATTTACAATAAACAACAATACTTGACTTGTTGTTTGATTCAATACAAAGTTCGAGATGGAGACAATTTTTAGGTTAATTAAAATTAAGGCTGGCAATTATCAAGACTTACTGCTGATATTATATATTATTATTTGTTAATCATTTAACTATTATAACTTATAACAAAGTGGTGTAAATATAGGTTCAGAAGTGTACTTACATTTATTTTATTTTCATAATTTTTGTATATAATTTTGTTTCCATCATAAAATTTAATATGCAAATACAAACATGTGCAATTTTTTTAGAGTGGTTCCATGACTAATCATTGATTGGCATTAATAATAATAAAAAAAAAAAGCAAATTTTTTTATCCACTTATTATTTTTATAATAATAAAAATTATTTTTGAATTAAAACTTAGTAAAAAAAAACTCGATAACACAACCATATTACGTTTGCATTTTATAATATTTTATACAGATTAAGTACATGATATATATAATTTATTGTATTATTATTTTTATGTAATTTTAATTACATTACTTAACAAATAAGTATAGAAACTCATATACTTGACGCTTACATTTTAATGAAAAGTTTGTGTTATTATTGTTTTTATTATTATTTTGTTTAAATGTTCCACCTAGTCCTCTTCTGTATATAAATCATTATACGTATAAATTAAAGGCTCCAGTTTAAAAATTCATTTAAGTATAATATTGTGTGTGTATAATATATATATATATATATATATATATATATATATATATATATATATATATATATATATATATATATATATATATATATATATGAGCGACAAATGAGCGCGCTCAAAAAATTCATGAGCGTGAGCGTGAGCGCGCTCATTTGCAAAATCATGAGCGAAAGCGTGAGCGCGCTCATTTACGTGAGCGTGAGCGATGAGCGTGAGCGCGCTCATTTTAAAAGAGCGCTGGCCAAGTCTGCAAATAAGGTAACTTGTACTACATTTTTTTATTTATAATATTGGCTTACTGTTATAGCAAAGGATGGAATTTTTTATTTTATCCGAACGTAACAAAAAAAAGTATAATATTAAAACGGAAATCGATGGCAAAGCTAGCGCGCACGATACTTTGTGCTGATGGGCTGCAGACTCTTGTTGCAAAAGTTTCACATATTTTAATAATATATATAGTAATAGACGCAGCCTCATCGTAGTGCATCATAATAATAAACAGCATGAGTCAAAAGCTAGAAACAGTTTCTGTTTGTGTGTGCAATCGTTTTTATAACCACTTACTTTTCCCCCCTTTTTTCATCTGCAGCATCCAACTTCAACTTGGCACAAAAACATTACTTTCATAATCATTTTCATATTTTCACTTTCATCAGTACACATTCAATCTATTTTAAATGAATTAAAAATAGTTTACAAATAAATAATAAACATGGTGTAAAATTTGGACGTTATCAATTAAAAATTTGTCGTGTACATTTAACGTAATAACGTGTCTATAGGATCCCTGAAGTTTTGCTTTCTTTGGTGCATTATAGTTTCCTCAAAATTACACTAAATCAGGGTTCTTCAAAGCTATATAAGATGGAAAAATAGCTATGCACCGATTCTTTAGACATAAGACATAATGAAGCTTATAATGACTACTTTAAATTGAAAAAAAAAAAAAAAAGTTTTGTAAAACTACATTTTTTTTTTTTTTTTTTTTTTTTTACTTTTACTATATATATAGCGTTTTCCAATAATATATTAATGATTGAATTTCATAAAAAATAAAAATTCAAAATATGTTTATTCATTTCTATCTCCTACAATCATATACAAAACATTGTGCATCAGCAGGGTTCTTGTTTAACAAAACAATGAGAAATGATAGTCAAACTTACACGCTAAAAGAACTGCACAATGTGAGTGCTAGATAAGAAATATATCTTTTGTTACAATATTTTATGCATTAAGTGTTATTGTAAAATAAAATGCAATTAAAAATACGATTAAAAACAACAAAACATTCACGAGCTGTCATTTATATAAATGCATCGTCAGTGATTATAATATGCATGTTTGAGGTGACTCGTGGGCTACATATATGACGTCGTCACATTAAGAGAGAGAGAGAGGATCCTTGTGTGTGGGTGGTAGCATAATGTATATATGGAGAGGAGAGTGGTGTGGTGTGGTGGAAGCTACATGGGCTATAGGGCGGGTCGAGCGGCATGGCAGGCAGGCAAAAGACTTTTCGACAGGATGATGACGCCACTTCATGAGGGAATAATACGACATAGCGTCATACTAATCTCAATCTCGTCATAATTAATAATATTTATGTACTATAACGTTACGTCGTATGATATATTATTATAATACTGCATAATAACGTTCATACAACATGATGTTATGTCTGGTGAACATGGAAAACTTCTAATATTTTAATACTATATAATTATGTACAGATTGTCTCCTATTAAAAAAAAAAAATCTAATAGTGGTACAAACGTTTATTTAATTTCACTGCTGAGAATATTTTCTAATATTACTTTACGTGAAAGCATTTTACAATACACATAATATACATTTACGGTAATAAAATAAGTAACAATAAATTTATCTTTCTTTTTTTTCTTTCTTGAGCATTGTGTTTTTGGAGTTATATCGGCCCCCCTGCATATTTTTATCGTTTCACTCCATGTTTGTGCCAAAAAAAAAAAAAAAAAAAAAAAAAAGACGAGAAGAAGAAGAAGAAGGAAAAGGAAAAAAAGACATTAAATATAAGTTATATAAAATTATTTTATTATTTTAGCATCATGAATAATTTGATAGCTTAAAAAAACTAATTTTAATATTTACTTTATATAAATATAGAATTAATTTTTTAGATTTTTATTTTATTTATTATTATTATTATTATTATTTTTTTTTTTTTCAGGGAAAACTTGAAAATAGCCTAGGAAATGTAGTAAAGTATAGAGAAGAGCGCTTCCATTAAAATAAATCACGCGATATCTATACGTTCAATTCCTATCCCAATCATTTCCGCGAGATTAAATCCATGATGTAATGGTAATGGCTATAAAGCAAAAGTCATGGTGCATTCGCGACACTTGCATTTTTGCAGTATAAACAACTACACCTGACATAAGACCCTACCTGTGTGGTGCGCACAGGTGTAACGTAATGGCAAGCTGCGTATAGGTATAGATTCTAATGTCCATGGATTTTAAACTTTTAAAGTAAAATAGGCAAATACTGCGCCGGATTGGAATCCTGTAGTCCTGTCGAACGATCGTGGCTTTTTTTAGGGAATTTGATGCCGCAAAAATTAATTAACGTGACCGAGTTTGAATGACTATAGCAATTTCATAATAATAAATAAACACGAAGATATTTTATCCTGATTATGCTACCCACCAAATTTACCCATATTTCTTAAACCAAAAATAACCTAAACAAATGTACAGAGTCTTCTATTGCTGCTTTTGACTGTAGGAGATTGGAAAATAAATAATTTTGATTTTTTTTTTCTTATCAAGACTCATTTAGTAAAATAGTCTTATGATTACTTGTATGCAAAGATCTTTACTTGTATGAAGTATGTGTAAAGAAATCCAATAATAATTAAAATTCATGAAAATCTATATTACAAGCTTTATATATTATACGAGTATATCAATTAATAAATTTTGTAAATAAAGCAATACTTGAAAATTGATTAAAATTATTAGAAATGCTATTTCTATTTGTGAATGAGTTCTGAATATAACAATTATTCTTAGTATGTACTCAGTTTTGAATAAATCTGTTCAACTTATAAGAGAGGAATGCCTTGTATAAATAAGAAAAGTATGAAATAAAATAAATTACTCACTTCTCAGTACAGACAAGAAGAAACGAAATTAAGGTAATTTCCGATACTTTGCGTGATGAGTAAATGTTACTGCACCAGATTTACCTGGAAAATTTTAATTATTTGCAAATGTTATTTTACTTACTTAAATTTCGTTTATATACATCCCTAGCCTATAAACAGATATATGCAAATTTAATAGCTTAAATTAAAAATCAATTAATTTAATTATTAATTTGCACCATATACATAGATATGAATAATATTGGTGTCAAAGTACAGATTGAGGAGTAGTTATTTGATTAGGAAACCACTGATTTAATTTAACTATAAAGCTGTAAATTGATTGATCTTTAAGGGGTTATCCTAGATTTAAATTACGGCAAAAATGTCCGTGGAATATCATTCAAACTATTAGGGTTTATTTATAAAGGTATAATGATAAGCCTCGACTTTATAACCAAATTTGAAGGGGAGAAACAAAAAACGTTATTTTATTATTATTATTATTTTGATATCTTAATATCCGTAGTTCGCAAATCAAACTAAAAGCATCTAAGATAGAGCATTTTAATTTGCTACTTTTGAATTTTGTAAAAAAAAAAATAATAATAATAATAATAAATAAATAAATTGCGCTTATTGATGCGATTTACTATTTACTATATTATTGCACACATTAAAAGAGCACAAGACTTACATTATTATTATTTCAAATTTTTTGGTAATTTTACTTTTGGGTCCACTTTAATTCAACATTCAAAAATGTATGCATGCATACACAGGACCGTGATAATATATTTTACCATTCAAAAATTTGAGCTTAAATGATAAAAATAGGCCCATCGTTATGCACCTACAAAAAATAAATAATAATACTACATAGCTGACGTTCTTAAAAAGAAAATACATTATTTACGGTTTTTGATTCGTTTGGAAATAAATTGGTTAGTATTTTCAATAATCATCATTTGCTATCTTAATTTTTTTTTATTGCGATTTATTTTTTTCAGAATTTTTGTTTGTCTGAATTTGAAATAAATTTTGTTGATCCAAATCCCTTTTATAATAAAAATATATAGAATATTTATTATAAAATATCCTTTTTTTTTTTTTTTGGTGATATTTTTATTGCAATTTATTTCAGGAAAACAGGACTGTTTTTACTAAGTATTATTTTTAGTAATTTATCTAGATAATATATTTATTATATTTTAAAGAAGATTTGTGTTTATTATTATAACAGTAATTGAGTTTTGTTAAAATAAACTTATCTTATTTTCGCTTTCATGTTTTTAATTATTGTATATAGTTTACCGACTATGGTAATGAATAAAAAGTTCGTATATACACAGCACGCTTTGGTGAGTTTTATGTAATTTTTCCGTGGAATTTTGTAGTTGTTTTTGCATGAATACATATATTATATAGGAAAATGTATACATATTTAAAATGAATACAACTTTGAACGATATAATGAACCACTTTTTGTTTGTTTTCAATTAAAATATGTTTACCTGTATGTACTGTACAGTACAGACGCACTAATAAAAATAAAATAACAAAAATACTCTGTTGCCACCTTATATACATAGGGTAATGCCATGCTTTTTATATGGAATAACACGTTAATGAAAGTCTTCATTTAAGTGATGGGTTGTAATTTTATATCGCAGTGTCTGAACAAAGTTTGAATAATATGCATGTCAAAACATTATTTCCCTTGGCATGTATACATTATAACAACGTAACTTATTAAGCGATATCTAAAATATGTACATAATATCGTTTTTTTTTTTTTTTTTTTTTTTTTTTTTTTTTTTTTTTTAATATTATATCGTTCAAAATGATTCGAGAGAAAAAAATCTATAGAATAAACTTAAATGGTTACCATATTAAGTTCAATGAAGCGTTTAGTTAATTGATATAAATATGAAAGTTATATTTATAAGCCAGACTTGTAATAAAAAAATAAATGCATTTTATTTTATAATAAAAGTAGCTACGAGAGAGATTGCTTTTCATCTCTCCATCATCAACAGAAATGTTGTATAGCAGCAGCAATTATATATTATACTGCAAGCAGGGAGGAGGGACGTGAGTGAATGACCGCGTTTCTCTCTCTCTCTCTCTCTCTCTCTCTCTCTCTCTCTCTCTCTCTCTCTCTCTCTCTCTCTCTCTCTCTCTCTCTCTCTCTCTCTCTCTCTCTCTCTCTCTCTCTCTCTCTCTCTCTCTCTCTCTCTCTCTCAACCGCATACACACTCACTGATGAGGTTCGTCTTTCTTTCACATTTATTCACACACCGAGTGTTGTTGCTTCGTGAGTCATCCGCTTGTCGGGCTCTATAATTAATTCATAATTAAGAGTATAATCAAATCAAGTCCAATAATTATATATTAAATTTAAAAATAATATATATTTTTTTAAATAATTTTTAAAGGCCACGAAGGTTACTTTTCAGGGCCGGATAACCGATCGCCCTCTAATCACGTCATTGTTTGGAGCCCACTGGATCTCTTCCAAATGAGGTAGTAAAGGGTTAAAAGGGGTGTCATGCTCCCTTTGCCACTGATAACCCCCCACTCTAAATGCCATTTGGTTAGCTTGACCTTTAATACTTTATTTCTCATTAACGGTATGAAAAAAAATTATCTAAAAATAATTTATGATTATAATGATCACACCGATCGATCGACTTCCAATCATTTAATATTTCTCAGAAAATTTTAAACTTTGTATATAACTTATATATATATAACAGAATCTGTTAATGTTGAAGATAAAAATTATAACAATAGTCTTGATTTGTCATACGAGACGTAAGCAAGGACGACTACCTTATGCCGCGGCGCACAATGACATAGCAAGCAAGCGGGCGAGGTCTTATTAATATTATGATGATGGTGGTACTTGAGTCGTGGAGGTGGTTGTTCACTTCTTAGAACGCGCAGATTCCGTGAAGCGCCCGGCTCCACACCACTCCTCCAAGCCTCCAGCAAACTTACATATACACACCATCAATAAAAAATAAAATAAAAACGACATGCACACCAGTCGAAGTAATATAACCAGGCTCCATGAAAAGCGCGACAAAGCAACTCAGATTTTTCTTAGAAATCTCAACGGATCTCGATGTATAAATACGTGAGACTTCACATTAAAAAAAAAAAGTATAATATTATCATTATACAACTTTTTTTTTTTTTTAATTCTCTGCGTCATTTTTTTATGATGTTGTATATAATAGCACCTGCTTTTTAAATTTTATTGTAATTTCAAAACACTATTACAGTCAGAGGATTGAAAAAAGAAATGACTTTCACCATTTTTATTTTGAATTATTATTATTTTTAAATAAAGAAAGATTGTAAAGTAGTATAGTATTGGAGCATATCATAATCATACCTATATTATTTATATGATTTTTATATTTTTGAAATGATATACAATCAACCCACGTATATTAATATTTTATTTTAGCTGAAAATACACAATATTTTCTCGTTATTTTTAATTAGAGATTTGAAATTGTTAAACTTTGCGTGGGTTCAAACTGAAAGCAAGCACACAAGACCGCCTACACACGAAACTATAAGACTTTCGCGTCCTTCAAGAGCCACCTTGACCAAGAATCTCTCTCTCTCTCTCTCTCTCTCTCTCTCTCTCTCTCATTTCTCGTTCTTTTTTTCCTCTTCGCAGTATTTTTAAATACAAAAATAGAGAGAAAAAAAAATTATATTTTATTGTAATTACAATACATATTTTCCATCAATGCTTTAAAATCAGTATTATTTAAAATAATAAGTATGGGGAATAGATATATAGGAACTGCGTAAAAAATTATCTGAATCTTATACACAACTAAAACGAGAAAAGAAAATATTTGAAAACAACAAAAGGAAAAACATCATGAATACCTTTAAAAAATGTAAATATAGATTATATACATGCGTATATAAGTTATACATCAGCGAAAAGTAAATATATATATTATAATTTTAGATCATATTTGAGACCTGGAACTTTATGACCTCTCTTACGTTAGTGCCAATCTTTTAACACCTCAGCACAGTAGGTATAGGTATACGTATATGTTTACTACTTTTGCTCATACATTATATTTATAACATCTTATATATATTTAAGTAGATGTGTAATATAATAAGGTTGCAAAGAAAATAAAAATATATATATACATACGCTGCTGCACTATATAATTATCCATGCATTACAAACTTACTGCTTATACATGAAATGCACACGTGTACTTGCATTGTGGGTGAATATAATTACGTATATATTATATATCTCGTCGTATACACTCTTTATACCATAAGTCGTGTGGCACGGCGTACATTTAAAATAATACAGAGCCTAAGTTATTATAAATTATTAATAGTGATTTCAAAAATTAGATCAAAAATTCTTTAATTCATTTTCTTTCATCACATGATCGTAATGTTAACAATGTATTAGTTTATATAGGTTATATTGTTATTTTATTATTAAAAGAATTAGTAATGATCGATTGTTCAACAAAGAAAACAAACTATGCTGTTAATATATGTATTAACAATATAATATTAAATGATGTAAATCGCTAATGAACTCCTCGACATTCGAGTGCAGTATGCTGATTGGTGTGTGTATATAAACAATTCTCGTCTAAATATACTCATTATAGTTTGTTTTCTATCAAATGGCAAATAATTGCTCGATTTAAACACACAGAAAGGATCACTTTTGTACACATTTCCGCTTTCTTTTAATTTTGATCTATAAATAAATAAATAATCGTCTTTATTCAAAAAAAGCATAAAGGAAAATACAATTTTTGAAAGGGCGAGGTTATGATTGTGTAATGTGTATACATTACGATTTAATCAACTTTTATTTATTTATTTTTTTATTGTTATTAGTTTTTTTTATATTAGGTTTGCTGAAAAGTATATGTTAATTTCCATTTTCTCTATAATATTTAATTTTATATTTTTTCCCCATATTATAATATATATTAATAATATATATGCTTAATAATTAATATATTAGCACTTGCCTACTACCATGATATCTACTCTAATTATTGAAATTCTATTTTTAAATTTCAATTCCAAATTTTTAAAGAAATTACGATGATTGTTTATCAGTTAAAAGCAAAAGAAGTATAAAATGAGAAAAAAAAATATTTGGTTGCGTTATAGATATGACTGATAGGGATTTTTGTGCGTCTGATAACATAATTATTATTATTATTTTTGATAACAAGTAAATAAACAAATTTAAAAACCTCAGGAATTTCAATAGCAGTAATGTATTATAAATTTATTCACATACGAGTGTTTATATTTTAAACGCAATTATCTTAATATATATATTCAATTAGCATTTAGTGAGCATGGATTGATTAAAAACAAAAAATCCCCCTCTATATTTCATGACATCTATAAACACATTTTAAATAAATTATACTCAAATTCTTTATATTTTATAGTTTTCCATGTGGCGTATATATGATTTTTTTTTTATATAGTTCAATTTTGCCATCAATATAGTTTTATTATTTAATTTGTTTGAAATAGTTACAAAACAAAACAAAAAAACAACTGGGCCTCGCTATGGAAATAAGATGTTCTTTTATAATGTTTTTTCCGCACCGCGTGTGATTATAGGCTATATTATATATAGCGTACTCCACCAATAAGCCTTATTTAAAGAATATCCTCTCAGATATAATTAACAATAATAAAAAAAAATCCATCTCATGTCTACACATATGCAAAAGTGTATTATGTTATGATTATTATTCATAAGTATCTCATATTGAAGCACTTGACATTCAGTATATTATAAAGACAAGGCATATAGAAATAATTATTGTTGTTACATTACATATATATATAGGGGGCTTTCACGTTTCAAAAATTTTCCTTTTGCCGCTAAAATTTTGACGACCCGCCCCCTTTCCACAAGCTGCAGCGCCATCTGGCGCCATTGTTGAGTAGAACATGAAGCTTGGGCCCGTAAAAGTAATGCAAAACGTCGTTTTGGTTTTCATTTTTTAAGGATTTCGTATAATTAATTGAATAAAATCTCATGAATTAAATTATTTATTAATATATTAAGTTTGCATTAGCCGATCAACAGAACGAATTTAGCTCGTATTAGGGGAGATATATGAAATTTAACAAGGCCCTTGTTCTCGCTTCGCCTTCAAGATTGTCCACATTACGGGAAGTATTTTCATTACTATAATTGCATTAAATTTACTGTAGAACTATTACTTTGTGTATTTTATTCTTCTATTTGCAGATTTTACATAATATATAGTGTACTACGGCAACTTCTAGCACCAAAATCGTCCACACGAGAAGACGATCCAACATGGCGCGCTTTCCTTTGGCCCATATAGTTTGGAATGAAAATACGTATTTAATACGAATTAAGGATTCAATTTATATCAGTATTTATGTAATTTTATCTATAAATATGTAATAATATGAGTGATATGTATAAAGGGTAAGTAATCATGATAACCAATAAAAGGAAAGCTTGTGTAAATATGTGTCTACAACATACACATACCGGTAGTCTTTATTGATGAGCTTGCTGCGGTAATAAAGCATTTTGATTGTAATTGAGACAATTATAGTTTAAGAAACGTGATATTACGACCTAGAATGTGTGCTTGTACCGATGAATAATATTAACTAGATTGTTGCATGCATCATAAATACTAAAAGTTTGCCGGTAACAAAAATGCATTATTTTCGAGGCGTATGTATATTCCGCATGCAAAGGGCTAATAAAAATGTTTTTTAATAAAAAAGATACTGCATTTTAAAGTTATTCTTATATGATATGCTATAATTTATAGAAGTGAAATATGTTTTATTCTCAAAGAGACATCGTATTATTGTTTTAAAAGGTCAAATTTTATGAAATGCTAAAGATAAATTTTCATACTGCTACCACAAGAACACTGTTCATATATTTGAGAAATAAAATAAGTTTAAACTCAAAAATAGCTTATCAAATTTATGTAATAGACGGGCAAGATGTGTCTTAATTTAATTATTAGCAAATATATAACTATTCAGCTCATTATTATGAAATTACTCGACGTAAACTTCATGCTTTTAGCATACATTTCCCTCTAAAATTCAATTTGATCAACATAAAGATGGCTGCCACGGTGGCGCGAGGATTTAAATTCCTTTGATGACGTCATGCGCAAGCCCCCTATAGTGAGCGCTCTGATGCATACATTATAATAAAGTTAATTCGTTATTGTGTCGGACGAAGTAGAAGAAAGCTGATATGTTACAGCTGCTCGCACTCAGCGTACAGCATGCAATAATATCAAATAATATGAATGTGAACGAGTTGGAAGTTTTTGCCGTGTTCTTGTCACGCGGGATGATATAACGATATTAAAAACTTTTTGCCATCATGCCAGACATCGCATTTCAAACTCTTTCCGTTGCTGCATGATAAGAAAAAAAAAATAATAATAACATTTTTATATACTTGGACTGATGGCAATAAAAATATGATTATGCAAATGTCTTGTAACTTTGAATAAATAATTTTGAAGTACTCTGAATACTTTATGTCAATGTTTTTGAAGTAACATTATCGTCTTCTAAGTTTTTTTTTTTTTTTTTTTTTATGTTTCATGGTTTATAGTGTTTTTCTTCGGCGATGAGAAAGAGACTTCACGAAAAAAAAAATCTGTTGCTACAAAATGACGATAATTAAATGGTTGTTGTTGACTTTTGAGAATGAGGAATGTAATTCTGCTATCTTTCATAATAAACGCAACAACGCAGGTGCTTGAATTTTAAATCGTTACCTATATATTATATCCGAGTGATGCACATAGATGTGACACATTTAAAATAGTTTGCGAGATTTCGTTTGATGTACATAAGTGTCAAGAGAATTGGGACATCTTATTAATGTTTATTGCGTTATAGTATGTGGCAGGGTGGTTGATGGGTAGGCGCCTATCTGACGATTTGTTATGCTGTAATTAGCAACGCCACACGCATCAAGTCACGGAGGTTTCAGCTTTGACGCCATCCGGGCGCCGCAATGGTCAACTTGACTCCTCCCTGGCCCGGGGCGAGAATTAAGCGTGTTTTGGGGGGAGGTGGGAGGGACCGTCGCCCGCTAGACTCGCGCCAGACTGCATTCTTTTGCGGCCGCTACCACCTCTATCTGCCAGCCCTCTCTCTCTCTCTCTCTCTCTCTCTCTCTCTCTCTCTCTCTCTCTCTCTGCCTCCCTCCTTGGCTGTGCCTTGGTTGTGCCTTGGCCACGGCCTCTGCACGGTCGAGAGCTTGCTCAGATAGCAAGTCAAGTAGCCACCAGGAGAACAAACTAACCAACGTAATGCGTACAGGACTGGTGCCAATCCTCGGCCGCCAAACTCTGGCTTGGCCGGCCAAAGGCAAACTCCCTCCCTAACCTCCTCTCTCTCTTCTCTCGCCGACATTCTTTCTAATGATTGCTTACATGAATTTTTACCTTTGGCACAGCCGTCGCTCCTTAATACCCAAAAAAAAAAAAAAAAAAAAAAAAAAAAAATGAAGCTATAAGTAACGGAATATTTTATTATTATCATTATTCGCAGCTGTTCTAATTTTAAGATCCATGTATTGTCTTTAGTCTTCACTCCATATTTCATCTTTCTAATCGTGGAGTAACAAGTAATAAATGAAACCGGAACCTTAATCTGTTCACCAAGTCCAATGACTTTCTTAGAATGCCTTATATGGAGCAAAATATTAACATTAATGGCTGATTCCTATAAAATGAGAATTAAATTATATAGGTATGCATTATGTCATAATAATTACAGAAGCAGCCATCAATTTTTGTATCAGTAATAAAGGTCACGTGATTCGTGACTTTGCACCTATATCTATATAATGAGTGACGTGTTGTATAGACAACTCTAACCGGGTAAAATTAAAATTTACTAGCGTCTTATACTGATTTATCATAATATATATATACTTGCATTCTTGATGTATATACAAACTATATAATGTATAATGTTATCATGGCATGAGACATGGGCATGATCTCATTGTATAAGTGAGTCCTCGTGACGTCACTGACTGGTTATGTTATGTCCAAGGCGCGGAGAACATACAGGCTCTCTTTCTCTCTCTCTCTCTCATGATGGTCATGATGCTCTCAACATCACCAAGCTTCATAGAGAGAGAGAGAGAGAGAGGTCAACGTAGCATAAATGCGGACAGGCGTACTTATTAAATCGGTGGTAGAGAGAGATGTTGAGGGGAAAAAAAAGCACAGCAAGTATATAAAAAGAACTTGAGTATTTCTTACAAAGTTATCCAACAAGTTGATAATGCTGTCGTGGCAAAAAAAAAAAAAAAAAAAAAAAAAACAGAAGGGCGAACGGCCTTGACAGAAGGCAAGCTACATCTCTTTGCTTTGAATCTTATAGGTAATAATAATATGTTCATCTTATTATACTTTGCTTTTATCCTAAAGAGATGTCTGTCTTTCCGTGCGAACAAGAACAAGCAATCGACCCACGCTGTGACAAAACTACCCACGTGACCTGTCCTGTAACACAAGGTTGATGGCATGGCATGCTATACAATATAGAAAGATGCTGATGCTTCTTGGATAGAGTTTTAGACTTGATGGACCCAACCCATCCTCTTTTTTACTTGGCTTCTATACCGCCCTCAAGGGTGGGTGGTCCCCCTATCTGCCTCGCCTCTATTAATATAGCGTCAACTTTTTCGCGTCTCACCTTTTCTTTATAAATTTGTATCTATTTATTATATTTTTCAGAACACGGCAATTTTTTTATTATCTTTTTTAATATTATGATTATATTGCTTCGATTTAAATTTAAACACAAACAAAACAAGGGTGTTGTTTGATTTTAGCGCACGTTAAACGACCAACAGACTGAAACTAATTATAAATATTGCTTCAGCATAGCTACACTTTTGTGGTATCATTTTAAAAGCATATTGCTTTACTATGCGGGGATTACCAGTGACAAAGTTGTGCGTCTATATATATAATATTATATAACAATATAAGGTATGTATTTATATTTAATTAACTTAAAACAGGTAAAATTTTGTATCGGGATCCAAATTTCTAAAAAATTGAGAAATGAAAAACAGAAGAAAAAAAAAGCTATACACATGATAACGCAAATGCTAAAGAATGATGGGTTCCTCCTCTTATTACGCCACCTTTTATTGCTAGTGCACTTCACCTGCATAAGCTCCTTACCATAAATACGAATTACTCTTACACGATAAAAATGATTTCTCTAACTTGGTCAGAGAGCTCAGATATTCCGGTAAAAATGGCGAGTGCGCCTGCAAGTTGCGTGGGTAGGCTTCCCGCTCAACATTCTATACTATAGATTATAAAATTTGGTGAGGGTCAGACGGAAAGAGCCCGCCGGAGCTAAATACAAAGTAAGAAAAAAACAATAACTGACAATAGGTTGTGAGGTGGAGAACTTACAGCTTTAGCAGGCGCAACCACCATTTTTAATATAAATATTTGATTCTGGACATAGCTTTCTGTATTACAGCTGACGTAAAAAATGATGTTTTAATAAAATACCGCATAAAATCATTTTAATATACGAATATATTGTTGCATCAAAAAACACTATACAAAAATACTTGTATATATTAAACAAAGGCCTACAGTTAGGGTAAATAGAGAATTTATATATAATTATATCAAAGCGGGGGTATGTGAAAGGAGTATAATAAGTATAATATACATGAGCATAGGGAGGGATTTGAAATGGCTCATTATTTAGAGAGTTTGTATTGTTGCGTATTTATATGCATGTGGTGGGGAGAACAAAAAGAAGTTGAATAAATAAAGTATATAGATCTTTACGTTAATCCTTTTTGTTTGTACCATTTAACTTGATCTTCCCATCTCTCTCTCTCTCTCTCTCTCTCGCACTTAAGTTTGTTTATATTCTACGAGACAATAAGTTTATTCTCTTATATACGTTTTGATCCGCTCAAAAACACTAAATTACAACAACATAAAAGAGCAGATTACATTATAGCACGGAAAATAAATAAAGTATACATACACAAATGTAATGCTGAAGCAAATAACGTTCAGGATTTTTTTTTTAAGTTTTTGATAACCATCGTAGGCACATACTTAAAATAGTGCATAATGTTTTTAACTGTAAAAATACGATGGTATTCATATAAATAATAAACTTATCGGCGTTAAGGGTTAATTAATAATGGTATACACAATACACCCTTCCTATAAATCGTATTAATAAATTCATATTATGTATATAACAGAATTTAATATATATAAATATTTATCGAAAGGGAAAAATAAACGTCGAAATTATTAATATCTATCTCATAAGTCTGAAAATTACTTTTATTTTTACTGAAACATGCGGGTATGCCTATACCAAAAGTATATATTTTTACTTATATTTTACACAGAAATTTCAACAAAATATAAAACAAGAAAAATTATGATTAAAAAAAAAAAAAAAAAAGTTGTATAGAAGGAATGCTGGTGTCCAGTGAAATTATAAAGTTGATTGTGACTTTGAGAGAGCCTACTTGGCAAGCAAGGTGGCAACAGGTTGAGTAAGTATATAAAGTAATTGTGCAAAAAATAATAATAATAATATTGTTTTGCGTGTTACCGGTAGCAGAGAAAAGTAAGTACATAATAAGTAGGGGACGTTATCCATTTTAACACGCATCGCAAAACAGACAGATTGATGCCACCCCCTTTGTTATATTTTGTGATAAGAATGAGGTGAGGTGAGGGAGGGTTGAATTAAATATACGATTATGACGTCACACACCTGTACAGTTTACACCTGTCTGCCTACTTCACCTGTATTATCGTTATCTGTTAACACGTGACATGCGTAAAAATTTATATGATAAAATCTAATTAAAATATATTTGTATGTAAGTGTCTAGACTAGACAGAGGACATTGAAATTTATATAAAAGTATATGTAAATATTGGTTTTAGATTCATAAAATGTAATTTGGGCAGTACAGGTATTTCCCCACTGTTTTGTTATTTTGTCAAAAAAAAAAAAAAAAAAAAAAGCAGGTGGAGAAACAGTCTAAATTTAAATTAAAGTATAAAAACTTGGACATGTATCAGAAAAAAAAAAAAAAGTAAAGAGAAATAAACGAAGCATGGTATGTGTCCGGCGCCGCTAGCTGTATGTATTATGTGTGAGTTGAGCTTGGTATAAGTCAAAAGGAATTAGGTCAGGTGACCGCGTGACGTTACTGCAAGTGGCACAGGTATAACTAACTAACAATAAGTGCAGTGCAGCGTGCTCACCGCGCGCATACCTATGTGTATTGCCCGCGAGTAAACATGTCTCAACCCCGGGGGAGATATTCATGGTATATGTCGCATTGCATGCACTTTACTTACAAAGTATAGAAATAATAGAACAACAACTAATGAAATAAATTTGTAAATAAAATAACAACACTGAAATACAATTTATAAACATTTTAAATATAACAAAACAAGTACAGTATATACATACACAACTGAGATTGTTATTCTTTTCAACTTATTTTACTTTTTGTGCATAAATTTCAAGGCAAATTTTTGTTTTGTTATTGTTACAATACAAGTTGTTTGATATGGTGCACTTTTTTTTCTTCTTTTTTTTTTTTCTTTTTCTTTCTTTTTTTTTTTACGTGTGATAAATTTGGCATTGTAAAGAATTTACACTTTTTTTTACCCTTCATTGGCTTTTCACTATCTTAAAACACGTAAACGCTTGTCTATACTCTAACCCGTGATTATCTGTATTAAATTTTCATCTGAACTCAGCATTTTTGTTTTCTCTAATTTAGCATTAAGGGTCCAGCACAGCACAAATTATACATAGGAAGTTATATGAATTTCCCGCACTGCTTCTGATTGGCTATATGTAGTGCCCTATGAAAAGACCCAATTTTTAACTATCTGACGGTAATTAGGGAAAGGGGATGAAATATAGATAATACTTTCAATGGACGTTAAAAAATGTCTTTGATGTATGATCTAAAAATGACCATGCTAAAGCTATTCTAGTTGTATTTTAATTTCATTGTATGTCTGCTTAAGAGGGGTGTCATATTTTATTATTAATTGTCTGTCGCTATTTTAAGATCGCGTCACTTATTATTTTTGCATGACAGCTCTCGGGGGAAAAAAAAAAAGAGTGAGAAATCGATCTTAGCAATGTAATATTTCTCTCTCTCTCTCGACTCTCTCTCTCTCTCTCTCTGCTGATCTTGAAGTACAAAAATGACCTTATAGCATCTAAAACAACGTTCTTTATAATTAAATGAACATTATTTACATCACAGCATAATTTTTATACCATATTCTGAGCGGTATTTTTTAATAAATTTTTTCCTTACTAATTTACTTTGAGAATCATAAAATAATACTTATTTACATATACAAACACGGCAGTTCCTTCGAAATGCATTATAATTTGTTCAAATTATAGTCATTTCCCAAATTATTTTTTAAAATATTAAAAAAATATATGTCAAATAATTAAATAAACGAACAGCATACACAAAGAAGGTCCGCGGAAAAAAGGTCCTATATACCTGTGCGCAGCTCGCCGACACGCTATACCTGTGTGTGTGTGTGTGTGTGTGTGTGTGTGTGTGTGTGTGTGTGTGTGTGTGTGTGGAACCTTTTTTCCATGGACCTTCTCTAAAAATAATAATAAAAATCCAAAAGCATGGTCCGCAATGCTTTAAATATAAAATGTGAAATTAAGGGACTCTAATCGTCTTCCTCGCGTACCTCACTAATAACTCCATTGAATAATTAATAAATATCAATTCAACGTATAGTTATTATGTTCACCTAATGCCTAATGGAACGTCATAATAAATCGTTATACATTGAATATCCACCGTGTTCAGATGAGTATGTCATAACTTTCTGATGAGTATAAAGTGTTAGCTCTCTTCTCTTGTTTTTTTTTTTTTTTTTTTATAATATTTTCATTCTTAACTATAATGAAGAAAAAAATATATGAATGATTTCTTGGAAGAACTGAATGCTTCATGACGTATATATAACTTAATGAGTGTAATTTATTCTTTAATTTTGTTTAGAACTAATTCACGTTGATTACTATACAATATAAATATATATAAAAATATACATAAAAAGTTGATGGAATTTGTTATTACACAAAATAAATCAATTATTTATATAGCTTCATTCACTTTTTTTTTTTATAAATATAAAATATATTTAATTATTCTATTGATCATTATATAAAAGTTTTATTAATACATACAATTACAATCTCTCCGCGCATTTTTGTACGCAATGATCTCATTCAAGGTACACAAAAAAATGAATGAAAAAAGTTATGTTTCCATGTTTTTTTAATGATTGTATAGACTTTCTTTGTGCAGCGTAAGAAGAAATAACGTAATTTATGCTGTATTTATGTCATTATAGGATAATTATTGCTAAATTGGAGCAGCATAAATGAATATACTACAAGATATCTTGTACAATATATTTTTATGATATGCAACATAGTTATTAATATGCATTAATGAGCAAATGTCGTTGAAAATGGACTAGTATAATTATTACGTTTTTATTTTTGTACGGTGTGGATATTTGAAAAAATAACAAATTTTTATGGTATTTCTGAAAGTTATTGCATATTGAAAGAAGATTCCATTAGTTTAGGGGATTTATTTGGCAAGTGTAGTTGTAGAACACGGCAAAAGCAAAGCAATATCAAGTCAAAGCTGCTGTGTTGCGGATGATGAAGAGAGAGAGAGAGAGAGAGAGAAAAGAAAAGAGGGGGATTCTCTGGCGCCAGCATCTCTAAGGAACGCGACAGCTAGGCTACACTGCAGCAGACATGAGAAACATAAGAGTGAGAGAGAGGGGGAGAGGGGGATCCGCGCGCCGCGTCCTTCCTTTTAGCCTGGCTTGCCTTCCCTTTGGCCAAAGCAAGTAATATATCTTTAGCAAAACTTCTTGCTTGATCTAGCTGCTGTCGATGTAAAAGGTGGTGCCGGTGCTTATTTATGTAGAACAAACGAGAGAGAGAGAGAGAGAGAGAGAGAGAGAGAGAGAGAGAGAGAAAAGATGATACGGTACGAGAAGCCGCTGCCAAATAAGATGATATGCTGCCATCTATATAGTTAATTTTTACACCTGACACTTTTTCATTATACATTAGCAAGTCGCATTAGCGTCAGTTGGTTCTGTAATCAAAATAAAAAGAAGTGAAGTGAGAAATATTCTGTCACGAACAGCAACTCATTTGTTGTAGAAAAATAATAATAATAAAAAAAAATGTAACTCTGGCTTTGAGTTGAGAAAAATGACGCATTTTGAGATAGAAAAAAAAATGACACTGATTGATAAAGATAATTTCATTTCTCTGACTTCATAAGATTTCTCTCTCTCTCGTATTTTAAACTATTATTGACGTATAATAGCACTTGCAATATTATACATTATTTTATACGTAGTTTTTTTATATTTTATTTACATACAGAATAATAGAAACTGCCACGGAGTTGGCAAAATAATAATGTTGGTGGACGACTATAGAGTGAGTGCATGACGTCAGTTGATTGTATATGCGAACGTAGGGATTCTGCTTTTACTGTGGCATGACGTGACGCCAGGCCACAGCTATAGCCTCCTCCTCCTCCTCCTCATGTTGTTGTTATACCTCAGCCAGAGAGAGAGGGGTCTTCCTGGAATTATTATCTCTTGTTCGTCCCATGCAACTTGATGTAGAGAGAAAGAAGTAGGAGAGGGGAAATATTATAAAAGGGGATAGCCCGAAGGTCAATGAGGTTTACCTGCATACCTCCCCTACTTTTATAATAGTAATACATGCATATTATATTATTATTATAATATATTATACATATAGAAGAAATATACAGCCTCTATTCCACTTGTCTACCGCATCAATGACTGGACAATTTAGAATTATTATTTTGTTGAATTTTATCTTTTAAATGTCTCTCAAATATTTTTATTCAAATGAGATTTAAAAAAAAAAAAAAAAGATAATGAAAAATATTTTTATACATTATGATAGTATGGATATTTTTTTTTATTGAGGGTGGTGTTGTCATTCACAAATCCTGAATGTTGCGTAACGTATAGCACATTGATGCGGTCGCCGCGCTGGCTGCGAGCAAGCGCCACCCTCATTCCACCACCCCACATTTCTCTCGCTCTCTTGCTTGCTGACGGCGTGAATCTGTTTTTATAAGACGAAAGGATTCCTAGTACAACTTAAAAGGATAATGAATCTGATTGATGTTAACGATATAATAATAAAATCTGAACACCCCAGTTTTTTTTTTTTTTTTTTTATTATTATTATTTTTTTCCCTCCAAAGAAAAGTTTCTCTTGTAATAACTTTTTACTTTGAGATTAAACATATGCAATGCACTCATTCACTTACGTTGACGCAATATCTATATTTAATGCATGGTTCAGTTTATAACGACGGGTTAAGTTAGCTTGTATACTTGCGGTATTTAGGCCGTCGAGTGGCAACCAGGCTCTCTCTGGCTTATACTTAAAGCAATTGATCTTATAATAGGAGGCGGGGTGTTATAATGAAACAAATCTTACCCTGGGTTTTGACCTTGTGAGTGTGGCGAGAACATCCAATTGGTGAAGTATTTTTATTACGAGATATTTCATTTATGTAGAATTATTCCAAGTACGTTTCCTTGTCATGTATTTTTAAGTATTATTATTTTTTATTATTTTCATTGGTGCAATTATGATGTGTTAAAAAGTTAAAATGCAATGACACAATATAACAAATAATAATAATCCTTTGCGTATGGTAGATACCAGAAATAAATTATATATTATAGTATATATATATATATAAACAATTTTTTATGTGTTTACAAAATGCTTTTCATTTTTTTTTTTTTTATTTTTTTTTTTATACTGACCGTCATATATATTATTTTTGGCTTTGCAGCAAGTACTGATATTGGATTTTGCCCCTGAGAGATGAAGGCAGGCCTTGATCAAATTCTGCATTGGACCATATATTAATAACATATTGGTCCCATGTGGCTTACGAGCTAATATTGCGGGGTGTAAAAGGTCGATATTGAAATATACGTCGTGTTTAAAGATTGTGACATAATATTATATATATTTTATATATAATATATATATATATATATATATATATATATATATATATATATATATATATATATATATATATATATATATATAAATATATATATATATATATATATATATATATATATATATATATATTATTATATATATATAAATATAAATTGTCACCGCTATATAATATGCATCACGCGGGGAGTCGCGGGGTTATACAGAGAGACAGAGATAGAGAGCTATTGGCCAAAGCAGGCTGGCACGTTGAGGTCCACAGTACACCGATGACGTCAGTGGCGACGGTTCTCCACTCCAGTCATAGAAGCACGCAAAAGCAAAGGAGCTATATAGCTTCTCTTATCATAATTTTTTTTTTTTTTTTTTTTTTTTTTTTTTTTTTGCTCGACTAAGCAAATGCTATGAAAACTTTGTTACATACTAAAGTACGTATAAATGTAAGAATATACGCAAAACTTTTTTTTCTTTTTATGCATTATATAAATAATTCATAACAATATTTTTTATACTTTATATAGTGTACAAATTTCTTATATATATAAATTATGTAAAGCTTATGATCTTTCACTTAAAATTTCACACCTTTTTAAAAGAAGAAATAAAAAAAGTATATATAATGTAAATTTTAATAAACTATATCGAGTTGCATAATTCAATAATATACGATTGATATTATCAAGAAAGTATATTATACTGGTGTTTCCAGTGATTTCATTATCTCTATTTTATTATCTTTACATCTTGATGTGACCTGTGCATATTTCACCGTGACTCACGATGCAAACACCGAGCAAAAGTGAGAGTGAGGTGGCGGCAACTTGGCGGTTGCCACGGTGTTCATATAATGCCACTCACTATAATAATAATCTTAAACTGACTCTGATAACAAAAAAACACTAACATTGGAGTCTAAAACTCTCGATCTGTTTTTTTCATATCAATAATATTATATCAGTAGCAGAGTACAGCAACGCGATCTATATGCTTTACGGTTGCTCTCAAGTTAAAAAGTGAAAAATCAATCAGAGAATAAGTTCTTCGTCTCACGGTATGATATATTGTAAGTTTGAACTTGTATTGATGTTGTATAGAGGGCAATTGTATTGACAATTATTATATACACTGAAAAATATAGGAATACTCATGTGCTTGCTTTTTAGTCTGACTCTGACTCATATAAATGAGAAGGGAGAAAAGACTTAAAAGTTAACATTACCCGTTTTTACCATAAAATATTATACGCCGCTATATTCTCCCACCCCATTTATGCTGAGTCAAACGAAAATTTAACCACCTATGAGTTACGAGAACTCACGTGTAAGTACTGGCTTATTATTTTAGTTTGGTGCGATTGTAAAAGGTATAATTATATGGGTGTGAAAATTTGAATTTGACTTAAAATATTTTTAATGGCTTGAAATATCGTAAAACTGTGTCATGTTTATCTTGTTAAAATTGTTTATGCGTCGGTGCCTTTTTTTTTATTATTATTATTTATTTTTTAATTCCATAATATAAGTTCTGCAATGCTGATTGATGAGAATTTAGGGGTCTTTTCCCGCGCTATAGCATACTCTCTATAAGCTCTATTGGTTTTTGTATAAGTAACGAAAATAAAATTACACAATAAATTACATGTTAATTCATGAAAGGTCATTTCAAAATTACATATTTGAAATAATGAAACTAACAAAATACTTTTCATTGCACGTGAAAAAAAAAAAATCATTGTTGATGAAATGCTATTTAAAAATAAACATATCTGTGATTTATCTTATATATAAAAGCCAATAATTTAAAAGTCAGTAATAAAACGCTAAATTTCACCTCATGCTTATATATTATGGTTACTTAACTATAAATTACCGTAACTAAATGTGATTTAAACCTCCAAGTTCTTTGAATTTTGAATAGATACATTTAAAACATATAATATACGTTTTGTTTACGAGACGTAATTCACGTTAAAAAAAAAAAGAAGAAAAATAATTGTTTGTAATTTTATAATGAAGTATAATATATAATACGCTTTACAAAAGAATTATTTATTTACCCTTTAGCTACTGTTGAACTTTATTATTGATACATTTTATTTAAAATTATATTTGAAAATTAGTGAACCAAGTGAATGATTTTCTTTATATATGCGTAATCATCATTATTTATTTCATTGAGATAACTTTTAAAATATTATTTGTTCATTATATGTTATCATTGGTCACGTTATATGATAAGAGTTAAATCACGTGCTAATTCCAGTAATTTAATTAATTGAAAAGTTTTGTTAATGTGATATATAGTGATACCATGACCATTTTAAGACAGTATAAATCATCGAGTTTCCTAGAGATCAAAAATTTTAACTCAAAAATATTTACAGCCCGACAGAAAAAGAAAACTGTGTTCAATAAGATTTACTCACTAAATGGCAATGAAGATTAAATTTCACAAATATTAATTTCAATATTATATAATATACTAACAGTATACCAATTTTTAGAGTGGTCCGTTGTTTAGAATCTAGGGGGTATATCTTAACTTTTTTTTCTATTTTGAAAGGGTTGAGTGCTTATTTTTTAGTTCGCCTGCAACTTTCGTAGCTATAGGCTTATTGCAGCACAAAATTTGGCTGCTGTGAAAAATAGAAAATATAATATTAATCAGCCTGTGGAGCAAAAAGCCTAACTTTAAAACTTGCAGGCTCTCTCGAAAATAAAAGCTACAAATATTAATAATTAATTTTTTTTTTGGACTGCATAAAGTTAAATGGCTAGATTAAAAGTAAGAAAAAAAAATTATAGGGTAACTGATATGCGTTTTTAAAATACTTTCCACTCATTTTAGCAGATTGAAATTTTGGCATGTAAAAAAGAATTGGATTCATCTGAAATGTGACGATATTTCAAAGTCCTGGAATTATTTGAAGAGGGGAAAAAAATGCAACTGGCTGTAACCAAAGTTATCATCAAAATGTTTATAAGGTGCATTCATATATTCATTTATTACTGCGCAGCATAATAATTATTCCCATGAAAACAATACAAACAATTTGCTGCGCAAAGTTACTACAGATACATTAATATGGTAAAGGCACCTTTAACGATGATGACTAATATAAAAACATCATTCATAAAGTTATAATAAGCATAGTATAATTTTACTTTATAAGATTTAAAAAAAAGAAGTAATAATTACTATATGAGACGACGTGTCATGATGTCATTCTGAACCACACAAAACATAGTAATCGTTGAGGAATTTTTTTTTTCTTTCTCTCTCTTTCTTTTTTTATAATTAACTTATGCTCCATGATCCACACACGATGCCATGCAACAACAGGTGCTGCTATGGTTGCTTGATGGTGTGTGGTGGTGCTGTATTGTGCCGCCATGCAGCCTAGCTGGCTGGCAGGCTGGCTGGCCCGCACCACACAAATACTTGATGTACGATGCTGCACGATAATGCTGATGTCACGCCAATGAATGACGTCAGCATTTTATGCACGCTTGTATTATATATTTTTTAGCTTTCAAACATCAGTATTATATTGTAAATAATATATGAATACGTCTTCTTTATGCAAGTCTAGAGGTGTGTATATCATCAAAATGGTAAAGTAAAATACTTTATTATTATCGCATTATAATGTGATGTTGTAATATATTATAATAGAAGAAAATAATATTACGTTATTGGAAATATCCATAGGGTTATTCCATTTTTAATTATAATTCAAATTAATTGTTGTTTATATTAAATTAGTTGAAAAATATTATACATATAATGTGATACAATTTTTATACGCAGAATAGTTTTTGTGCTAAGAAACAAGAAATTTAATTTATATACATGAAAATTATTTATAAACAATTTTTTTTTTTAATTATAATAATAATAAACATTTAATTAATTCTCAGAACAGAAATACCATTTATATAAATGTTACGGAAATAATGAAAAGTTTTTTAACATCTTTATGAATGTATTTAAATAATTATGAAATTACATTAAGTATACGTGTTATTAGACGGTTATATATTACATAATTATAGCCTAAATTCAGCAATATTTATTCATAGTAGCATAATTTATGCTAGTTTATGAAATTTAATTATGCTATTTTAAAAAATGTTATAACGCATTTTTATGCTGTTTCAAAATACAGAAATATTTATGCTGGTACAAATTTTTTAGCATAAATTACGTAATTTATTTTTGTATTTGCAGGTTATTATTAATGCACGGACATAAATAAATACGCAATAATTATACTATAGCTCACTTTCAGCACAATTTATGTATTACATAAATAAGTATAAAGCATAAATATTATGTTGCGTATACAGGATCGCGATAATATACCATGAGTCAAAAAGTCGCGCTAAATTTGCAATATGTTATTCATGAGAAAAACAAGCGCTGGATTTAAATAATAAAATAGATTATCGCGGTCCTATCTATGTACATCATAATTAATTATGCCATTCTAATTTAGTATAGATGTGATAATAACATAAATGCAGCATAAATTTATTCCTGCCTTTTGTGTGTATACCTCTCTCGTGTGGTCGTATGACGTCTTAAAACATTGCTATAGAATAATAATTATGTATGTCAGATATGAAACATTTTGTGTAAATACAAAGGTAAACAGTAAAATGTTTGGTGCGAGGTGCGGCTTTGTTATTGACATTACGACGCACGAGCTCCATGCGTTTGCTACTCGTGATACACTCTAGCTCGAGCTCTCGTCAACATTTCTTTTTTTGTTTTTCCACGGAGTTCATTCAAGTCAAACAATATTATATTGACACATTTTAATTTTTTTTAATATAATAAATTTTTATTACTATGCGGTTACTTCGATATAATTAATTAAATTTATACGCAATCATAACACCAATATAAACATTATAATTAATTTTTTTTAGTAAATAAAATTTAGTCGTGTAGAAATTGTCAAAGAAAAAAAAAAGTATACTTAATTAAAATCCATTTAGTGATGTTTTTTTTTCTGTAATGTATTATTGTTATACTAATGGAGCAATTGTGTTTGTTGTTATTATAATTATGTACATTTTTATTGATATATATATATATATATATATATATATATATATATATATATATATATATATATATATATATATATATATATATATATATATATATGAAAGCAATTTGCGTTAATGTATATTATTATTATTTATTAATTATAGGAAACAGGTAAAGATTTTTTTTTTTTTTTTTTTTTTTTGCAAGTTATTGATTTGTTTTGCAAGGTCAAAGGTCAGTGCTCTTTTTTTGGGTATGTCTGATGGTGAACGCCCTAAGTAAACCCTCATACGTATTACGTATACCTTCAAAAAATATTTTCATTATTCATTAATTCTGCAGATTTTATGTAAAAAAAAGTTTTACTTCCCCTTTTTTATGTCCCAAAGTTTACTTTTTCTATTATTGTTATTATATAAAGAGCTAAAGTGGTAAAAACATCGCGAGGATCAAAAGATTTGAAAACGTCATTAAATAATACGTAGAGACCGTGTGTCATGTAATATATAATATACGTATTGTTTTTGTTATTAAATCATAATAATATCCCTCTTTTAACTTCCCCCGCCACATTCTATACTATTTTTCTTTTAATCCGTCAGTCTGCTTGTGTCTTGTATAACCTCGATGCTTGTCTTGTCGGTTTTCAACCTCAAAGCTAGTGGGATTCTCGGAAAAAATTCTCTTTGTGGTATTTGTTGGCACGTTGTTTGTCTTATCTTGCTATTAATTGACTCATGATTTTATTTAATTGCATTTTATAGTGGTCACATTTTGAATATATAATATAATCATTCTCACGGGGAATTTAATTTATATGTATGTGTGTGTATATATATATATATATATATATATATATATATAATAAACTGATACATAATGTTTATAATCTATTTGAAATTCAGTGACGTATTTTGTCGGTTTTAATTCTAAGAAAAAGAACTTATAATATTGAGTTTCATTTTTATGAATATAGATAGTTATTTTATTGATATGAGTTTTTATAAATTGATAACGTGCTAATTTAGATGTTCTTTATTTGTTTCTAGGGCTGACCCCTGCAGAAGATTCTCAGAGACAACCCTCTCCTGCCAGTGCTCATCCTCCGCCACGGAGGAAAGTGACCACCTCGTCATCGCCGTGTCTGACCTCGCTACTGCCTCCAGGTAATTAAATTCTTATCATCACCTGCTTGCTTGTTTTCATGATGAGATAACCACATGGAATCACTCGGCTCAGTCAGCGTTCTCCGCTCACTCGTATTAATTTTATTATTATTTCTCCACTCTCCTGGTGTTTCTCTGTTGATTCTTTTGCTCACGCGGCAGGGAATTCCATGAAGTGCGACATCACCCAAGCCTTCTGGGAATTGCCTTCCACGCTCGTAAACCTCTCTCTCTCTCTCTCTCTCTCTCTCTCTCTCTCTCTCTCTCTCTCTCTCTCTCTCTCTCTCTCTCTCTCTCTCTCTCTCTCTCTCTCTCTCTCTCTCTCTCTCTCTCTCTCTCTTCTCTTTCACTTCTCCATACCCCCTCTAACTTTTTATAGTTATGCTTGATGATTTTTCTCTTTGCTCTTTTTGCTGTACCATAGTAATGTAGCCTCTAGGGACACTATCATTCTGCTCCTGCGCTGCCCTTTCTCTGTCCTCACGTCTCTCGTTTTTTTCTCTCCAGCAGCATTTATGCGCAAAACATCTGTCACATTGATATAACTTATGGTCCTGCGTATTATAACAATATAAAAATATGGAGACAGATTTTTTTTTACTGCTATTTTTAAATGCTCTATTGTATTACATCACTTAAAAATATATATATAATATACATATATATTTTTTATATAATTCTCATCTCTCATTCAATTAAAATTAGTTTATTTAAACGGTACTAAATTCTTTATTTGTACAAAGTTAAATTGCGTAAAAAAACATGCTACTTTATATTGTGTTGTCTGAGACGGAGTATAGCTTTATTTAATATAGAGCTCTTTTGTAATGCCTGCCTATTTGTGATGACGCGCGACCACAACATAATACATACAAGTCGACCCACCCCGCGACACCCTTCATCTCTGCTGCCAGAGCGGGCGCCACGGCGTACTTTTGGTCTCGCCCACCTTGGCCCCGCGGCCGTGGTCTTCTCTCGCTCTCACGAGTTATTCTCGGTCCCTCCCGCAGCAGCTTCTGCCCACTAGATTTGCCTGCCACTCAGCACCTGCCAATTACGAGATTCGTGTGACGTAGGAGACGCCGCATTTCTTCTTCAATCCAACCAAACGTTGGCCTTGTAACATTGCTACACAACATCCCTGCTTACTTGCTTGCCTGCGCTCTGGCTGCCTCTGCTCTGGTGATTGCTATCTTTGCTGCTTGTGCATGTCATTATATCACACTCTGGCAATGTAGTACGTTTAGTTTTGTATTTAGCAAAGTTTAAAATTCATTATCATATGCTGTCGTCTCTTGCTAAAATTTAAGTTGAAATTTTGATGATATATGGTATCATTTTTTTTATTGGAGAACATATGGAGAACAAGTCGATTTCTTTAAATTTTAATGTTTAAAATAATAAATTCAATCGTTGATATTTTATGACATGTGGAACCATGTTCTGTGGAAGGGTAAGAATTATTCTTAATAATTTTAAGATAAATAATGGATTGAGGAATAGTTGGCAGTGGTTGATGATTTTGAATTGCTTGTTTCAGTTGCTCCAGGTGGTGAAGCAAGCAGTGGTCTGGATATATCGGAGAACGCACTGAGGAGTGGCGCACTTCCCTCTCGCAGCATGACTCCGCACGGCGAGGACCTGGGAGACCTGAGGTATCGTCACAAGAAGTTCAAGAAGATGGCTACGACAGTGGGCGTGGCTGATGACCTATCGTCCTCAGCAGCAACAAGTGACACTGGCTGGGAATCCCCCTCGCCAAGTGAGCACAGTAAGAGCTCCCCCTCCCCCACTGCCTCAGTGAATGGAACATCAGGTACTGGTCGTTACGTGTGTCCATACTGCAAGATGGCATGTGCAAAACCAAGTGTTTTACAAAAACATATAAGAGCACATACAAATGAACGACCATATCCTTGTGTACCATGTGGATTTGCTTTTAAAACTAAAAGTAATTTATATAAGCATCGTAGATCAAGAGCTCATTTAATGAAAGCTGGAGGTCGAGATGAAACAGGCAAACTGATTCTGGAACATCCTGAGAGTTCATCAGAGATGGTGGCTACTCCATCCATGTCAGTGTCTGATGCAGATGAAGAAATAGATGAAGATGGTAGTCCGTTGTGTCCTACACCTGAAACACCACCTCTAAGTGCACCTCAGTTCCTCAATTCTATTCCTGGAGCAGCATACAGTCCACCTTCAGTTGAAAAACCACTTCGACCAGGAATCTATAAACCTAAATTCCATACTGCATTATATGATTCCAATGCAGCTCCATTGGAAAATAATCATGACCCTGAACTGCCTACAAGTAGTCCCTCATCTCCCAACTTATCTCGTAAGATTTCGTTAACCTCACCTTTGTGTTATTCTCCTGGAGCACCCAGTCCTGAAGTCATACATCGTCACATCAATAAATTGATTAGTGAAAATGAAGCTATAGTAGATACTAGAGATCCTTTATGGAATCGAAGATATTCCCGTCAACATTCAAACAGAGGGGAATCTAGAAGTCCAGAACCTCAAAATTTAGCACAAACTTCTTGGCCAAATAAAAAATTCTATAGACAAGTAAGTGCTGGACCTTGTTTAACTGGAGGCAGAGAAAATAAAAGTTCCATGGAATCTATATCAAGTTCAACACCTCCTCCTCACTCTATAGCATCTCAAGCTAACTCACGTCTTGCACTTGCGTTGCTTAGACCTAAACAAGACGAGTGTAGTCCACCTGTGATGACTTTGCAAGGAGGAGCTACAGTAACATTGGAAGTTCCAAACAATAAGATTCCACCACAGCCAGTACCGGCACCATCTCCTCACCAGCCTCTAAATCTGAGTGTCAATAATCACATCAATAACAACAATAATCAACAACACCATCATGTTCAGCCTCACCAAGACAACTCGGAGTTACATCGTAAAAGATGTATTTCTGATAGTGTAGCTGTGGCTCCCACTGGTGTCCGAGAACTTCTCGTCAATTACTGGAGTCAACAACCACACAAGTTAGCAAGATTTATGGCAGATTGTTCACCAGGAGATAAAAATTTTCACCCACAAAATCCTGAAGGCTCAATAATTAAAGACTTGTTATTAAAAGCTCGTGGTGGAATGGATGTTACTGAGCTTTTAAACAATGCAGAATCTAATGCTGCTGCGTTATATACAATGGGTGATGAGCTTCATCCATCTTGTCAAGCTTTTGTATGTAATCTTTGTAAAATATCATATAGAAATGCAGAAAATCTAGAAATTCATCAACGTTATTATTGTAAGGGCTTGGAACAAAATATGCATTTGAAAGAAGACTCTAGACGGACACCTAAAAGTTCTCCTCACCCTTCATCATCACCTCGTAGCACACCTAGGAGTAAAAGTAGAGAGGATGCTTCCAAAATGGCAGCTGCAGTGGAGCTTGTTGCATTAGCTACTCCACCTCCTTTCCCTTCACCAGGCCCTCTACTAGGTTCTACACCATTAGTAGGAGGCTACAATAGTTCCAAAGAGGAGTCCCCACCTCTGAAAAAACGGCGAGTTCATTCAGTGTCTGAAGATAGACCGCCATCAACAGGAAGTTTAAGATCATTAGAAGAATTATCTCGTTCTCCAATGTCACACCATAGACCTAACTCATTACAAATGTTTGGTGGGAAGGTACACATAAATGATGGAGCAGAAACCAAAACAATGATCATTGATCCAAGTAGAGGTGCTCCCAATTCTTCGTCTCTCCTAAGTATGCCTAATATAAACAATGACGATGGACGTGGAGATAATTCTGATAATAGAAAATCACCTACAAATATTGTGGTTACTATAGCGAGGTCTAACTTGAATTCTGGTGGCACTATAGTACAAAAAGCTGGCCATTCTTCCTCATCTTCCACCTCATGTACGTCAGTTTCTTATTCTGTATCTTCTATTACGTCAACCCTAGTTCCTGACCAACAGCTGCTTGCCGCAGTATCAAGACCAATTGTGCCAAAAATAACTACACCCAGCTTAGCACCAACATTGCAACATCATTTATCTCCATTCATTGCAAGTCATATGGCTAAGATGACAGCTTACAATCCACTGACTTTACCTTCCACTAATACACTGTCGACCGTGATGACTCCTCAACGACCCAGAAGTCCTGATGGCGTGGTGACGATTCTTCACGGAGGCAGGGAAATCCCCTATGTGCCAGGAATGCCTGGACCTCAATCGTTAGTTGATCCAAGACCTCTAGATTTGGCTTGCAGTCCAACTGTTCCTGTTAGACACATTACAGAGCCACCTGCAAAGTAAGTATTTTATCAAATATTGTCTATTGTAAATAAATGTAATATTAATAATTGGGTCACAGTATAAAAAATATTTCAAGTATTTTAAAAAAATATCTTAATTCTTCTTTCAAGTGTTGCTATTGTTTTACCATTGTTTATGTAATAGCCTCCAATTAAATCAATTTAGATTTTTTTTTCTCTAATTTGTGTTATTTGATTTTTTTTTTTTTTCCCCAGGAGACATCATCCTGCACAAATTCCAATACTACTAACTCCAAGTAAACATCATCCCCTCCCTCTTACAACCATGCCACCTTCCTCTAGTCTTCCTGAACCACCAAGTGTTAAAATAGCACCGTCACCACCCCCACCACCACCTGTTACACCAACAAAAATGGTTCCTTCTAAATCTCCAATAATACCTAGCATCAAAGTGGAAGCAGAGCCAAGTTTAAGTGTTCCGTCGTGTCTGGTAACTCCATCGATATCCACAGTAACATCCACCACTAGTACAGCGGCAACAACTGTCATGTCTATTGCTGAAACATCAGAATCTTCAAATAAAAAGTTCCTTAGACCAAATTCATTACCATTAAAACCAGGAACTTATACATTAAAAAAGCCATCTTCGTTAACTTCATTATCTGGTACAACATTAATAAGTCCCGAAACACCAAGACCTAGAAAATCTTATGGACAATTATATTTAAATGGTCATGCTTATACTTATCTTGGTTTAAAGTGTTCTACGAGAGTGTTTTTCTGTTGTTTAAATCAACCTCAACCGATGTACGTACCTCAAAGTACAGCACCTCGACTATCTATGTATTCCAACTGGAAAGTTTGTGCGCCATCTATTGAACCTCCTTCTGAGCTAGTCGGTTCTCCGGATCAAGCGATTGCATTGTATGACTCGAGACACAGACCTGCTGGCTACACAGTGGCTCGTAGTAGAGAACTTCCCTTGGTTATCACTCACTCGTCGCAGTGGAAGAAAGGACAACCTCCTAAAGCAAAGTCAGACGTGGACAACTCCAAATCTAAGGATTTTGCAGATGAAAGTACCACTTCAGGGACCAAGATATCATCAGCGGAGGTATGTAAATATTTATAATGTTTATACTTAACTTCATTTGTAAGGTTTATGGCACCGTACGTACTTTAATATAAAAATTAAAATAATGAGTAAAAATAAAACTGAAAAATTTGCTTTGTGATTGCAACATTGTAATAAATGAGGGGGGAGGGGTCATGTTTTCACTGTCAAAACCCTAGTGTTGCAGCATGAAAAATGTGCAAGCAAATTATTAAAAAAAAAAAAAAAAAAAAAAATACTGTACATTTTTGAATTACTTTCATATTTTGATATTGGTGACCAAAAGTAACAGTTGCATATTTTTCATGCCATCTCGAGTAATATTTAGCTACCACATAAATGTGTTTATAGAACTTGGTCTAGACTTGGCCTAAACTTGGTCTAAACTTGCAACTTCTGTAATCAACTACATGGTATTCATAACAATAATAATGAAAATCTGTCCTTTCTCTATTTTGCGGCCTAGAGGTTGCAGGTAATCCCGCGTCCTATTATTATTTTCAATTATTATTTTAATCAAATATTTTTGCATCTTATAAATTTTCATATAAAGTACTTTAATTGTTAAACGATTTTCTTTGCTTAATTTTAATTTATGAAATCAAATGTGTGTTTGTTTGTTTTCTGCGATATGCAAAATCATAATATATCAGTTTGCAAATTAAAAATAAATTGAATAATTCTTTATTGGGCAATAACATAATAACTAATATATGGAATTAAAAGAAGACAACAAATTCTACATTTTCTTAATACACAGAACAGTGCTGTATTGTACATTGTTAAATATCAATATCTTTATGCTCAAACAACAATCTATGTTTGAAGCTAACCTTACATTAAACTGCAACTAATAAACATCTTCACTGTTTAGATTTCTTCACAACAATTTTTCTCTTTTAATTTTTCAATATTTCATAAATTTTTTTTTTTTTTGGTACTAATTTTATTTTTATTTTATTTAGGGAACATCATCAAGTTCAGGTGAGAGCGCCCCTAAGAGAGTTAAAATCTTTGCTGGTGGTTTTGAATCTAATGAAGAGTACACCTATGTACGAGGTCGAGGTAACTAGACCTGCCTGACTTCAAAATGCCTCATTGGCACATGAAATGGAAGCACAATGTGGTTTCTTTATTTTACAGGACGAGGACGATATGTTTGTGAGGAATGTGGGATTAGATGCAAGAAACCTTCAATGCTAAAGAAACATATCCGAACTCATACGGATGTACGACCCTTCACTTGCAAGCATTGTAGTTTTAGGTAAGTAGCAATGTGTACCAAGATAAAAAAATAAATACACTTTTTTTTTTCTTGATGAAATAGAACGAGAGGAATTAGAACACTGTGAATTGAAAGTTATTGCAAAGCATCTAATTTTGATAGTTAATGGAATAGGGATTCAAATTAATTCACTAGATGTTTTTTTATTATAAAAAACATCCTAGCAATGTCTAGTGAATTAAATTAAATTCCTATCCCATCAAAATTAGAGAATTTCACTTTGCATTAATTTTCAATTCAGTTCTCTAATTTCTCTCATTCTATTTCTATCCTATTATTTTTTTTTATCATTAACCGCAATGGTTTTTTTATATAAATTTATTTATATTTTTTGCTTAATGAATATTTTAATTAACAATTTATTTAACGTTTCAGTTTTAAAACCAAGGGAAACCTAACTAAACATATGAAATCAAAGGCTCATTATAAGAAATGTGTGGAACTTGGCATTGTTCCTGTACCAACTGTGGTGGATGACAGCTACATTGATGAGGAATCTTTAGCTAAGCAGGTATGTGCTAAAAAAAAAAAAAAAAAAAAAGTTAAATTATAAATTTAGCCAAGACACAATGTCAATGTTAATTTGTTTAAAGAAATGTTTAACACAATATAGGCCTATATAATAATATAACATAAATTTTAACACACCAGATATTTAATTACACCAAGAATATAAAAATTGTGTTGGGAAAATGTATGTCAAAATATGCAAAACATTAAAAAAGATTTAAACTAGTTAGGAAGTAGGTTACTGACTTGAGCCAAAAACAGTCAGTTGCATTACTTAATTTTTAAAATGACTTTTTTTTTTACACAGTTTATATAGCCAAGGGGAGGGGGGTGATGAAGATTTAATAATATTAATTCAATTTTCAAAACTTAAAAAGTTTTGAATTTGGCAAGAATTTTAGCATTTGGCGAGAACATTTTAATATTATTTTAAAGCTCAATAACTTTATTATTTTATCATGTACGTTTGTCATAACAAAAGATACAAGGAACGTTACGTCTTAATCTCAAGCTAGATTATGAAGCTTTTGTTTTGTATACATGCTGAGCAAACATACTTAAGAATGATAAAGAATAACAATATTTATTGTAATGTTGTGTTGAGAGAGTGTATGCTGACATGTATGTTGTTGTGTGAGCAGCAGGCACTGAGGAGCGCACGAGGCGAGGACGCAGCAGAGTCTGAGTCTGAGGAAGACGAAGAAGATGAAGAGGAAGATGATGAGGACGAAGAGGAAGAAATGATGACACTCGGAGAAGGTAAGTCTCCACTGTGACTCTTAACTTAAGTAGGAAATTGTAATCAATATAGGGGTGCTTAATTGAGTATAAAATTTTATTTTTAAAGATTTTAAAGGTTTTTAGTATCAGGGTATGGTAGCACGATTTTTATGTCATTTTGATATGATATTTAGCACTGTTTTAACACATGACAGCTATTTTTTTAATGGTGTGTTCAAGTAAGCACCACAATACTAAAAAATAATAATAAACTATCTATTTATATCTAGTAATTTTTACCTTTTCATTTATTTTTCTTTTGGTCTCCTCTTTCGTTTTATTTGTTATAAATATATTAATCATAATGCTTAAATTGTATTCTAAATGCATAATTGTGTTGTTTACAGGTGAAAATGGAGCAAGTCGACCTGAACGCGAAGCTGCTTGTAGTCTATTATCTCTATCTGAACAACATGCTGGTCTCATTCCTATTTCTGTAAGACCAAGTACATATCCATACTCCTACGGTCCACCAAGTTCAACTTCCATAGCACATACTCCAACCATAGTTGGTCCTGTCAGTGCTCACTCAGAGAGAGAAAAAGTGTCTAGAAATACAAGATTAGCCGGCCCACCTGGAGGTACACCTAAATCCTCGGCAGCTCCAAGTTCAACTGGTAGAGTTGTCGTGGGGGATTCCTCAAGATATTACTTCCCGTCTCGTAGAGATCAGTCAAGTCCTCCTAGTAATGAGAAAAGTTCCGAAGGTTACGAGAGAAGTTCAACTGTGGTTACGTCGACAGATGAGGTATCAAGGTCTGCCTCAGTTGTATCTGCTACTAGTAACTTGTCAGCCACTCCTCCACCTATGGACTTAAGTCGTACTTCCACACAACAACAGCCAAGTCTATGCATGCCTCACACTCCAGTTACTCCTGTGCCAGATTCTGCTGCTCTCCTGGCAGCTCTGTGTAGTACAGTAGAGAGACTACCAGCTAAACTTCCCTCTGCTCCCACTACAGCTGAGACACCAGCAGAGACCACCATGCTACAAGCTTACCTCACAGAAAGAGCTCTACAAGACGTTCGAATAAAACAACATCAAGTTCATAGATGGAAAGGTTATAATGTACATCATGGTAGTGCAGCTTCTACACCTACTACACCTACAACACCAATGTTACCACATTCTCCATTAATATGGAGTGGTCAGAGTACTGTATTAACACCAACTTTAACTAATGTACCTAGTACTATTCTACTTCCATCTCCTATCAAGAAATTTAGTCCTGAAACTCTACAGAAATCCTTCACTGAAATACCTAAAGTTGAAATCACAACGAGCGTGTCTGTTTTAACAACGACTGTATCATCAAGTGCTGCGATGCCAGTGTCGAGTATCTCGGAGTTGAGTCACAAGCCCGTGGTCAGTCAGAGTGAGAGTACGAGCAGGAAGCTGATTGCTATTGGTCAGCAACATGTGGCGGCTGCAGCAGCTGCAGTGGCGGCAGCGGGTGGTTCTCCTCCTCATTCTTCCAGTCCTGGCAAACCTAGGGCGGAATTTTTGCCTCCCTCTTGTGGACCTTCATCAACTTATGCCAGGTAAAAATCTTTGTTAACTTTTAAGTTGAATTTACATGGTGATTTTTGCAATCAGTTGTGACAAGAAAAAAGTGTGCTCAAGTGAACTTGTGTATTTATTATTATTAATATTTTTTTTTTAAGTTAATAAGATAGAAGCACTTTTATTTTTTAAATCCAGCCCAATGCAAAAAAAAAAAAAAAAAATCCCTTAGTGAATCGACTACGTCCGAGAAACAAAATCCCACTAAAAAAAGCTGACAATCATAACCTTGTATCACTGTATAAATATTTTACTTATAACATATATCCTAGCCGTTAAATGCGTAAATGAATGGACTAACTACTGTAATAATTTAGCCATTGTAACTAATAATCCTCAAGACTTGCTTTTGCAATCTAATATGAAGTGTACGTTTGCCTAACTGAGATGGTTGTCATGTGCTTTCAGTGTGACGGAGGATGGCAAGAGCATATGTGTGATCTGCAACAAAGTATTTTCTAAACCCAGCCAACTGAGGCTTCATGTCAACATTCATTACTTTGAAAGACCTTTTAGATGTGAATCTTGTGCTGTATCATTTCGTACTAAAGGTCATTTGCAGAAACACGAGCGCTCGGTCAGCCACCAAAACAAGGTACATTAATTAGTTGTTGTTGTATTAATAGTCGTATACCAATATATGTAACAAATTTGATTTATTGTTGGTTTTATGAACTGTATTTTGTGCTGGATTTTTTTTTTTTTTTTTTTTTTTTTAATAACATGAAAAACGTGATAAGAGAAAGACTTGACAAATAATACAATGCATATTACACCAAAGAAAATTGTTAGTCATTTAATCCTAGATTTTCAAGTTTTTTTTTTTTTTTATTTTTTTTTTTTTTTTTAATTTTCTTTTATGTATTTTTTAGCTCAAAATGCAGTGTACATAAAACTAATAGTAATAAAATTAAAATAACAATTTTTTTTTTATTTTATTATTACAGTATTTTTAAATTATTGATTTAAAACTTTGTGCTCTATTTTCAGGTAAGCATGAATTCGACATTTGGTATGCCAACAACAGACAACCCTAGACCATTCAAATGTGAGGATTGTAAGATTGCATTCCGAATACATGGGCATCTTGCCAAACACTTGCGCTCCAAGATGCATATTATGAAGCTAGAGTGTTTGGGCAAATTGCCATTTGGAACTTATGCTGAAATGGAACGCTCGGGTGTTAATTTGAATGAGATTGATACAACAGACTGTGATAATTCACTGGAAAGTTTACAGGTATGCTTTTGTTTTATTTCTGCATAGTGTTAAAAAAATAATAGGCTAATAATAAAATTATTATTATTATTATATATATATTTTTTTTTAGGTAAAAAAAATTAAGTTTGTTTACTTTTTATTACAATAATAAATTTTGAGGTGTCTTCGAAATGTTATTCCCAGTTATAAATACCTCCACCCCCCCTCCAAAAAAAAAAAAAAAAAGTTTTCTGGTAAAATGCTCTATTTGCACATATAAACTATAAACAAAAAGAGAAGGTAAAAAAAGTTGCTAATGAACATCATTTGTTATATTTTCAGCATCTTGCTCAAAGGTTATATGAAAATGATCCATCTAAACTACAACAATGGGATCCAAGAATAAGAACGACAAGTGAGTCTTCAGAAGACATAGATGACATAGGAGAGCCATATTCAAGTAGCGTGATGGCACAGAACCACTTGGCAGCAATGGCTGGCAATGCATCGTCAGGCGAGGAGGGTCGCCCGATGTCACAAAGTAGACTGTCACAACACATGTCTGGCTCGGATTACGAGGAAACTTCTGATGGTGAGACTGTAAGTGTATCACAACTATCTAAATAATTTGTTCATATTGTTCACCTACAATTTAAATTAAATAAAATTGTATCTGTGAGTGGGGGATCTTGAAATTCCAGCTTCGTTGCTTAAAGTTGGAAAAAACTATGTTGTTTTTATTAGCTAAAACAATTTATGAAAGTTTTATATTCACAAAAGAAAAAAGTCTCAAAAAATATTTAAACACATTTAATGATATCATTTGATTCAGCGAAAGAGGGAAACAGAGAATTTTGCTTTTAAGTGAACTTTTACCCCCTGCTGCAGGTTGGTCACGGATAATTGAGCTTACAAGCATAACTTATATAAATATGGAAAAACATATCGTGGGAGGGTAATTTGTCTTGTTTGTCTTATATCTCAAAAATTTAACTTGAAAACCACGCATGGATCATTTTTATAGAAAAATAATATATAAAATAAACCTTACATGCATTCTTACATTGGGGATGAAAATTTACTTTCTCTTTCAAGACACAAAGCGTCACCCTGCGGAAGACACAAGACCGTGGCGCGCTCACACATGTGTGCTCATTTATCTTCTTATTTCTCCCACCCTTCATCTCATCTTTCACCCTAGTTGGTATTGTAAGAAGAGGTGGGAGATTTTCTTGAATTAATGATATTTTTTAATACCTTAATTAGTGCATTTATTTTCAAAATTTATTGTGCTCACTCTGCCATTTTATTACTAGATAACTAATTTATATTTTGGTTAAGTGTAACTATGTGATGACCAATAGTTCTCCAGTTATAAAGTTCAAACTTGCTGAAAATCCTTTGTTTTTGCTATGGTGCCGACAACCATTTCCCTCTTTAGAAAGAAATCATACCAAATAGAAGAGGGAAAAACAAGCCTAAATAATTTTTTGAGAACTTTTTCTTTTGTGAATATAAATTTTTCATAACAATACTAATTGATTTAGCTAATAAAAAGAACATGGTTTTTTCCAGCTTTAAAAATATGTGAAAGGTTGTATACAGTACATTTCACAATAAAATTTATTCAGCTTTGGTGTGGTATTTTCCTGAGAACATGGTAAAAACAGGGCCTGAAAATGCTAATAAATAGGAAATAAGCTGTCTGCTTTTTTCATGCCATTGATGTCCCCCTCCCTTCCTTCTTTGAATACATTTTAGCTTTGTTTTGATATCAATTGCATATTCTATTATGTTTAGGAGGCTGGCCAGGAGTTGCAACACTTGAATTGTCCAGCTTGTGAGCAAAGTTTTCCATCACTAGGCTCACTAAAAGTACACATGTTCGTGGAGCATGACTCCGTGAGCAGCAAAGAGCGCTCAGCAGTGCTGCAAGACACCAGGACTGGCTCCAGTTCTCCGGGACAACATCAGACAGTGTCACCACCAGTATCTAACGAGGAATGTGGTGACATAGAAAGTAGGAGATATCGTTGTGACTTGTGTGGATTACTACTGAGGAATCAAGAGGCATTGCAGTCGGTACGTTGTTACAGTTTTCTCTCTAGGGAATAACTTAATTAAGTCTAAGCATTAAAGTAAAAAATATATTAAGGAAAATAAACTATTGTTTTTAGGTATGATAAATTTGAAAGAAAAGGATAGGTGAAAGCCAGCAAGGGCCTTACCATAGTAAAGAGAGTCCCATTGTTTGTTCGAAATCTTGCTAGCATAGATATAAAATAATAATAACACATATTGGATAGATAAATTTCGGCACTAAACTCCAAAAGACAACGGAGCGTGTTTTGCCTTTGTCAGTGTAGTCTGTAATAGTCTAGTAATGTCTAGTCTGCAATTAGAGAACTTCGTTTTGCATTAATTTTCAATACAGAGTGCTCTGATTTCTCTCATACTATTTCTATCTATTTATTTTGGTATGATTGCAGTTTTTAAAATAAAGTATTTTCTATCCTCAGCATGTTGCATCTCACGCTCAACCTCGTCCTTTTGTGTGCGAATTTTGTGATGCTGGCTTTACATCAAAGACTCTCCTACTTGGTCACCTGGCTCTACACCAAGCCAGTGGTTCACCACATGCTCCGATCACAGCTGCTACCAACTGTTCATTTTAACACCTCACATGGCAGCGCTCGTCATCAGCACAAGACAACTGTTGTAAGGCTCAACTTTAATGAACTGTAAGTTCCATTTGTAATTTGAAAACAAAATAAAATTGTGTATAGTTCATTTTGTAAAATATTACTTTTATATATATATAAATGTGTATAGAAGAAAATTTTACTGGGATTTTGTGTCAGTTGATTTTTTCTACTTGCGTTCCAAGTACAATTGTGATGAAAATAAATAAAGAAAAAAAATATTTGTATATGATTTTGTTCTCTTAATATTATTTTAAATATATTGTGTAAATACTATATAAAAATTATATATATATTATTATTATTAAAAATGACTATTGATTTGTTTATATTTGTATAGTAGAAAGAAATGTTATTATTATATATTGTTCATTTTTTTGTTTTGATGTTCTATTCTTGGATATCAAGTTTCAAAGTACCTTGAATTCAATTGTGTCTTCCTCCATTTTTTTTTTTTTTTTTTTTTTAATGTACTGTATATTATATATTTGTTTATTTTCTGTTTCTCAATTTTTGACTGAATATTAAGTGGGCAGTGATTCTTTACTACAGATGCTGCTAAACAAAAACACTGAAAACAAATACACACAAAAAAATATTTTCAATTTAATGCTGTCTCTTTATTAAAAATAAATGGCTATATTTGGTGTTCCCATTAATTTTTATGTTTCTTTATGATACTAGTAGTTTAAGGATTAAGGGGGAATAAAAATTATAATAAATATATTGTATAAAAATGTGCATCTAAAAAATGCAGCTAAACATATCATAGTACGTAGTGGTTTTTTGTCTTTTTTATAATAGATCAAATTTTTAAATGTTAAAAAACGTCAAGTAAAAAGTGTTTAATTTTTATATATATAATAATACAATTTTTATGTCATTTCTTTTTGCCTTTCCAGCTATATCACTGCCCGTCTTTGTTAATTAATTAATATAGTGGATTTTTTTTTTCTTCATGTTCAACATTTTTTTTTAATTACTTCCTAAAAGAAATCCACACAAATCTAAATACTATATTAATTATGCTGTATGCAAAAGCTTCTCTGTTAAAAATGAGACTATATAAAATCACTTTGTTTGACTGTGCGGTCTTTATTGTTTTGCTATGGACATAGCGATTTGTTGAGTGAATTTATGTTGACAATATTGGAGTCTCTAAAATTTTATTTTTTCAATTACCTACATACTTTGTTACATGTAGTAATATGTTATTTCATTAAAATATCCTACATTATGTTTTATAATATTATGTTATTTGCTTCATTTTAAAATATGCTGTTAATTGTGTATTACTGGAACATTGTTTTTTATGGTATGTGTTTCTGATCTGGGTGGGGGGTTAATGCCTTTTCACAAATAATTACATTTTTTTTTTAAAATACTTTCAGTTTAATTTGTCTCCTTGTTTTAATTATTGATTTGTATTGATCATTTTTACTTTCAAGTTCTTACCTTAAAAAAAAATTGTTGTATTTAGTCTTAATGTCAAATTTTTTGTCTTGATTTTTTTTTTTTTTTTTTTTTTTTTGTACTTGATTTATCAAAGCAACAAACATTAGTAAACATGGTACCTTGGGGATGCTACATATTTTTTTTTAATTAATTAATATATACTTTTTTAATTTTTATTTATGACTTGTAAAGAAATTTTGTTTTATTTTTTAAAAAAATTCTCAGTCTCTTTAAATTATATAAAAATTAGTTTAAGTTATATGGGTGGGGGGGGGGGGGGAATTACTTTTTATTTTTCTCTGTATGCTTTAATACACTTTCCCCCCATCCCCCTCAGTAATTATAACTCCAATGTTTACATAAATTTTGGTGTTTTTTAGACTGCAATTAAAAAAAAAAAAAGCTCTTCCAGTTGCAAAAAAGTAGGTAACAAAAAAAAATTAATATCTTCCAACAACATCGATTCTGAAGCAATATTGTAAATAATTATAGTGACATTGCCTCTGTAATTCAAATTGATAAAAATTTAATATACACATACTGTACAATTTTACCTTATTGTCTTATGAAAATACCATATATATTTATATACATGGAATCTTGCGTGAATAAAAGTCTCAATATCTCATTAGGCAATAGAGTAAAATTTTATTTCTGTACACATGATTGTTACATTTTTACCATTTAAAAAAAAAACGCACATAATAATAATAATAATAATATGCGTAATATTATACTTGGGAGAAAAACTTGGGCTGAATTTAAAGTGTAAGAAAAAAAAAATCACAATCATGTGTATATATACACTTATCAGTGGCGTAAAAAAAAATACAGTATATGGAAGGAGATGCTGCTTTCAAAAGTAAAGTTCTCAAAAGTGTGTTCAGTTAATTGGCAAGTTGCCAGTATTTACTACACCTACAGATATTGTCTTGTCACATATTAAAATGCTATTTTCCATCATATTGTCAACGTTATTGAATGTAAAATGACAATAGTAAATGACAACAAGTCAACGTAAGGTGTTGCAAATATGCAACTGGCAAACTAACACTTACTTGAACACAATTTTGATCACCTTTCTTTTGAAAAAAGCTTTTATGTAACATTTACGCAAGAGATAAGTAGTGTACACTCCTTCCGAATAAATCTGACCGTTTGAGTTAAAGCTTCCCTATATATTTAACATTCGGAGAGATTAACGCTTCAGTCAGATTTATTCGGGAGGAGTGTACATGGTGTGTATTTTTCATATATTTAGAAATATAATAGTTTTGCAAGAGCATCAATATGAATTTCAGTAAACAGTAGAACCTCTCAAGAAATTTTAATTTAAATTTAAAATATTAAATTAAAATGGATGTGTATAAATCAATTATCTTAATAATTAAATGTGTATTTTCAAATTTAAAAAAAAAAAAAGCTTATAATAACTTATAAAATGCTTAAATAGTTCAAAAAAATTCACATGATTCGTCTGTATTTAGAGAGTTTTTACTGTATCTATATGTGTTAGATATTTACAGCAATAATAATAATTATTAAAATAAAAAGAATGTCACTTATATTATAAATTGAAAAACTCCAATGTATTATGCTCTTTGTGAGTAAGCCAAAATAATAAGTGTTCAAAAACGAAAACTTAAATAATAATGGAAGCTCAGTCTTATGTAATACTAATAATAAAATATATAAATGTGTATATTATTATATAACAAAACTTTAGAATTTTGAATCACTTTGATTGTAATATAATATATATAACAAAAAAAATGTGCCAATGTTGTTTGTTTTTATTTTATAAACAATAATTATAGAGTTTAGCCTATAAATATATATATATATATGATGATAAAAGTTTTGAAATGAACACACATACAAACAGAAATTATGACTTGTTTTCTTCATCTTCCAAATAGATCAATTGCTCAGATAATTTTTTTTATTATTATATTATAAAACATTTTGATTAAAAGAACAATAAAGAAATTTAAAAAAAGAATACCTCTAGAAATTCACAAAAAAAAATAATAATAAATGAATAAAAAGATTTAATTTTTTGACTGAATAAATAAATGCCAATATATTATATATTTATAAATTAATATTAAAAAAAAAAGAAAAAACAATGTAAAAAAATAATAATATAATATCAGCTTTTACTGTTTGTCAAAACTATATATGTTTGGTGTAATTTTTCTAAATATACAATTTAAATGTGTAATATTTTGCTGATAGTAAAACAATAATAATTAAATTTGGTGCATGCTGGTACAACTCCACTCATATCAACACAATATTAATGTTAATTAGTTAACGAATTAAATGTATTAAAAAATAGCTCACAAATTTTTTGTCTCCCTATTTCTCTCTCTATCTATCTCTCTGTATCTCTTTCTATCTCTATAGCTCAAGATGTTTATTAATATCACAAGTTTCCCCCTATTTCAAACCCTCAGGTTACTATCCTTAATATGGATGGTATATTTATAATATTAAAAAAAAAATTGCCTTCTGGATTTACACACAACAAACTACTTTCATATTTTGTTATAAAATAAATTTGATAAAAAAAATGTTTCAAAAAGAAAAAAAATATTATATAAAAAAAATAATAAAAGAAACACACATTATTGTTAATTTTTAAATCAACCAATATATTTAAACCTTGTATGAATTATAAATCTTAATAGAAAAAAAAAAAATACTGCAGTAATTCTTTAAATATCTTTCTTAAAAATATACTTAAAATTTTTTTTTATCATAAATACATTTTTGTTGAAAACATTACTTTTTTTTTTCTCTCTCTCTCTCTCTAATAGACTTTAGAAATAATATTTAAAGAATTACTTTAGTTACTAGGTCATAGCATAAAATTTGTTATTGCGCTTTTTCTGAAAAAAAAAAAAAAAAAAAAAAACTTTATTTTCTTAATGATTACTATATGAATGTTTTCAGATAAAAAAAAATCAATTTTACCATCTATACCTAGAGAATTTTTCCAATTTCATTTATTTTTCAATTTAATGTATTGTGCATCTTTCTATACATACTATTTGTCTATTATTTTTTGAACACCATTATATATGAGTGTGCCAAATGCAAAAGCAGACATTCGACATATGCTGTTAGCGTCATTTTCTCGTACGTGAGAAATAAACCATGCAGAAAATGTCAAATATCTGCTTTTACATCTGACGCTATCATATATTTAACCATGATGTATTAATGTTTTTCCCTCAAATGTATGTATTACTAATTGAAATGTAATTTTGAAAGTTAATATTTTGTACACCCTATATAGTTATGATAGAATTAATTGTGCATTAACAGATGATTACTTTATCGATTCTTGGTGTAACTTTAAAAATGAGTATAATAAATAAAAATAAATATTTGCAGTGCTCACAAAATCTGAAGGGGGAAAAAAAGTAATGAAAATTTAGTTCTTTTTTAAAAAAAATATGTCATAAGAAAATTTTATGCTAAGATCCAATTTCACTGGAACTTAAAATATTAACAACTTAAGACTGCACACATACAGGTTATGACTTTGTATATATTGTATTATGTCGTATGTTATGGGATATATAAATTAAAGAAAAAAAAAAAAAAAAAAAGGATTGTAATACTAATTCATCGCTCAAAAAGAAAAAAAAATGGCAAAGAAATTTTTTATTTTTGTGTGAATGTTTTTTTATTATGTGCATAAAAAAATATTGCATACTATATACAAGCATAGTTAAATATATTAATATTGCAGGTTGGAGGTTAATTCTGCGCCTATAATAATTATAAACTATAGGCCATATATATGTATAAAAAAAAAATTCAATTGTAATGGAGGTTATCGGTTTAAAAAATTGTTAAAAATTTTCTATGGCTTAAAACACGTAAAAGTATGTCTAGTATTTCTCATTTAAATTTCTCCAAAATCGGTGGAGTAGTTTTCTCAAAAATCGCAAAAAACGTGTTTTTCTCCATAAGCGTAATGTTAAATTAGGGGACCCTTAGCTTTTCCCGCAGCACCCCGCGCGCTAAACCGATAACGTCCATTAAAAACAGCTTGCTTGAAAAATACTTGACTTTAAAAAATTCTTGTATTATAATGAAATGTAAAAAAATAGATACTGTATAATTGATTATTTAACACTATACAAAATAAAATGCTTACTATAACAAAACGAAAATAATAAATAACCTCCATGGAGCATTAAAAATTGGGAAAATTAAATAAAATAAAACAAATGTTGAAGTTATACATAATTATAGCATATTACTGCATAACATTGTTCAGCCATAGGATTATATTATACAGCATTAAATAATAATCATTGTCATCCTATATTAATTAATGAAAACAAAGTAATAGAGTATTCTGTAATTGTTACTCCATTATTAAAATTTTTGAATATTTAAAAATATTGTGTTTATTTTTTTCATCCTATATCTACTGTAGATTGAATTATACCTATAATAGTAAAAGTTATTAACAAGCTAAGTTAAAGTTCGTGGATCTAAAAAAAAAAAAAAATAATAAAAAAAAACTATTAGTGCGTTACATAGTAAAATCATTTAATATTTAATTAATAACTGAAGCATTTAACTACAACATGTGTTTTGCACTTGGCACGTCACGTGAATACGCATACGCAAGACAAGACCATAACAACCAAGCACTGTGGGTAGGTTGCATGAAAATACGCGCTAGCGCCATGCCGCCATGATTGAGCAAATAAATACATTTTCCAGTTTATAGGACAAACATTTTTTTTTTTTTTTTTTTTTTTTGCAAAAAAAAATATACACATTCCTTTTTTTTCTTACACTGGTCAATGCTATTACTGCTTAAATATGGCAATTGCAAGATTAAATCAATGAGTAAAGAGTGAAACCACCCAACAACCAATATCAATTGATTTGATCCTTTTGAACCTTGGATTAATATAGGATTAATATAGGATTAATGACCAAGGAATGACTCGTCTTTTTAAAACTTTTGAAAAAAGTTCAAATTCGCGCTGCTGTAACATTAAACAAAAGCATATCGATTTTAAAAAAATTGCGTATTCATTCAGCTGTCGGCGTGATTTTGAGTGTGTCTGAAGTTTTTTCTTTAATTTAATATTTATAATTAAATATATTAATCCAAATTAAATTTAAAACATATAAAAATGTCTAGTGCCCGTGGAGCTTTATTTGGAAATGCATCATCTCGTTCCCAGAATAAAAATCTGGTTGAATTTAAAGCTGGTAAAATGACTCAGAAAGGGAAGATGGTTCACCCTGATAAAAGGAAGGGTCTTCTTTATGTCTACCAGTCTGAAGACTCACTTATGCATTTCTGCTGGAAAGATCGTCATACTGGGACTGTGGAAGATGTAAGTATTTGGTACCAGAGTGAGTAAAATACGCCTAGTCACCAACGCATGATGGTCATCTTTGCCACTCACTTGCACTTTGCACTCAACTTATGTGATAATATGTTTTCTTTGATCTTGGCATCCCCATGAATTGCATTCGTTCTATTTTGATTCACAGGATCTGATCATCTTTCCTGATGATTGTGAGTACAAAAGAGTCCCTCAATGCACCACTGGCAGGGCTTATGTTCTGAAGTTCAAGTCATCGAGTCGTCGTTTCTTCTTTTGGATGCAGGTATAAAACTTTGTCAGTTGAAAGGTAAAATTGATGTGTTTTTCTATCATACATAATTGTTTTATTTTAGGAACCAAAGACAGACAAAGACGAGGAAAACTGCAAGCGTGTTAATGAGATGTTAAACAATCCTCCAACCCCAGGCTCCCAGCGTAGTGGAGGTGGTACTCCAGGTTTGTTATTTAAATATATAATTAAATTACTATTGATACAATTAAGGAAGCCTGTCAGGAGTTAAACAGTATATGTACACTCACAGTATATGTGTCAGTCGTCTGTAAAAGTAACCATCAAAACGATGCCGCTTTCTTCAGAAAATGGTCAACATGTCATATCTTAAGTAACAGCGGCGTTGCCAGAATTAACCTCGTGAAACACCTGCAGTTCCATTAGTTAAAGGCGTAGAATACCTTGAACAAAAAAGTTGCGTAATATCCTAACAAACCTGAAAATCAACATTGATTTGGCCCGAGTAATTTATTTCTAATTTATTTGCCATTCACAAAATGACACTGGCGGTCAGTGACCGCCAGCGGCATTTTGTGAATAGAAAATAAAGTAGAAATCAATGACTTCGGCCAAATCAACGTTGACTTTCAGGTTTGTTAGGATATAATGCAACTTTTTTGTTCAAGGTGTTCTACACCTTTAAGGGTGAAGGTTCATCACTACTGTCACTTAAGATAACATGTTGACCATTTTCTAAAGAAAGCGGCATCACTTTGATGAGTACATTTATAGAAGGCTGAGTGTACTAATTGGAAATGTCAAACGTCAAAAATTGTTAAAAAAAAAAAAAAAAAAAAAAAAAAAAAAAAAACTGAATATAATAGACAATATGAACTGACCTTGGTTCACATTCATTTTCATGTACGAGCAATTTGAGTCCTCAATGTAAAACCATGAAGTCCAAAAATTCTATCAAATAGTTTGCCTAAGAATGTGGAGCCTTATTTGGGCTTGAAATTTCTACCAGTCCCCATCAATCTTGCTTGCCGATGCCTTTTATTTTTTACAAATCTTGATTTACATATCTTGTTAGTCCGAACCAACACATGAATAAATCAAATCTAGCAAACAAGCTTTTATTGTTATCATTGGCTGATTTGCTATTAAATTTACTGATGCCTTTCTTAACTCTATTTACATGAAAAAACATGGAAATAAAACAAATACGTGCTTATAAATTTAGATAACTATGTATTTATGTATAAAAAAATGTTGATAGAAAAACACACTTTGATAAATTGAAAGAAAAGGATAGGAGAAAACCAGAAGAAAAAATACCATAGTGAAGAGAGTCCCATAGTTCGGTGAAAATCTTGCTAGCACAGATATAAAATAACTAACACATTGGAAATATTTCGGCAATCGACTCCAAGAGAGATATGGAGCGTGTTATGCCTTCATCAGTCCTTACAGACTCAGAGAGAAACTATGAATGGTCCTGAGTCTGTAAGGACTGATGAAGGCATAACACGCTCCATATCTCTCTTGGAGTTGATTGCCGAAATATTTCCAATGTGTTAGTTATTTTATATCTGTGCTAGCAAGATTTTCACCGAACTATGGGACTCTCTTCACTATGGTAAGGCCCTTGCTGGTTTTCTCCTATCCTTTTCTTTCAATTTATCGTACCTAACCGCGATGGTTTATTTTCCTTAAAATACATATAGAAAAACACACTTTGGTAGATATATTAGGGGAAAATAGGGGTTATTGGATGTAGTGTAAGTTTAGATTACTGTAACAAAAACAAGCTGTAGTAAATATATATATATATATATATATATATATATATATATATATATATATATATATATATATATATATATATATATATAGCCCAGGCCAAAAATTGTTAATGCATGCAGCTTTAATTTATGCACTAGCTGATGCTCCTATCAAATTTTCTTAATATGTGTTTCTCTTGTCAAATCTTTGTAACTATTAAATTTTGAATTTTTTTTTCTTCTTGATATTCATGTATTGATGCATATTTTTATTTGTTATGTATTAGATGGAGATCTACAGAGTTTACTCAACACCATGTCTCAGCAGCAACTCATGCAGTTCTTTGGCAATGTGGGCCAGATTGGCAATCTAAGCAGCCTCTTAGGCCCTGCAAGGTATGTCAGATTATACGTCATCAGAAAACACCCTATATTCTTCTTGTACTACAGATCCAAGATTTTTTTATGACCATAACTTGTTATAATTATCAAGTGTCAACTAACATGTAATTGCCATTATTCACATGGTGCATACATTTGATGTTTGGTGATGTATAATCACTTGGGTTTAAAACTGACATTGATAGGTAAAGCTGGAAACCCCCAGCCTTCTATCTGTTGAAACTATGGATACTGACAGATAGCATTGGATGCATGTGAATGGTTCCATTTGTTTATATTAATGCAGCTCCATTTGTCAATAATGGTGCATGTGAAAGGGTTGATATGTTTATCTTAGCGCAGCTTGGACCATCAGTTTTCTGCTCATTCATTTTTTTTTTTTTTTTTTTCATGTGAAATAGATAAATTTGAGTAACCATCAGTTGACTGATGTTAACAGTCGTCAAATTTATGCATCATATGGATGATACTTTACATATCATATTATTATTATTATAATTCAGTTATGGTTTGGTTACCTTGACTGAATTTAAAGTATCTCTCTCTCTCTCTCTCTCTCTCTCTCTCTCTCTCTCTCTCTCTCTCTCTCTCTCTCTCAACAACAACAACAATAAAATATAATAACATTACAGAACTTTGTGACATAGCAGTAACCAAAATGGTTTATAACCCAATAATTTTCCATCTCTAAATCGTAGATTCTTTGAATCTTGTCATGATGAAAGTATTGTTGTTTAGAAAAATTGTGAGGTGTAGGAAAGTAAATTTGTTATTTTTTGTTTGCGTGAACTTGACAAGATCTATATTATTATGTTGGTAATCTTTGATCAACAAAATTATTTATTTTTTCACTTGCTCTACTTTATCATAACTTCAAAGTGATAGTGGGGATATGGGCTTTAATCAGCCCCGCAGCCAATATAAAATGCTATATAAACATATCGTCAGTGGGATATAGAAACCTCGGATTAGGATTTTGAGTGTTTCTGAAGTTTGAATCGTCATAATTCAAAAATAAAAAGTTACAAAAAAATTGAAATTATTTTTGTCGTGCGGCTTATATTTCTGACAATACATTGTATTAAGGGAGTAGGGGACCGACGTCGGCCATTAGACTCAAACTTTTATCGGCAAAAAAATCTGAAATTTTGCACAATGATACTTCTGCTTAAGACAATTTCAAATATATAAAATTTTTAGGGGGTCACCGTACAAATTAATTTTATATGATTTTTTGAAATTTTAAGGCCATAAGGCATAATGTTAATTTCAATAATTTTTTTCTTTTTTTTTTGGACGGTGACACATCTTGAAATTTTTATCACGGCTAGGTGTGACCCTTAGCTACACAATGATACCAAATTTAGACCCAAAACACGAGCTAGTTTTTAAGATATAAGGTCGGTCCCCTACTGCCTTAAGGTCATATTTTTATTTCAAATAGTTCGCTCACAATTCATCAATTAGTAAACTAAAACACCCTGTTTTAGCACTCTGTTCAAAAACGTGAAATTAAAATTATTATTCCCATGCAACAGTCAGCAATAAGAGTCAAGTAATGTTGCTTATTCTTAATGTACAGTTGAAATTTTTTTGCAAGCGACCCCTTTGCCAAAATTTGCAAAAAACGGATATCGTGTTCTTTTAATGTTTTGAAGCTCAAAATTATTTTAGGGGTGCAATTTTGAATCTCTTAAATGTTCTTTTGCTAATAATGTAAATATCTTATTTCTATGATATTAAATGAATTTTTAAAAATTTAATGTACTGCTGGTTGCGGTCATCAGGCATTTTATGTGTACTGCTTTTTGCGTAAATACAGGGGCGATAAGTTAATTAATTCATAAATTTTAGTTAATTTCAAAATAACTTTGTATATTGCAAAGAAAGCTTTTAAGAATCCAAAATTGCACCCCTAAAATAATTTTGAGCTTCAAAACATTAAAAGAACGCGAGATCCGTTTTTTGCAAATTTTGGCAAAGGGGTCGCTTGCAAAAAAATTTCAACTGTACATTACGGCGGTGGGGGACCAACTTGGACCGGAAATCGCTAAAAGAACAACTATATTTTCTCAATAATTTTTTGTACATGATTTAATTCCAATAAAACAAACACTATGATTTTCAAATAAAACAAAGTAAATTTAAAAAAATATTTTTTTTATACCAAAAAAAAATTTAATGATATTTTTAATTGTAAAAAAGTTTCTAATTTGACTAAAATTTCCCGCTCAAATTTGAATTTCCACATTTACATGTTATCTTTAAAGTGTAATAACTTAAATATTTGATCGTGTTTTCACATGTTTGACATAACTAAATTTTTAAGTAACATTTCTTCTTTACTTTGTGTTATTTATTATTATTCGCAACCGTCCTAGTTTGCGAGATATCAGTCGGTCACCTACCCCCTTAAGAATAAGCAACATTACTTGACTCTTATTGCTGACTGTTGCATGGGAATAATAATTTTAATTTCACGTTTTTGAACAGAGTGCTAAAACAGGGTGTTTTAGTTTACTAATTGATGAATTGTGAGCGAACTATTTGAAATAAAAATATGACCTTAATACAATGTATTGTCAGAAATATAAGCCGCACGACAAAAATAATTTCAATTTTTTGTAACTTTTTATTTTTGAATTATGACGATTCAAACTTCAGAAACACTCAAAATCCTAATCCGAGGTTTCTATATCCCACTGACGATATAGCCTTGTACAACCAACCAACCTTCACTTGCTCTAGTTTTGCAGCCAATTGTTTCGTTTGCCTTAATATAAGTTCTTTTAAATCAATAATGGATAACATTTTCTAAATGTCACTCATATTTTAGATAGCATAAAAAAAAAAAAAAAATGCTGAATGTTTAATGGGAAGAAAAATAAATTATATTTGTTAGCCTGTTTATGATAGAGTTATCATATTATGTGCTGAACACTATGGGATAAGATGTTATTTTCCTAAGCTGAATAATGTATTTACCATCCAAAAATGGTGATGGAGCTAAAAAATGTGCTAGGGGCCTATTTGACCTAAAGTGATAAACAAAAATGTAGTTTTACTTCCAGCAATAGAATATTCATGCTAATCCTCGTGTTTTGTGATGTCCTCAGTGGCCGACCTTCAAGTGGTTCTCGCTCGTCAAGCAGCAGCTCTCCTGCAGTGTCGACTGGTGGCTCAGCAACTCCTGCAGCTCGCAGTGGTTCTACTGGAGCTTCAGCTGCAGCTACAGAATCGCCTGCTTCCAAGGAAGGCTCTGGAGGAGCAGCAGCAACAGCAGCCGCAGCTCCACAAACTAATAGTGTGTACCTTTGTGTTTACAATTAAATTCTAGTACCATTATTAATTATATTGCATATTCTGGGAAAAAAAATTAAATGCTTTGATGAATTTTTAAAATAATTATTATCATTAGGTTATTCATCCCTACTATATCTAAATACATAAGAAAATATGATCATTTAAGATTATTAAAGAAAATAATTTATGGAGGCCAGGTATGATAAATTTAAAAGATAATGATAAAGGCGTAGAACACCTTGAACAAAAAAGTTGCGTAATATCCTAACAAACCTGAAAATCAACGTTGATTTGGCCGGATTAATTGATTTCTAATTTATTTTCCATTCACAAAATGCCGCTGCCGGTCACTGACGTCACAGCTCGCCTGGTCCACGCGCAAGTAAACCGGGCGAGCTGTGACGTCAGTGACTGACAGCAGCATTTTGTGAATGAAAAATAAATTAGAAATCAATGACTCTGGCCAAAGCAACTTTGATTTTCAGGTTTGTTAGGATATTATGCAACTTTTTTGTTCAAGGTGTTCTACGCCTTAAGTGAAGAGATTCTTGTAGCATTATTCTTATGTGACTATGTTTACGACATTATTATATTGTAAGAATCTCTTATATTCTAATTAAATCTACAGTGTACATGCGCTAACATCAATTAATTTAAGGAAATAATCAACATGTGTGATTAGATAGAAAATGTTTGGAAAATTGAAAACAGAGAGGTGAGCTTTTGGTGCGTTTTGGTGACCCATGAGTGAGAGAGACTAATTTCTAACACAGACCAAAACTGAATGCATATAGCATTACTTTATTTAACTAGGATATGTGCAGAGCCACTCATAAAATATATTATGCCAATGTTTGATTACCGTAACATTAATTCATGTTACTGTTTCCATTGGGATACAAGTACGTTTGTGATATATTGTGGTGATGTTTTCAGTTGACCTGTCGAGCGCTCTGACAGCTGAGAACTTGCAGACGATGTTGGGTGAGCCCAGTGTGGTACGAGAGCTGCAGCGACACCTGCCTGTGCTCGGAGAACTAGGCAGCCCGGCAGAGAACGAGGCTGAGCAGCTGCGCTCCACTTTGCAGTCACCTCAGTTTCAGCAGGTCGGTAACCTTGGTTACATTTAATCTTTGGGGAACCTTCAGTACAGTTTCTTCAGATGAAATCTTTAAAGTGTAACTATAAAGTTTTTTGGTATTTTGTATTGCTGTGAATGAAAAATATTGGTGATGTACATTTTCAGACAAATGAAAAGTAATCATTTAAACATGTTGTTATTTTGTGCTCATCAAATTTTATGTGGAAATGATATTGTTATGTCATATTCACGTGTTTTGATGCACGCTCAAGTGCAGCGTTATCTATCAGGTGAGCTGCTTTAGCCAGCAAGCAAAACACACCTTGTGCTGCATGTGAATATGATATGATAATATACCTTCTACATAAAGTTTGATGCGCGCAAAAGAAGCAGCAAGTTTAAATGATTACCTTTCATGTGTCTGAAACTGTACACTCGTGATCATCATAAAATTATTAATCAAAGTGATGCAGTTTTGAAAAGAAAGAGTAAAAGTTGAATTGAGCTAAGGTACTATGTTGTCAGCTTGTGAAACACTTGTACGTATAAAATATTATTAAATAATATAGCATTTATATTTGTGCTTTGCTAAATAAAACAAAAACTATGCAGGTGTGTTTCAATATAATTTTGTATGTTAGTCATGTATCATGTACAAGTTAACTAACTGTTGTTATATTTCAGGCCCTCAGCATGTTCAGTGCCGCTTTGCAGTCCGGCCAGCTAGGCCCAGTGGTGCAACAGTTTGAGGTGGGAAGTGACGCTGTGAACGCAGCTAATCAGGGAGATTTGGAGCAGTTTGTGCGTGCTCTGCAGCAAGCAGGTCGCGAGGAGAGCGAAGGTACCGACGCCAGCAAGGCTACAACAGGACAAGATAAAGACGAAGACGAGAGTATGGAGTAAGTTAACTGTTTGTCTCAGTTGATTCAATGCTTGTTTATGCTCATATAAATTAAAAATTATAAAAAACACATTTGTTTTCCTTGTTAAGTAACATAATGTTACTGCCAGTATTTAACTAAGGAACAACAATTAATATTGTATGTTCATTTGTTAAAGTTTGCTTCAAGCAATGCAGAACAATAATAATAAAATAAAATTGTATTCTGAATGTTTTGGTTGTCATTTTAAAAATATTCCACTTTTCTTTAGAATTTTCAAAGCTATTTCTAATTGTGAACAAGATTATATTGTACAGTCGAAAACAAATAAAAGGTTACAATTTAAACTTTTTCCTCATTTCCGCGACTCAAACTTTATGTTGAAATAAGATTTTTACCATATATTCACGTTCCTTCAAAACATTTATATAAAACTCAATAGAGGTTGCCACTCACGCTCAGGTGATTGATAACTTTTTCACCTGAGCGTGAGTGGTGAACTCTATTGAGTTTTATTTAAATGTTTTGAAGGAACGTGAATATAAGGTAAAAAATCTCGTTTCAACATAAAGTTTGAGGCGCGGAAACGAGGAACAAGTTTAAATTGTAACCTTTTATTTGTCTTCGACTGTACAGTACTAAAAAAAAAATTAAAAAAATCATTACAGTACAGTATTGATAAAAACAGACGATTTGTATTACGCCGAACGACGGTTCGAGTTTCTTTTGCTTTTTAATTGTTGAAATCGTTCAAACGAGTTCGCAGCAACTGAAGAAGTTGTTTCAACGGCCGAAGATTTTAAAAAATCTGTATTTTCTCCAACAGAGCTGTTTAAAAACTTCAGCCGTTGAAACAAATTCTTCACTTGGTGCGAACTCGTTTGAACGATTTCAACAATTAAAAAGCAAAAGAAACGCGAACCGTCTTTCGGCGTAATGGCCACCGTCTTTACTTCAAATAAAATTTGAATTTCAAAAATTATTTTAAATATGAAGGAGCATTTTTTAAGAAGTTTTATATACACCAATATTATTTATTTTTCCTAAAGAATTTTTTAAGACCATAAAAAAACGGCATGCAAGTTGTCTATTACGCCCTTTGGGTTGCAGGGAGGGTGATATATTGTTTAACCCAACTGTAACTTCACAAACTGGGGAGGAAACTTGTTATATAGGTCACCTGCTTTAAAATTGTAAACCTGGATTTTAAAAAATGCATTCCAAAATGTGCCTACTTTACAATATTTTAACCCCAGTTTGTGAGGGTACAAAAAAGTTAAGGGGTGTAAAATAGGTGTATGTATGGTGGTCCCATGTCATGATTTATCTGTTTAAAGAGGAACTTCAGGGCTTATAACATGGCTTCTTCAATGTTAGATAATGAGATAATGTTCATTGACTCACATATGATGACCCAAAGCCCTTCCGTAGCTCTAGGGTAGCCCCGCAAACTTGCGCTCATCCTGCGAGATATGCAACCTGCTACAACATTTTCTATAGTAAAGCCGTAACTATGACATAAAAGATACGGGACGGTTTGCATATCTCGCAGGATGATCACGAGTTTGTGGGGCTACGGAAGGGTTTTGGGTCATCATATGTGAGTTTATGAATAGTTCTTCTCACTTCTCATTATCTAACACTGAAGGAGCCATATTGTAAGCATGTTTAATTAAAGCAAACACGTGTTTTTTTTTTGTTTTTTTTTTCTTTCTTTCTGTTTAATAAGTAATAGCCAATACAAGTGCCCTTGGGATAATTACATAATATCTGCAGTTAGATATTTAAATTTTATTGATGCTGTAGACAGTAGTATATAATTATTATTTTTAATGCTGGAAATGAGGTGCCGTAGAATTCTGTCAAAATAAAATCTGTCTAACAGTCATAAATACAGAAACCAGAGTCAGATTGGCCATAAAAGCTACTCTGGGATCCCAGAGTGCCCCCCTCTGGATGACGCCCCTCTGCTGAATATTAATTAACTAAAGGTGATATTCAAATTCATCTTTAAAAAAACTTCTAACAAGAGGAAAACTTCTAAATGATAGGAAACAGAAATAAAAAAACAAATTTATTTTATATATAGGGTAGATTTTATTTTTTCTTCTACACATACAAGCAACGCAAATACGTGTTTAGTTATTTTTTTTAATATGTTTTTAACATTTACCAGCAAAATATATATTAGTTATATAATATTATCATTGCACTAAAATACAATAAATAATAATAATTATGTGTTTCTTGTTTTTATTATTTGTTTTTTTGATATTACAATAAATAATTGTTAGTTTCTATAAAGGTATAATATTGTCTTGAGTCTATTATTATAGTCTTACAATTGACATACAGGTTATATATTATTGTCACAATAATTGCACATACATAAAGCATAATTAAATAAATAAGAATCAATTACATATATTATTATTATGATATATAATATAGTTAATCTCGACATAGGCTCCCGTCTTTCTTTATTGTCTACTTTCTCGACAATATTTGGGGGGGATACTTTTAAGTGGGTTTATATGAAGAGAGTATACTACTCATTAGATTGTGCTATGCAAATTTTTAATTTATTGATTGCAACGGCTATATTTTTATCTATATATTTTTTCATTTGAAATTTAATCATTTCTATTAACAAATAATAATAATTTAATTTAAATTATGATACTTTAAAGGTATGCTGTACCCAAAAAAAGAAAGAAAAAAAAAAGAGACACCCATTGTGTCTCTTAACTCTTTTGTAGCCTCACAAACTGGGGTTAAAAATTGTAAAATAGGCAACTTTTTGGATTTCATGACATTAGGAAATCCAGGTCTACAATAGAAATCGTAGAGCAGGTTGTCTATTTTTATGTTTACAAGTTTTCTCTCCAGCTTGCAAGAAGGGTTAGAGATTTAATATGTGTATGTATAAAGGTTTCAGCTTGTGATTTATCTATGATTAGATTTGTTTTTTTTCTTACAGGCTCCCTTTATTATAACTTTATATAACTATTATTTAAAGTATAATAAATTGATAACATAGTAAAATCATTAATATTACCCTAAATTTAACATAACTTCTCAACTGATGGACCATTTTCAAAGAAAAAAAAACACATCAGTGCATGATGAATGCAGTTCAACCAGATAGGCCTAGTGGTGCAGGTAGATATAAATAACATATTTTCCATGTTTAATTAAATTGAATTTTATAGGCCCTATAATATCCATAACAATTGCAAATTTTCTATTTTAGTTTTTTTGAAAATGGTCCTTATAAAAAAGAAATTTCACATATGATAGAAAAACAATAATAGCTACATATATTTTAAAGATTGTACAGTACATTAATTTTTTTTTGTATATTTATATATATATTAATATTTTATGTGCCTCTATTGTAAGTATTTATTATATATATTTATTTATTTTTAATGATACATTATATATAGACAATTAAGCATTTCAATATAAGCCGCTTCTAAACACCACAAATATTATGAACAATTAGAGGTACACTGTATAACCTGTGAGTGGACTTTTTTTTTTTTTTTTTTTTTTTTTTTTTTTTTCTTCTCATTATTATTATTAATATTATTTTATGTCTTTACTATTGTATATTTATGAGTACATTCACTATAGTTTAGTTTGTACACATTTATATAAGAGAGTTTTTAGTATCGTACTATATTAAAAGAAAAGAAGTTTATTTTGAAAATAATTTTGTGTTTTAACGCAGGAGTTTTTGGCGCGAAAACAAAAGAAGTAAATTTAATATATTATCAATTAATTGGGTCTTCTGTTCTAAATTACTAAACACATTGAAGAATTATTATAGATTATTTATGTGAATAATTAAACTTATGTCATGCAGTATTCTACTTTTTTTTTTTTTTTTTTTTTTTTTTTTTTTTTTTTTGTAGCTCTTAATTTTGTATTTGATTTTTGTGCGATGGCGACTTTGACATTTCTCTAAAACTGGTGAAAGAAAAAAGATGAAGATAAAAGATGACATGTAAATTATGTTACATAAAATGGTCTAACTTCTTCTATTTGCATATTTAATTATATGCTTAGCTAACATCCAAAAATTAGCAGTATTATATATTTTTTTTTTGAAACAGATATTTCTACCAAAGCACAAGAAAGAGACAATTATGCGCTATAATTTATTTGTTGGCATATTTAAAAACAATTTTTCCTTTATTTCTTTTTATTTTTTTATTTTTTATTTTTTTCTTCTTGAAAACAGTGAACGATCTGAATGGAATCGTTAGTTTATCACACAATTCTGGTTCCTTGTATATTTAATTCTTACTCAAAAAGAATTTTTACTTGTTTTAAAGTATCTTTAATCATCCTGCTCGTCCCCCTTCCTTTTAATTTGTCATATTACAAACAAATGTTATTTTATTGGTTTCTGAACTTTTTTTTCCCCCTATATATATATTTAATTCTTCCTAAAAGTTAAATAGACGTTTCCGGCCATTAGACATCAATTTTTTTTACAACATGTAGGCGTATTAGTAACAACTTTTTTTTTATGTTGTATATTATTTATAAGCAGAATTATGTAATAACATTGAACATTTATAGTATAAAAAAAAACTTTTATAACTTAATTTTATTTATTATTATAGTTTTTTGCTATTATTTTGCGTTTTTTTTTTTTTTTTTTACATTTAAATTAAAATGTTGCGTAATTTACATAAATAGAACAACAATTATTACGATACCCCAGTACAGTATGTGTACAACAATACCAACCATAATACACACATATGATAAACTTTAATTTATACGATTAAAGCGATGAACCAAAGCGATGTTATTTATTTTTTCTTCTTCTTTCGTTTTTTTGCTTACATTTAAGGGATCTATTTTTATTACATTATAATATATATTTTTTAAAAAGTTTATTATTATTATTTTTTTTTTATACAACAGTTTACCACATGATAAATATTTTAATTATAAAGTAAAAAATATCAAGGAACATTTTTTTTAAATATTAATATTTTTTTTTTTTTTTTTTTTGAAAGTACGATTTGTGCGTTTCTGAAGAAATGTTTTGTCGTGTGTCCAAGATATGTTTTTTTTTCTTTCTTTTTGTTGAAAAGATGTCTCTCTTATATATATATATATTTTTTGTTTTGTTTTGCCGCAATCATAGAGTTTTTGTGAGCATGTATTGAATAATTAATAATACAATTAAAATGTTTGACATGTATAAAGTGATATAATTCTTTTCAGAATTTTTTTTATTCTTTTTATTCTTTTTAACTATTATCATATCTAAAACTATATTTTTACAGTGGGACGATAGATTAAAAAAGCACTTGAGCATATTTGGGCGAGGCGGCTGAAATATGTATTTATATGCACAAATTATTTTGTACATTTTTATAAATTAATTTTTTTTCTATATTTAACAATAATTAATAGTCTATATTATGTATATTGATATTTATTTTTTTCTATATAATGAAAAACAAAGTTTAAAATATTATCTGTATGTGTAACTCATCTACACATCAATTTGGTATCTTTCTAAAATAGGTAGTGTATTTTATTTTAACATGGTTTTATAAGCAAACAATTCTTTAAAATTTTATTATACATATATATTTTTTTTTAACTAAGAAAATGTCATAGAATTTACTTTATATTTTTTTAACAGTTTAGAATAGTTCTTTTTTGTTTGTTAACAAAGATAGAAAGAATTATTTTCTATAAATAATTTTTACAATAATTATTGAAATAATTTTCAATTACTATTAAAAATATTTTTAATTTGTATATTTAAATTCATAATTTATAAAAATAAAATAAAATTTCATATAATATATTTTTTCTTTGCAACTAGAAAATAAAAAGATTATGTATGTATGGCAGCTATTGTAATGCCAATTTTTTGTAACATTCCCTATTTTTTCTCCATTTATTTATTTTTATTAACTTAAAATTATACCCAAGAAAAATCAGAACATTCTTTTTTAAGTTAGTAATTTATGCAAAATCATTTTTATCAAACAGATTTTTTTTAGATACATTTTTTTTTTTTTTTGAGCTTTATAGAAGTTATTGTCTTTTTTTATCGACTTTTATTTATTTATTTTTATTTTAGTAAAAATTGTTTTTGTTTTTTTAAATTTCGCAACCAACACGTGTGACATATGACCCCAAATTTGAGGAATACGTTACTGTTCTGTCCAAGATGATTTTCAGTCCATCCGACCCGCGGATCTTTAATTTTTTATTTATTATCTTTTTTCGGTCAATTTTTACTTTATGTAATTTTTTTATTACATATATTTTTTTCTATTTCATTATTTATTCATTTTTTTTTTTTATAAAATATATTTATAATAAAAGATTCAGGTATAGAATTGTTATTATTATTACACACATAAAAGATCCTTGCATCAGAGCACAGGATAAATTTATAAAAAAGACGTATGAAAAAGACAGGTTCCAGCCTGTGTATAGCTATTTCTAAAATGTTTTCTTTTTGTTTCCACTTTTAACTGAATCCAAAATTTTGGCTATATTCATTATGCCATATATATTTAAAAAAAAAAGTTTTTTATATGTATATAAATTTATTTTTTTCTTATACAAACTTTTCCCACTTACTTGTTCTTTATATATATAATAAATTATCCAACTCTTTTTTTTTTCTTTAATTTTTGATGAAAATATATTTATATATCATACTTATTTTTATTTACTTTCATTATGTTTTGTTTTTGTATATATATAAAACCAATATGATTGTTTTTTATAATTTTTGTTTTGTAAATTAGTAATATGATAGGTACGTTATGATTGAATTTTATAGGTTCTCTTATAATAAATTTTTTCCATCAACTTTTCATTAACATTCCGTTTTTAAGAAGAATGATATTATAAAGTTTTTTTTTTTTTTTTCTTATTGTAACATGTATTTCTAAGCGTCATAAGAGTCATATAGTGCGATTAATACGAGCCGAGCTGATAGTTACCGTTAATTTATATTAAGCCGTATATATAGAGGCTATATTTTAATAGATTCCTCATACTGGCTGTTTATAATTGTTATAAACCCTACGTCCAGGATCACGAGCAGGTGAAGTAGGACGTTGCCTAGGACGCCGTCAGTCTGAGTACAATGCCATCTGTTCTCGAATCCACGGTACAAAACGAGGTACATATGCATACACTCCTGGTAACCTTGGATGTGCACACTTGATACCCCAACTGACAATACCACCTACGTACCAAGCTCCATCACGATTTGGATCTCTGCAAAGTAACGGTCCACCAGAATCACCCTGGAAATCAAGCAATCATTTTTTCTTAGTTAACGTTAAAGTTTTAAAAATTTCGTTAGACAACTTCACATAATCAGGACTTGTCACTGGCAAGGGTCATCAGGTTGATCACTAGAAAGGGTCATTATTAGTTTTATGTTAATTTTGGCCTGGTATTAGGCTTACATGTAAAATTGAGGTTTTTAAATTTTCCAGAATCGTTAATTCATATTAAATTGCAAATTATCATAAAGTAAAAAGCACAATAACTCAAAAAGTATTTAGGACGTGAAGTAGCTCCGTAGTTAAAGGAACAAGGTAAAAAATGTCTGCAAAATTGACTCCAAATGGGGGTCTGGGTTTTACCTGAAATTTCAGTTTCTCGGTGCTGAATTTTTAAAGCTAAATGGATCAAAATGACATTTTATTACCATATTTAAAAGATCAGCTTCGAAAAACTGAAATTTTTACCCTCATTTGGAGTCGACTTTCCGCACATTTTTTACCTTGCCAGTGACATGTTCTTATGTGAAGTTGTCTATTGTTACAAGATCTTTTCGTCTCACACTGAATTAAATCATTTTTCTCGGTTTGCATAAGGATTGTATAAAAAAACATAAAATTTTACAAAGTCACTATAGTCTATATAATATTGAAGATAGAAGCGCGCAAATTTTTATATAATATATCAAATATTTAGGACATGAAAAAAAAAGAAAGTATTTGGAGTAAGTAGTAAGTATATAAATCTTAATTCAGTATAATATGAGACAAAAAGACCTCTCGGGTGTTGTGGTGTTCTCTTCAATGGATAAAAAAAAGTGTCCTTGTATTGTTCATATGAGTAATTTTGAATGAACCTTAAACTTTAAAATCAATAAAGTAATAGAACCACAAATAAAAGTTCTATATGTTATTGCAAAATAAAGAAGAAAACTTCACAATTATAAAGAGAAACTATATAAAAATTTAACATAATGTCTAATTCCGAATTCGTAATATATTATTATTCAAACAGAAATTTCTATGCTATAAATTTTGTTGATGTATAAAGAAACATGCAAAAATTATAAGTTTACGTATTGAATGAGAAAAGTTGATAATTTGCTTACTTGGCAAGCATCTCTCCCTCCCTCCGGGTATCCAGCACAGATCATAGACTCCGTGACGTTCACGTCATTCTCCTCCAGCCAATCATTGCACATCTTTCGAGTCAGCACCGGCACCGATACCTCGTTCACCGCAGGCTCGTAGTCAACTGAATTTACAAGAAAATCACTGTTATATCTTTCATCCTATTGTAATATTGTTCAGTATCTTTCGATTGCTCAAATAATATACAGCTTGATCGTAATTTATATCAAAATTAGACACACTTTTCACCTTTATATCAACTTCTTCTATAGTGGAGATTATCGGTATAGTGCGCGGGAAAAGCTAAGGGTCCCCTAATTTAACATTGCGCTTATGGAAAGAAACACTTTATTTTTTATTTTATTTTATTTTATATATATATATATATATATATATATATATTTTTTTTTTTTTTGCAATTTTTGAGAAAACTACTGTACCGATTCCGGAGATATTTAAATGAGAATACTAGACACACTTTTACGTGTTTTAATACATAGAAAATGTTTAAGGATTATTTGAACCGATATATCTTCCATTAAGTAATGAAGATGAAATTTCATAAATTAAAAGTACAGAAATATATTATGCTAATGAACGACCAAATTTTTGTATCGATTTTTGTATAGGAAAGCAAGAAAAAAGGGGATGGATCAGATATGAAACAGCACGTTCGTGTAAATTTTGATATATGTTCAAAATGAGTGTATGTTAAAAGCTTTTATCTCTATATATATTTTTTATCTGACTTTACCTGTAGTATAATATGCGTTAATGATCTAAAAATGAATCTTAAAAAATTCTTATTTTAATAATTAAATTTAGTCATTTGTAATATAATTTTTATGTGCTTTAAAAAATGGTATACAATTTATATTATAACTTTTTTTTTTAATATTTATTTCCCCTGAAATTTAAAATATTTTTTATGCATATTAACGTATATAAATATTTTTTATGGTAATTTAAATCTATATTTTAGACTAAATTGGTAACTGATATTATACAGTATTCACACCATATTGTTTTGAGCAATTAATATTAAATTATAAAGGTAATTAATTTATAGACTTATGTACGTATTATATATATATATATATATATATATATATATATATATATATATATATATATATATATATATATATATATATATATATAATATATATATATATATATAGTGAGAACTGTATTACAATAATCAATTATTCACTATACGTTTTACTATAATATTTAGCGTTAGTGGAGCGTGTAAGATTTGCGATGGAAATTTGCCAAGTTTAGTATTCTAGTGAAAAACTTACCGTCCCTGTCCTCTCTCTTGCCCCAGCCAATGACGGTGCACATGGTTTGGGGCTTCAGATTGTGTTCAGGGGGAGGCAAGCACACTGGCAGAAGATGTTCGTGGAAAGTCACACGGTTTTGAAGCTGCAGTAACAAAAGTTTTATCTCATAAATCTTAAATCTCTATTTATAATTTAAAAATACAAAGTAGGATATTTCTTAAGAATTAAAATACACACTATCGTATAGGGAAAAAAATTTACTGGACACAAATTTGACCTTCAAATGTATAGTTTAGTTTTATCGGTGCACAAAAATGATGTAAAACTATAAAGGTGATATACTGTAGAACACAGTTTTATCATTTTTAACTGTATTTAACATGACTATAATTCACACACTAAAAAACGAAATAGCAAAGTCTAGCAAGATTTTTGTCCAATTTCTTTTGATTAATTTACGTATTTAAGATATATCTCACCTGAAATAGAGCAACGTCGTTATCATGAGCTACTCCTTTATTGTGCATTGGATGTGGTACCACGCGGCGTACCTTCACCTTCTGTCCAAAGTAAGAATGCGCATGTCGACGTGTCATGCCTAGTTGTACGGTCCATCCAGTTGGATCAGATTGACTGTGAATTCAAAAATTACAATGAACGTTGTAAATCTTAAGTTATATGAGTATGCCAGTATTAGTAAAAAAAAGTTCATTATCAGTATTATTAGTATTCTACTTACTTGCCAACGCAGTGAGATGCGGAGAGCACCCATTGATCAGCAATCAATACTCCTGCACAGTAGAAGATTTGTTCAGGTCCTCCTAGTAAAGCAGCCAGGAATGGCCAATCTCCAGGAGAAGCTTCCACGCCACCTACGATCCTCACTGATGGTCCTGAACGACTTTGACGAGGACGCTCGGCAAAACGGCGACGACCGCACGCTGTAAAGTAAAGTATCCTGAACATACTGCAACCCGCACAATACATCTACCCGACTATTTGCCTACATTACAGACGTTCTCTTATATTCATTTTTAGCTGTTGTGTTTCCTTATGCTTTATCATTTATATAGAAGAATTATATATATATATATATATATATATATATATATATATATATATATATATATATATAATTAAGTTTATAGGTAGGTAAAAATACGTAAGAATTGTAATAACACTGATTTTTAAATCCTAATACTAACAATAAAGTGTGTGTTTTTTTCTTCTTTTTTTTATTATAATAGGGTTGAGATGGCCGATGTTTTAATTACTTGTGCCTTAAAATGTATGAATTTAATTGATAATAACGCTTTAAAACTGAAATGTAAACAAATCAAAAGACTTATTTGCTTTTTAATAAAATTAACTGGTTAATTAAGTGCCATATAAAAACATTTAATGTATGATATAGTTTATTTTAATCCAATTCACTAAGTTTGTTAAGTCTAAAATACGTGTTCATTGTGTGTTGTTAAAACCATACTAGTATTATTTGATATTTGACTATGTAAATTACACTCACCATATTCCTTGCACGACAACTCTACACTGGGATAGGCGTCTCTAGGACAAGATCGCACCTCACGTAACAGCTGACTTTGTTGTAATTGCGAGCCCACTGTACGTCCTATTTCCTCCGAGCCACCCCACGCCGCCGCTGAACCTCCTGCAGCCCGTACTGACGATCCTCCGTTACTTGAGGACCCCGGCTTTAAGATGTGAATCTTGCCCTCGAGTGTCAAAGCCACGCGACTATGGTTGGCAACACTAGAAATTTAACATCAGACTATAAGTTTTAAAGGGCAGAAAAATCTTATTATTTTCACATTTCAGGAAAAATAACTAATATGTTAATATTTTCGGAGACCGTTTTCATGAGCTACAGATCATGAGCTACAAAGTATGACAAAAGAACATTACGATGTTTACCCGTCGAAGTGAACAAACTACACTTTACAAATTTGACCCAAAATGAACGATCTACGTTTGGCGCTTCTACGCATTTTAACATGAGAACTATATGGGTGAACTTGGAATTTGTAAAGTGTAGAACGGTCATTTTGAACAAAATTTGTAAAGTCTATAGTTCGTTCATTTCGACGGGTAAGCATAAATTAGGGAGTCAAGTCAACTTTAAAATTTGAATATAGGTATTCTGAGTACAACCATTCATTACCAAAAGGTTACCCCTGTTCCGTGCTTACATAAATAACATTGCTACTCACGTATATCCTAGAAGTTTGCAAACTGCAGCGGAACTGCCGGTGTCCCAGTGTGTCACACAAGCCGGTTGCCATGCTTGACGTTGCGGGTGAAACACCTCAAGTCTACCACGAGCTTCGTCTCCCATACGTTCACTCAAACGTACTGAAAATAATTAATGTTTTTATAAGTTTTTATGATAATGATAATACATTATTATAGGTATAAAAAAATAGACTTCAACCACGCAAAAATGTGTCTAAATTTTCTGACCTATCAAGTGCAGTAGTTTTATTATAAAAACAAAAACAAAAAACGCTAAGAGGATGATTCCACAATGGTAAATTGATGGGAGCATGCTTTCTTCCACACCACCAGTGATTAACTAGCGCACTTTGCCGGTAACCTCTATTTATCTAATAATAATAATTAATAATAATTAACGGCTTTTATTGGGCGAAATCAGGCGTACAACCTCTCAATTTAACCCAACTATTTTACAGTACAGTCAGTTACAATATATAACAAATAATAGTGTTAGACATGTCATATAATGTTAATAAAAAAATGAGTTAAAAATATTATGTTGACAAAGTTGGTCCTACAATACATTTTTATTCTATTTGAGCCTTATGTTTTATTTTAATTTATTAATACTGATTTTTTTTAGCACATTCAAAGTATTTTTTTAATTATCAATAAAGTTGCAGCAATAAAAATTGTCTGTCTCGACGTATTACGTGATCATTTTAATAATTTAATACCATACCAGTTGCAAAATAGTCATTTTTGCAGTTTTTTTTTTATGTAATAAAGAAAATGCTAGAGCCTATAAAAATTATCTAGTTTAAATATTCAAGACACAAACTAAATTATTAAATTAATAATCAAGTTTTGAGGAAAATCTTAAGCTTTTAATTTAAAGTTTATCAAGGGTTTACTTATTTAATTTAAAATAGTTTAACGTAAAACAATTTTGAGGTTAATTCTTGAGTTAGTTACTCTATTCCCCCTCTTTATAGAGAAGATATTTTTGAGTAAACTTCGTGTAGTATGTATATAATATTTCAATACTATTTTATTAATATTATCGATTTGTTAATAAAATTTTCAGACTTTTTTTTCTTCTTCTTCTTCTTTGCATTTTAAATTACTGTCGTATAGTAAAAGATGAAGAATGAGAAAGAAGATGGTTTTTCAGTTATCGAATTCTAATATAAAATTGACCCAATACTCTGCAGGCTTTTATCATCAAATTTCAATAGCAGGTCAAACCAAACTCCGGGAACATTATATCGATAGATAGATATATAGTAGATGGTATAGGTATATAATATAGATGATATATTGAACAATAAGAAGCTTTGGAAAGAAAAAATGAAAAGAAAAGAAAAGAAGAAAGCTTTGTTATATTGATTTACTTTTAACATAATTTAAATTAGAAATTGTACCATAAAAAAAGCATACTATAAAATCTCAATTTTTTATTAACAGTATTTTTAAAGAACTTTTTATATTTTAATTATTAAAGTTGTAACGAGAGACGACGCCTGTCAATGTTTTGTGTTGCAGTGGAAGCCTATAAGTTATGCAAAATATAAAATTCAAAATTGCATTAAAAATAGTATAAAGTTTGTAAAAAAAAGGGGGGGGAGACGAAGGAAAAGATCGAATAGAAATTATTTATAAAATAAAAGGTTTTTTAGTAATGTGTAATTAAAATATAAAATATATAGTAAAGCCTAATTAAAGAGGAAAAAAACAAACATTAAAAATAAAAAGTTCTTTGCTGTACGTTGATTTTATTACTGTTATAATTTAAATTGTTAGCACTATTATAATAGAGTCAAATTTAGAGTGTAATAGTTTAATAGTAAAGTGTATGGAAAGCTGAGTCATGATATATAATTACACACACAAAAAAAAATGTTGTGTACTCACGGCAGTTTCGTTCATCCTGTCCCCATGGACAATCCACAATACCGTCACACATATGATTTTGCTGAATGCAACGTTTTTTACCGCAATGAATCATGCCTGAAAATATAAAATGACAAAATCATTTCATGTTGATATATAATTGCTATAACTAATACTTCATTATTTTATATTTACTGCACGGAAAGAAGAGATTACGTAATTTATGCTATATTTATATCATTATAGCATAAATATATAAAATAAATTGGAACACGGGTCACAGGAATTTATTAGAATTGGAAATGGTTAGAATCGGAATTGGTTAGAGAAAAAAATAGTGGTGGGGATGTGTTCGATGAGGATGATACTACATCATTGGTGGGGGGGGGGGGGTTCTTATTTTAATCCCGATTCTAACCATTTCCAATTCTAATCAATTCCGATGTCCCAATTGGAACAATGATTATACAATTTAATATTTATGCTATATAGCATGAAAATAATAAATAATTACGTACTTTATTCTGTATTATATCATAAATGTTGCTAAATTTGAACATGAATAATTATGCTGTAAAACATAATATTTATGCTTTGTATTATAGTTATTAGTATGAAGTATAAGGTGTATCCACATGACGTCATATTTAATGCACTTGGAGGCCATACTGGAGTAGTGAACAACATTGCTCACAATTTTCTTAGGGAAATCGGTTATTTTTTATAATTATTATCTTTCTTACATACTTGATATTTGATATACTAATTCAACCTATTAACAGCATCAATGCTCTCAAATGCATAGTAACAAAATGATTCATTTTTCTGTGTGACCCATGTTATTGAGTAATCCAGCATGGCATTGACTTTAACATGAATGTATAGACCCTTTAGCATGCATAGATTATGAGTTATTGAACAAAGTGTGCTGAAAATGAGCTAGCATAATTATTATGTATTTATTCTTGTCCGTGAACACAGTAAAATTATGCAAGATGGCATAATTAAAGTTGCAATGAAAAAAATTACTAAAAATGGACTAGCATTATTATGGTGTGTATTTATTTTTGTCTATTTTTATAGTATTTAATTTAAAAGAAAATAGATAAAATATATTTTTTACCTTCTGGGCATCCTTTACAATGCATTTCATCTGATTGGTCCTCACAATCCACGTGACCGTCGCACTTCCAATCATCGGGGATGCAGCGGTTACGATCACATTCAAAGCCTGGTTTACAAACTGGAATATTAAAAACATATACATACGTGCTTTAATAAGATATCTCCTTTTTATTATAAATTATAATTTGAGAAAGTGTATATAATTGAAAAATTAATGTTATAAATACTGATATTAAATATCAAAATTTCCTTGTATATAATTAAAGACATGCTTTAGATATTGCTATAACAACACGTTCTATGAAATTATTAAACACAAAATGGGACATACAAAACTGATATTAATTTTTGCCAATATCCCAATGCAAGACAGTGGTTAAAGGGCCTCTAGCCTCAAAAATAAATTTCCTCTCAATTATAAATCATGAGATAGGGTTAATATAAATACAGTAATACACATATTTTGTGCCTTAACCCTTCAGTACTCTCGCAAACTGGGAAGAAAACTTGTAAAGTATGTAACCCGCGCTACAATTTCTATTGTAGACCCGGAATTGTTGACGTCATGAAGTCCTAAAGTTGCCTACTTTACAGTTTTCAACCCCAGTTTATGAGGCTACAGAAGGGTTGAAGGATATAATATGTGTATGAATCATGGTCCCATCTCATGAATTTTACGTTTTTGATTCAATTGTTTGAAGCCTGGAGCCCTTTCATAACTGTGAAGTGTGCATGCACTCTGATTGATTTTTTTTAAAACAACCCGATATTCAAAAAAGAACTGGTTATATAAGTTGAATATTTCTATGCCCTTTGGGTATCTTTTTGGAGAAATTTTTGTAATTTTTACAATCACCATCTCGTGATTTGTAAAATAAAAAGAAATTTTGTTATTCATATATGTTTTTAACATATATCTTATGTGTATAGTAGTTTATTTTAATTTAGTTAAATAAAGGGGAAAAATGAGTTAAATTTTAAATTAAAGTTGCATTTAATTTTAAAAATAAAAGTACTATCTTGAATATACTCTTTTATTCCTTATAAATATGAATATAAAAAATAGTCTCATTAGTGTCGAAAGTTTTATGATCATATCTGATTACGTAAGCATCACATCTCGCTACTCTTTTGCCTCACAAGGTTGAGAGAGAGAGAGAGAGAGAGAGAGAGAGAGAGAGAGAGAGAGAGAAATGGAACACGCACCCCCATAGACTAATCAAATGTATAGTATCATTTTACGCAGTTCCTCCTTCTTTCTCTCTCACTCTTTTTGCCGAGTACAGTACTAACACACACACATACACACACACAATGCTTGAAACGTACTATATATGTATACAAAGAAGAGTTAATTTTTAATCGATTCACATTTTATACAGACTCTTAAAATAAAAATAAATTTACCTGGGTTACGAGCTCGCTTACGAGTGTCAATAACTTCATGTTGTCCAACACATAGTTCAGGATCAACAGAATCAGGAAACATATCGCAGGAGAGATAATCAGGAAAACTAAGTCCAAACACTTGCATGAAAAATTCACAGCGCCACCAGGTTTCTAATTAAACAAATAAAAATACATATCATATAGAGTTTTAAAACTTACCTCTTAATGTTTAAAAAATTATAATAATAAATAAAGCATGAACTTATGTATTCTTAAATTACATACTATGATTTTATTTTTGATTCTTAAATGACTCGATTCAGAGATTAATAAAATCAGTAAGTACGTCACAAAAGGAAAATCAGGAAAAATCTAAATTTAAATACTTGCATGATAAATCAACTTATAAAATTTTGGTCTCGGAGGAACTTTTAATGATAATTAAATAATTATTTGTGCTATATATATTTTAGAAATCAATACAACTTGTCATAAAATTGCTCTGAGTTATTGAATTAGTGTAATTTTCCTGTTGGATTAACAATAATCTTTGAGAAAAGAGAAAAGAAACTAAAATGTCCATTACAATTTTTTTTTTTAAGAAAATTACAAATAAATTGTGACTTTATTGTATATCCTTTTTAAAGGTTCTCACGTTTTGTTATCATTATTATTATTATTTTATTAAAATGTTTATAAAATTAAGATGGCAATATTTATGTAAAACATGAGTAAAAAAAAAATTCACTTTATCCCCTTATAAATTGTTAGAAATCTCTTTTAAAATTTACTGTGTAGTTCACAATGTAAAATATTTTTATTTCAACTCAACATAATTTCACGTCATGTTAAAGTATATAACGAATGCGCATGCTGTATATTGAAAACCAATGCTTTTAATTGACAATTATGTCAAAAAATGAAAACTTTTCAAATAATATTCACTTGCTTTATGAAAACTATTCAGTAATACACTTTTTTAAGGTTTTTAAAAATGACAAAATAAATAAATAAATAAATAAATAAAAACTTATAAAAATAAAACCCGTAAGAACATAACCTATAAACTTAATAAAAAAAATAATATTTCATTTCAATAAAAAGATTTCTTACACGAAAGTTATGTTATAAACTATATAATATATAATAATTGAGAGTGCTATTATAGATAAATACATAATGATATTAATAATGATGGGAATTGTACGAGTCAACCGTGTGAACGTTTATCATTTGAATTATCACATTCAGTTCTGATTCCAATTAATCATGATGTAACCTCAATGACATTTAATTCCATATAAATAATATGATACATCATGAAATATTATAATATATTATATAGCAGCATCAGTATAATATACCGTTTGATAATATATGAGAACAGTGAGCAATCCAAAGCAAGCATATTGAAATGAAATTGTATTAATAATTTTTAAATACTCTTAATACAGTATAATAAGTAATATATATATATATATATATATATATATATATATATATATATATATATATATATATATATATATATATATAATATTATAATATTATAATATAATTCACTGAATCATGAAACTTTGCTCCTTTTTTTCTTTTTCTTTTTTTTGTATACTTTGTTTGGCAGAGTAATTTGTTCCCAACTCACAAGTTGACTAAATTCATGTATATGATGCAAACTCAGTTGCTGGCAGGTCCCAATTGTTGTTAGATATGTTAATGAAAACTTATAAAAAAAAATCATTATCTTCTTAACCAATTAAGCTAGAGTCTTGAAAATTTAGATTCGCATGTTCTAAGATTGGACTCAATAAGAAAGGCTACAACTAAATTAAGGGGTGTAATTTAATTTCATATTTTAAAAGAGTAGATTGTCCTGAATCAATACATATGTGAATTTCTAATTTTTGAGTTCATTAAGTATATTTTATAATTTTTTTAAAGTTACGAAATGACGTCACAGGCTGCAACTTATGCATGTAATCATAGGACAAGTTGAACATGTGACATCATTTTGCGACTTTCAAAAATTAATTAAAAATACTTAATGAACTCAAAAATTATAAATTCAGATATATGTATTTAATTTAAGACAAAGTACTCTTTTAGAATATGAAATAAAATTACCACCTAAAAATAATTATTAGTCTTCCTCATTGTGGCATCAAAAATGTTCGCAACTTAAAGCCATAGACCACATAAAACAACTTGAGCTTTTTAATGAATAAACACAAAATAGGATCTTCAAAACTATGACAATTTTTACCAGAATGTAGCCCCACGAGAGAGCGTGAAAAAAATGTAAAGTATGCAATTTACGTGAAATTTCATATGTTTATGACGTCAGAAACATGCAAAAATTAGCATGAAAATGTTGTGCGGGTTGCATAAATTGAATTTTCTAATCACTGTTACGAAGCTACTGTTGGGTTTTGAGACAAACTAATTTTATTTATGTAAATCTCATCAAGTGTTTTGTGATATAAATGCTTATGTTTTTCTCTGGTCTATTCCTTTAATATTTTTCAAAGAAAGTGCCCACAATTGGGACTTAACAATAACTATAGGTCTCTACCATAGTATTTACTCAGATTTTGAACATTATATTGATTAAATTTATATTATTATGTTTTTGTCGTTGGGTTTAAATGTGACCATTAAAAATTATTTTCATTTATATTTTATATAAATTTAATTTATATATTGTAAATAATGACTAAACCAACGTTTGTTAAAACTATTTATTATTACTATAGCTTGTTCTGTAAAGTAAAGTGAATCTCAACAACAGTGATTGGCTGACCAACAAAATACGACACATTCATTGGTTGATCTTGTTTTTTTTTGAGCCAACAAAATTGAGTCGCATGAAGATCATGGAACTTTTTTTTGTGGAGTTTCTTTCATTCTTATTAAGTTAAAAGTTCTAAACGAAGAAATAACAATGATCGACCATATGTATAAACGTAGTAAACAGGTAACGACGTCATATCCAGCTGTTTATAACAAAGGAACATTTTCGAAGCCGTCTCATTTTTTGTGTGTAGTTTACAGAACGAGCTATCATAAACTGTCTCTGCACGGAAAAAATTATCTAAAGAGTTACTATTGATACTTTTTTTATAATAAATTTGTTAGATACATACTAAATTTTTTAGAATCTCAAGAGTTAACTATATTTACCATTAAAGAAATTACTTTTATACTAACAAGTTACTCTTTAAACTTTTTTTCAACCAAGTTATTGCTTTGTACTGAAGAATTACTTATATGTATCTGAATAATTTCTTAAATTTATGTTTTTCGTGTGGTCAGTAAAAAGTATCTTATTTTTTATATACATTTTTCCTCAAATTTAAAGTTAATACGTCACAGCTATTTTTACTATTTATATATCTTTCCTTTCATTTCCTTTCCTTTCCTTTCCTTTTTTTTTTTTTTTTTTTTTATACATCAAAACCTTTTCTTTTATATTAACAATAAATCCTCCCAAAAATATATATTTTTTGAAGGTTTCTTTTCTATACACAATTTTCCGCAAGAAGTGTTTTTTTACCATTATGATATGTAAATATAAAATGATATCGATTCCCTTTCACTTCAACAATACAACTTTTTATCAATTTAAGTCGGTCTGTTGTGCAGAGAAGGAAAACCATTTTTTAACTTAAAAATCTTTTTGTAAGGTTATCATTTCTATAATGTCCTCATGTAAGTCCAGTTGACAATATATCTATGTTGAACATCTAATTACATTTAATTTTGATAGCTTAATACACTTCAATTTGTCTGTGCAAGTACAGCGTATTTATAATGCAAATATGATTTTTTTTTTATTACATATAGGGTGGTTTCATTTATGTTAAAATTGACGCCACAAGTGAGCGCTAAATAACATGAACTAGCATAGGAAAATGACTCATTTGGTAGTTTAAAAATACTTCGCAATATTTTTAGAGCACTGATGCTGTTAACAGGTTGAATTAGTATTTCAAGTATGCAAGAAAAACAATTTTAACCAAAAAATAGCTAATTTTCCAAAGAAAATAGTCAAAAACTACGCTTGTCTTATACTGAACAATGTTATTCATTGCTCAAGAAGAGCATCGAAAAGCATTCAGAATGACGTCATGCGCACACACCCTATAAATTTATAAAGGAAACAGATAAATTAGAAAAAAAAATCAAGAAATGAAAAAAAAAATAGTAATAATGTGCCTCTTTAAAAGTTATTTTTACCTTTTTTTAAAGTTTATTTTATAAAATAATAATGAGACGAAGAATGTCAGTTATAAACAATTATTTTACACTCAAAAAAATAGTGCATTACTTTAGTTACGAATCCAAATTTATTTAAGATATACACTTTTAAGTTATTATATATGAGCAGATACTAAAATTATGCATTTTAGCAATTATTAAAAAAAATCCCTATTTTAAATGGTTATAATAAGTTTTTTAGAGCTATTTTAAGTTAAAATAGCTATTGTTAATAATTTAACAAAATGCATTATTTTAGCTAATCATAATAACTTAAAAGTGATTATCTTAAATAAGTTAGGATTCGTAATGTACCAGTTTTTTTAGTGTTCCGAGTGTTCGTATACTTATTTTAGGTTAGGTTTATGCCTAATATTGGAAAATGAAGGAAATAAGAGTGACAACATACAATAATTTGAAATATTATAATTTAATCGCCCCCCCCCCCCCCTCCTCAAGACTCTAAACTATAATAATTATAAATAAAAATTATGTAACTCACATTTCTCATTTCATAGTATAAATATCAAGTTAGTATAACTTTTCACAGTTTATGAACAAACATATTATATTAAAGTTGACACCTTTGAGTTAATCTTATTATTCTGCCTAAATACCTTAAAATTTAGTCAAATGTAAAATAATAGCATACAACAAAAGTCACATATGTCTAGAAAATAGTCTATAATGTATTTTGAAAATTACATTTTGTAATTAAGAACGAATTCAATATTATATAATACATGTATATATGAGAGAGGGTATACATATTTTTGTTATTATTTTGAGATAAAAACTGAGTTTTGTACTATGTGTTTATCTAAGCAGCTCAAAGCACGATGAACGGCAAAGAGTGTAGAAACTATATGGCGTAAACTTTTACCACAAAGTAGAGAGAGAGGATTGAGTTTTGTGTGGAAACATTGCAGAAGCATTTTGCTTTGAGTTGCTGTGTATTCATACCCTTAACTCATATATATATATATATATATATATATATATATATATATATATACAGTATATATATAGACAGTAAATAGAAACTTACAACATTTTGAGAGATATAAGTTTTATTTGTACTAAGCAATCAAGTATTTCGCTTGTCATTTTCATTTCAATGTTAATCTTAACTTCCGTTTGTATATTCTGTATTATGTAAAAGTCAAGTGAACGTATTATCATCATTTTCAACTTCCGCACTACAGATTCATTTTACTTCTCGATCTATTGTTATTTTTATATGACACATTTTTTTGTCATTATAGATGTTCAAATATAGATTTAATTTCAATTAACTCTTTGTTTGGTTACATTAATACTTTTAGAAACATTTTGAAATTAGGAAGAACTTCAAAAAAGAAATAAATATAGAAATAAAAAGCACTCTAAAAATTTGTGTATTACTTTAGTTACGAATACTATAACTTATTTAAGATAATATACACTTTTAAGTTAAGTTAATTAAAATAATACATTTTAGCAAATTATTAACAATAGCAATTTTAACTTAAAATAGCTTAAAAAATCGTAAAAAAATCTTTAAAAATCTTAAATTAGCTATAGCTTTATATATATTTTTAATAACTTGCTAAAATGCATTATTTTAGCTATACTCATAATAACTTAAAAGTGATTATCTTAAATAAGTTAATATTCGTAACTAAAGTAATGCACCATTTTTTTGAATGAGGGCATTGCTTTCTTAAATTTCTTCTTTTTTTTTAATATAGTTATTATACAGTGATTACAATTTATTAGTTAAGTGCTGTTTACACTAAGTAATATATTTCTATTAGTGCAATAAATTTGATTGAATTCTTGAATTCAAATTTTACACGTTTAAATGACGATGGCATGAAATTAATTTCACATACAGTAGAAAGAAATTACACCGTATGTTGAAGCCTTAATTGCTTTGTTTGTTTGTTTATAATTGTTTTTTTTTAATTGTTTACTATGTTACTATGTTTGTTTTTGTTTAATTATTGTTTGTTTGTTTTCAGTTAAAGTGAATGTACTGTACACTCCTCCCGAATAAATCTAACCACAGTGTTTACAGTATATCTCCAAATGTTAATAATATGAAGAAACTTTAACGCAACCTATCATATTTATTCGGGAGGAGAGAAAATACCAAGTACTCTTACCAAAATCGTTAAAAACCTCACTTAAATAACATGCAGTTCAATTTCAATTGTAATCTCTCAACAATAAAAACAAAATATTAAAAAAATTCACATGGAGTAAGAGTACAGGTATTTTTTAGGTACTTAAAGTAAACACTTATACTGAACGTTAATAATTAAACGTTCCCACACCCCGATCTACGGATAGTTTGTCTCATTCCGACCTAGTTTACCCTTTTTTCCTCAGCTTATTAAAACAAGTGTATAAACTAAAAAAAAAAAAAAAAAAAAAATGTCAGAAATATATACTATATAGTTAATTTTATGTTGCTCTTATACTGTATAAAGAAGTAAAAAAAAAATAAATAAATAAAAAAAAAGTTTTTCAGGTACAAAGGTGCGACAAAAAGAATTATTGATGTAAGGTTACTTACCCTGACACAAACTGCGACACGGTCGCACCAGTTGACCCTCTCGTCCACACTTGGGCACGAAGAGTGAGCACAGGAAGAGCGCAGCAAGTTCGTAGCAGCGCACGTCAACCATGGCGTCGTAAACGTCCAGTTCCTGCAAGTTACAACAAAGTCATATAATAGATTATTGTTAGCTCTTAAAGACAGTATTGTTTTTATAATAATACTAATGATTTCGTATCTGTATAGCTTACACTCTAAAAAAAAAAAAAAAAAAAAAAAGGCATCAAATAACACATAAATATAATGTAAAGTAGAAAATATGAGCGACGACGTATTTAGTGCGCTTGGATGCCATATTGAAGTAATGAATAACATTGCTCAGCATAGGGCAAACTTTTTTTTTTTTTTTTTTTTTTTTTTTTTGCAAAATCAGTTAATTTTTTTTATTATTTTTATTTATTATTAAATTTTAATTATTATTCTCACATACTTGAGACTTGTGAAATACTATAATTTAACCTATTAACAGCATCAATGGTCTCAAAAATATTGCTTAGTATTTTTAAATTGGCAAAATGAGTCATTATTCTATGCGACCCATGTTATTGAGTGATCCAACATTTCGTTGACTTTAACATGAATGCATGTTCACTGAATGCATGCGATTCACTATTTTTTTTTTTTTTTTTTTTTTTTTTTAGTTTAATTTTTATTAAAGAACAACAGTTTGTAGTTATGTTACAGTTATTAATGTCTAGTTTTATTGAATATTAATTTTTATCCCATTTCCAATTCAATATTACCTCTAGAGAGCAAAAATCAATGTATGTTTTATGTAAAAAAACAAATAAAACAAAAACATATAATATAACCAATAAAAAAAAACTCATTAAAAATCAATAATTTGGTGTACTAATTCTGTATAACAGCCATGTTTGCTAGCATATGCTAGCTATTATATTATAAAGAGAAGAGCAAATAATTAAATTTATTTGAATAATTATTAAAACTTGTAAATAGTGACTAGAGCAACTCTTGCTGTAACAGCCAATGTTACACTAATGCTGTTCGTAAACCCTGTTCTCTGCACCAAAAATGACGATCGCCTATGGTTATTCAAATGGAATGCGCATTTTTTGGTGCAAGAGAACAGGGTTTACGAACAGCATTACTAATGCTGTTCGTAAACTCTGTTCTTTGCTCCTAAAATGACGATCAGCTATTGTTAGTAAAATGGAATGCGCATTTTTTGGTGCAAGAGAACAGGGTTTACGAACAGTATTACTATATGAACTGCCTGGATACGTAAAACTTCTTATTCTCATTGTGTAACCAAAAGAAAAAAAAATTATTCAAAAGTGATAAAATTTTCTTTTAATTTTTTATTTTAAACCTGTGATCTTTTTTTAATTTTATGTTTTATGTTTTTATATAAAATTACAACTTTTTTAAAATCCAAAATTATGTATTTCAATAATTTTTCTATTACGATAATTATATTTGAGAGTAAAAAAAAAATCCAGCAAAATAATGTCATTATTAATGGTTACTCCGAGCATTGTTAAAAGCTCAAAGCATACATTATACTATAATTTGTTAGCTCTATGCAATGCTTTGTTGCCAGTTATATTATGTGATAACAATCTTATTTTTAATACATGTGCATGAATATGACCGTGACCTACATATTGCTTTCTATTATCAACCATATTTGAAATCTAAATTAAATATTGTATGTCATTTTACAGGTCTTTATAGTCATGATATATTAGAAATTTAATAATAATAATGGTAATTATTCAAAGACGTATATTATGCCATATAGTTATATTATAATGTTTGATAGTACGATTCAATTATTTTTTTTATTTCATTATGTTTATTATTTGAAATTTGTATTTACTCAAAAATGTTATAATTGTTTTCTGTTGTGTTTAAGTGTAATTAAGTTAGGTATTTTGATATAAACAGGTAATCCAAAGAGAAGGATCGCCCACAAAACAGGAAACAGCTCGGGCAACAAACACTCACCATGTCATTTTGTGTATTTTTAATCAGTTTTAATATTTAATGTTTATTTCTTACCCTATATATTGGTGAATTCATAGCATGCCAAATTTAATTATTTAGTTCTGTTCTAAGTCACATAGGTTTAACCAAAAAAAAAAAAAACACTATCAAAATTAGTATCAAGAATGGAAACCATGGTTTTCTAAAATATCTTCAAAAATATATAATAAATATAATAAAAAATTAAAATCTCTTTTCTTTTTATTACAAATGCATTACAAAATTTACTCTCACGCCAGATGTAATTGTATTAATAATATTTCAAATAATTTATTAAAAAATATATACAGTAATATATTTTATATTTTCATCTCTCTCTCTCTCTCTCTCTCTCTCTCTTAGAAACAAATTTTTATACTATCAACGTACAAATGTTTAGCAACTATTTACCACAATGCATTATTTGTAGGTCAAAGCACGAGTGTATCTCCATTAAATATTCAATCTTGTAGAGGGTATAGTATCAATGCAAGTATGATGAGTACTATAACGATACCATGAGTTCTCCGTAAACATTAGAGAATAATACTCTGTGCCACATTTCACAAGCAGACAGTACCTACTACCTATGCACTGGTATATAGTGATTATACTGATTAAACATTCACTGGTAGAGAGTTAACATTTTCAATGCTTGATCTCTATAGGGTGGTTTCATTCACGTTAAAGTCGACGTCGTAAGTGAGTACTAAATAACATTGGCCGGTATAGGAAAATGTCACATTTTGCCAGTTTAAAAATACATATAGCAATACTTTTTTTGAGAGTATTGATGCGGCTCACAGGTTGAATTAGTACCTCAAGTATGAAAGAAAAATGACAATGACCAAAAAATAGCTAATTTTCCAAAGAAAATAGCTAAAAACTACGTTTGTCCTATGCTGAGCAATGCTATTCATTGCTCAAGAGGAGCATCGAAAAGCACTCAGAATGACGTCATGCGTACACACTCTATAGTATTGAAATTTTACATAATTTTAGCTATACTCTTCTATGCATTAAAATTTGATGTATCAGCATAAATGTTCACGACAATGCACGAAATATATATAATGGTGACTATCAGTTTTAAAATACTATAGCCTCTATGACTTTGTATATTAATGCAGCTTTAAAATATGAATGCTAAAGAGCTGATATACTGTATTGAGTGAGCAATGTTAATAATCACATTGGAGGGTGTATGTATGGTGTATCATATCTCATTGGAATTGAACTGCATGATATATATATATATATATATATATATATATATATATATATATATATATATATATATATATATATATATATATATATATATATAATACGATAGTCGTTATTCAACTGCTACATACATTGTTTACTGTAATATTCAAGTTGCTACAACGTATATATAGTATGTACTGTAGTGTACAGTACATTCTCTCTCTCTCTCTTTCTCTTTCTCTCTCTCGTCTCTCGGCTTAAAGTAACAGAAAGCTATACCCTCGACTTATACATTTGCTTGAAATACTTTTTTGTTTGTATCATGCTTATATTAAATTTCAAAATTTGCATACCACAACAGGCAGTTCATACTTCATATAATACCAAAAAGTATGTCGTGGTTATTTTCATTTCCTATTTCTCCCAACAATCATAGTTTACTACAACTATATAATATAGAGTAGCTTCTTTAATGAAAAATATTGTAGCAAGTTTAAAGTTAATTTAAATTTGATTAACTCAAATCTCAAAGAGTAAAATGCTAAATGTAATATATATATATATATATATATATATATATAACATATAACATATATATTATATATATATATATATATTATATTACTCTAAAATTGTATTGCTTATTCACAAGAAGCACTATTAGATGAAAGCAGCCAATCAGTTTAAGTGCATAAAAATTTAAAAATTAAAGTAAGTATCATGACGCCATAAACCCTTTCGGGGTAGGCCAGGACAACTCCTTTCTAGTGAGAGAGCTTACAATGATCTGTGGACTGTGGCTTACCAAACTACAGGCTCTATCCTCTGGGCTTCTAATACCAGACCTGTGCAGCTTGGACCAGCAAGTCTCAGTTTTTGGAAAATAAAAAATTAAATGGTTTTAAATGGAAATTACATTATAATCAAATTTATTGTGCATTGTAAATATTTCACTATACAAATACGCCTTTGAGTAATTCAATATACTGATTTTTATGTTTTTGTGGGAAGAAAAAGTAAAAATTTGGGTTTCTGAAAAAATATGGTTTATATACATATATATATATATATATATGTATATATATATATATATATATATATATATATATATATATATATATATATATATATATATATATATATATATATATATATATATATATATAATGTATCTTAAGGCATAGAATAAATATACAAAGTCTGCAAATGTAGAATACGAAAGAGCATTTGGATTGAAATTGTGATGTGATCTGTTTGTATGTTGGCATAGCCTTAGGTATGGTAGGCAGGGGTAAGCATGAGAAGAAGTAGAGGAGAAAAAAAAAGGGTAGATGAGATGAGGGGTATAAGACGAACAACTTTTGTAGAAAGAGAGAGAGAGAGAGTTTTCAATAGAAGGAGATGGAGAGAGAGTGAAGTGCGAGAGAAAAGCATTCTATATGCCTGGCCGGGACAATACAGGACACACTATGTATAAGGGAGAGAGCTTGGATTGGGTTGAGTTGGGGGTGTAAGGGTAGATGGGTTGAAGGTGGGGGGGGGGAGGGAACAAGGCAAGTAGATACTTTGCAGAGGCCACCGTGACCAGCAATCGATCGTAAAATCTTGCATTACAAACCATTTTAAAAACTAACAAATATTGCGACAATGATAAAGCTTAAAAAAAGTACGTTGATTTAATATTGCTGCTATGTAAAAAAATATTAAAATAATCAAACAACTGAACTCAAAACTTTAAAAAGTAAATAGCATGTTTAATACATCTTACTTTTTATTCTTTAGGAAATATCTATATATGTACTGTATAATATGAAATCACAAAAATTTGATAACTACATTAACGTTTTACTTCCGAATTATTTTCACTCAGCAGTTCTATATTGACGATGCAAAGTTTATTGTCAAGTTATTGATTTTTGTAACATTTTTTTTAAAGCTGACAAAATATATAAAAACTTATGTATTATGTAATCAAATAAAATATACAGTATTAAATTTTATAAGAAAATTATTAAGAAAACGTATAGCTTGCTTTAATTAAGTATAAGCGTGAATTAGTTAATGGTATCTGGGTTAAATAATCGTGTTACATACTTGATATCAACCAGAGATCACAAGTATAGTGAAGTGTTGTTGTTGTTGTTTTTAATTTTATAAAACAAAATAAAAGAGAGTGTGAGAGAGATAAATTTAAAATCCTGTTTGAAAAAGTTTTGAAACTCAAATTAATTAAATCAATTTGTTTATTTATGTACTCAAAATAATCCAATTTTAATTTAATGTTATTTACAGCTTGTGGATTGTAATGGTTGTTTATTAATTACAATTTTCATTCAACACTATAAAATAAACATCGTATTTTTTTTCAATATAATAATTTGATAATTAATAATTTTAGTTTCTATTTTGAGTGTACAAGCAATTAAAAAACTGTAGAATTAATTCAGTTAGAGTATCAATTTTTTTTACAGAACTTAAAGGAATAGATCAGAGAAAAACATAAGCATTTATATCACAAAACACACTTGATGGGACTTACATAAATAACTTTAGTTTGTCTTAAAACCCAACTGTTTCCGTAGCATTGATCTGAAATTTCAATTTATGCAACCCGCACAGCATTTTCATACTAATTTTTGCATGTATCTGACGTCACAAACGTGAATAATCAAGCAAATTTTATACTTTACAGTATTTTCACGCTCTCTCGTGGGGCTACATTAACATTCTGGTGAAAATTGTTAACAGTTGTAAAGATCCCATTTCGTGTTTATGCATTAAAAAGCACATGTTATTTTATGTGGTCTATGGCTTTAAAAGAAGGATTTTGGAAGTTGGTTTAGCTAAGAAATTAACAAACTCAGAATTCAACAATACTAAGACATTACAAGCAGGTGACTTTGAGTTCCTGTATTTTATTTAACATTTTTTTTTATGGAGGAATGAAGCATCTAACTCGAGTTTGATTTTCATTTCTCTGTTCACTTATATTTTTACAGCACCTTTAATGTGAGTCAAAAGGTTGCTGTTATTACTGAATTTCAAAATAATTGAACGAAAAAAAAATGGCTGGAATCCATAGAAAAATAAAAACTTTGAAGCTCAGAAAGCTTCATAATGAAATTTCAACATTGATAAAAATTCTAACTCAAGTTATAGCTGCTTCATTACTTCGTAACAAAAAGCATGTAAAATTAAGACAGAAACACAAAGTAGTCTGCTAGCACTTTGTTGGTATTATTGGGCTCCGAGTTTGTTTATTTTTCTTACTAAAACTTCTTTTGTAGGTATTCTATCATCAGACAGGATACTTTCGGGAATTTTATAATTATTAATAGTTTTAAAAGCTTCGGAAAAATAGGTCAATAATATTGGTCTTAATATTTCGATTATTAGATAGTGAATTTTGTTATGAATTTGACAGTTGGAAAGCAGATTTACCCCCACCAGTTGCAACTAGTTAAACTATGTATAATTAAATTTTGATTGACACAACACTGCAAAAAGAGTTAACTATGGGTTAACTAGAGGTCGTAAGTTATGGCCGTAGTTATTTTATTGTGTAAATGGTTATTTTAAGCGTTATCAACTTGAAATAACAATTTTACTTTCAAATACTATTTTATATTGAAAATATAGTACCATGTTGGGCAGCATTTAAATTTTTACACAATACGTATTAATAAATCAACAGTGAGATGAAGTGTAAAAAGTCTACCATACATTTATTAGCGAATAGCTAAGAAAAATGGTACAATTTTTAATGTTAGTGGATAAGGCATTATAAAAAAAGTCATGGAATATATTTAATACAGAATAAATAATACGAGTTTCGTATATGAATGCTGAAAAAATGTAGATTTTGTTTTTCTATTGCAAACTTTAAAGAAAATTTATAATACGCATCTTTGCCTAAGTCACCAAAATGGCGCAGACTAATCCCCAGGTTTTCAAAGGTTATAGGTTAAAAATGCTTAGTAAGTTACTGTCAAAAAAGCTACTCGGTTATTTACTTGAAATGACGATGGAAAAAAAAAAAAAAAAAACGTTCAAATCAACGTAATACGACTTGATAATTATTTATTAACCTTATAATAATAATAATAATACTAATAATTTATTATTATTATTATTATTATTATATAAGGTACTAATAATATTACTTCTTTATTGGGTTTAAAATACTTTTATCTACTTTCACAATGTGGATGTAAGATTTTACGAAAATCGACGTATTCATTGTTGCAACAATTAAAACTAATATACATATTTATACACATTTCATTATGATATTTACAAATTTATTTAATATCTAAATTTCCTACATCTTTAAATACACACCATAATAGTTGAAAGTATTTAATTACAAAAACTAATTTTAAATTTCAAATTGAATTCTTTACTTTAAACTTAAAAGCTCTTAATTAATATTTTGTTTTAACTCCCTGTTGAATAATAAAAAAAAAACTCTGTCAATTCTGAATGACAGATAAGTGTGAATGAATATAAGAGAGGAAATGCTGTTTTGTTAATATTATCAACATATACGTAAGTAGCGAAGTGAAAATATTCCCACTGTGAAGAAAGTTACTTATGTGTAACATTTATTCAGTAAAATCTTATTCATATTTTATATCCTCCCGTCATTTTCTTGAATAAATTTTTTATTTCATTCATTTTTAATTCACGTATAAAATATTTTCACTAAGAAATATTTCGTATAAAATCTTTCATTCTATTTTTAGTATTTTAATATCTTAAAATGTTTTAAATATTTAAAATAACAAAGAACAAAATAATGGAAGTAAAATATATTTTAAAGTTAAAAAAAAAAGAAGAAAAAGTTCATATTTAATAACTTATGGAAATTAAATGTATAAAAGTTAAAAATATTTATAAAAGAAAGGAAAAAAAGCAACAAACTTCTTTCTCCATCCTCTCTCTCTCTCTCTCTCTCTCTCTCTCTCTCTCTCTCTCTCTCTCTCTCTCTTTCTCTCTCTCTCACTCTCTGTGTGTCTCAAAAAGATCAAGCTTTTTTTCTTTCCATTTTGTATTTACAGAAAAGAAAAAGACTGAAAAGCTTACAAAGAGAGCCAGTAAACAGCGAGAGTTGAGTGTTGTGAGTGAGATTAGGCTATTAGCGAGAGTAGCGTGCGAAACTTACGAGAGAGCAAGCTAGCGAGCTAGCGAGCTAGCGAGAGAGAGAGAGAGAGAGAGAGAGAGAGAGAGAGAGAGAGAGAGAGAGAGACTAGGAAGCAACTTAGACTTGATTAAATGATTTAAACAAAACCTTCAACACTTCATGCTGACCTAACAGATCACATCACATCGACGTCTTTCTCTCAATCTATTAAGATACATGTCAATACTATTCTCAACCTTTTTTTATATATATTATACATCTGTTGTCCATATAGTTTATATTGAAAGTAACTATATTAACCGCAAACTAAATTTAATAGTAAAAAAAATCAACTCTATTAATATATATATATATATATATATATATATATATATATATATATATATATATATATATATATATATATATATATATATATATATATATATATATATATATATATATATATATATATATATATATAAATATACATATATGAGACTTAAAAACAGAAGTAGGAACTTAAGAAATCATTTTGTGAATGACTTAAGAGTCATAGTAAAATGTATGTATAAAATTTTTATGTTTATATAAATATATAGCTTTTGTTTTTATAATTACAACATATTCTATAGGATGTATTCATTCATGTTAAAGTCAACGCAATGTTGGATAACTCAATAACATGGTCCGCATAGGAAAATTACCTATTTTGCTATTTTAAAAATTAAAAGCAGTGTTTTTGAAAATATGGATGCTATTAATGGATTGAATTAGTAACTCAAGTATGTGAAAAAAATAATTATAACAAGAAAAGTTAATCGATTTCCCAAAGAAAATAGCCAAAAACAAAATTTGTCCTATGCTGAGCAATGTTATTCATTACTCCAGTATGGCCTCAGTAAGCGCATTAAATATGACGTCATGCGCATAAACCCTATATTGTAAAGTCACGGAACGTACGTATATCATAAAATCTTTATACTTGGATTCATAATTTTAATTATAACAAGTGGTCAGATTAGATAAACGGTATAGAAAAAAAAAAAACTTTATCATTTTGAATATTCTAATTCTCTAATAATAACAATATATTACTCATACTAAAATTATTAAGTTATATCAATTTACTTTTATTTAAAAAAATAATAAAGATTGACACTACAATAAATTTATTTATTAAAACGCAATTGCTCATATTTCAAAACCTGTTGCATCATATGATGTTGTACTGTATAGTATAACTAAACCATAGTTTTTATTGATTTTAATGTGTATATACATTAATCAATAAAAATATACACATTTTATATATATATATATATATATATATATATATATATATATATATATATATATATATATATATATATATATATATATATATATATATATATATATATATATATAATATTTATATACATATATACACACACACGTATAAAAGTGGTGTATAAAGAGAACACAAATTGTGAGCCAAAACATAATATTATGACCACATATCGTATAGGAAAGTAAAAACAATTCATCATTGTTTCAAGTTCAACTTCTACAACTTTGGCAGAAAGATTGATCACGCCATTCGTAAAGAAACATCAAGAGAGAGAGAGAGAGAGAGAGAGAGAGAGAGAGAGAGAGAGAGAGAGAGAGAGAGAGAGAGAAAGATAAACTTTACTTTGATAAATATACAGTTTTACTTTTCTTCTGTATCTATTACGTATTATATCTTTTGTTGTTTTTATAATAGTCAACATTTATTTTATTTCTATAATGTTCAATAAAATTGATATTTCTTTCAATAATCAATACGGTATTGAAATATATATAGTAAAGATTTAAACAAAAATGCTATAATTTTTTTATTCTCTCTCTCTCTCTCTCTTTTTTCTTTTTTTCTTTTTTTTTTTTCACGATTAATGTTTTATTATTATTCTAATGAAACATAGAAACACCCCGAAAACGTGTTTGTTATAAAGATATAGGCAAATTTTAAATTTAACGTATGAATAATGAATGCATATTAAACATTACTATGTTTTATTACATTATACGCTATAGTATGAGTGGTTATTTGGTGTTAAATGATAATAAAATCAAACCAATCTCGTGTATTATTAAAAAAATAGTGTGATTTTGTTTATTTTTATGTTTATTAGGAACTTTTGTTTTTTGTACTATACTGAATATAGTACGTGTTAATACTGAAAACATCTTATATCGCCGTAATTTAGTTGCAGCTAATAGGGTTTATGTTAAATTCGACGCCATGTTGGGCAACTCAATAACATGGGTGGCATAAGAAAATAACTCATTTTGCCAATTTAAAAACACTATGCAATATTTTTGAGAGCATTGATGTTGTAAATAAGTTGAATTAGTATCTAAAGTATGTGAGAAAAATAACATTAACAAAAAATTAACATATTTCCTAAAGAAAATTGTCCATATCCATACTCAGCAATATCCTTTTCATCCTATACCTTTTGCTAATAAGAGTAATTTCCGGGGGTTAGAGTTTTATCCTATTAACCAAATCTTATTTTGATCTTTAGTTAATATGCCAAAAATATATGTACAAAAAAAAAAACTTGCCTTATTTCCTAACAGACCACGTTGATTTGGCCGGAGTCAGTGATTTATTCTAATTAATTTTCCATTTACGAAATGTCAGTTTCAGGTTTATGACGTCACAGCTTACTTGTTTTCGCGCGCATGGACAAGGTGAGCTGTGACGTCATAAACCCGCAACTGACATTTTGTGAATGGAAAATAAATTAGAAATCCATGACTCCGGCCAAATTTACGTTGATATTTAGGTATGTTAGGATATTACTCAATTTTTTTTTTGTTCAAGATGTTCTACGCCTTTAAAGACAATAATTGTACTTACCAGTTGTGCGTCCCGTTGATTTAAATGTCCCATGTAATTTGGAAACACGGTGTAGTTGTAAGGAATTCCGTTTTTTTGGCAAAGAGGTACAATCACCGGTAGGCAAACTCCTAAACATAAAACACATAAAACAAATTGTTATAATAAAATTTGAAAAAGCTTTTAATGGATTTTATCACTGTAATATTCTAGCAAAGTTATGATAACAATACCAACTTAACAACTATTTTGTAATAAAAATTATCGAAACTTAAAGATATTATAATATGTTGCATACAATGGGGGACATTGTTAAATTTATTTCTACATTTTTCTTATACAATATCATGTATAAATGATGTATAATTTATACCAAATTACTAAATATATTTGCAATGCTAAATTTGACAATCCTGACAACTCAAAATAACCTGCACACAAATAATAATTTACGTAATTTTTTCTACGTTTATGTCATTACAGAATTAATTTGTTCATGTGCATACTACATCATAAAATGACTAGACAATACATCAATAATTTACCAAGTATATGGCTCCCGTTTTGTGTACGATAATTACAATTACTAATTAACGTAAAAAATAATAAGCACTTGTCTTTTAATATAATTAATATTCAGATTTGTATAGTTTCTAGAAAAAACGTATCGTAATATGATATCTATAGAAAAATGTATTTATTTAAAAAAAAAGTATTTAAATATATTTTTCAACCAAAAAATTAAGTCAAACTCAATAATTGTATATAATATGCGTTGTATAAACTGCTGTTTGTGTAATTGTGTTTCCCCTTCACGACAAAATAACAAAAGCTTATTTCATTTCTTTTCATGTTTTTTTTTTCTTTTTATTATTTGCTTTGTTGTGCGAGATTGTTGTCTTTTAACAATCTAACGTGGCTTTTAAACAAATAGGATAGATTTTTCTTTTACTTACTGAGACATCAATACTATTTTTTTTCCGCCTTGTATTGACTTTTCCGTTTATAATGTACAAAGTATAAAGAAAGTCTCAATTCGAGTATGTGAGTACGACAAATAGTATCATTATACAATAGCAGAATAGGATATCATTGTGTAGCCGTCACAATAGCTTACTTAGTATCACAGACAAAATTGATAAAACAAAATAAAGATCAAGACGAGAAGAAGAGATAAATGTAAAAACAAACGGTAATCTCGTAAAGATCTCGTTACTTTTTAACTTTTCAAACAATGCGTCAAAATCAAACGCATCAATCTCTTCAATTTTTTTTTTTTTTTTTTTTTTTTTTACAGAAATACTAAAATATTTATTTATTTATTATTATTATAATAGATCTATATAACAAAATATTGTAATTTATTTTCATGTTATTCCTATAGTCTTATAATCTTATAAATATCGTTGGTATTACAATATTAAATAGCTTTATTACAAATTATTCTTAAGCTTTTAAGTTTATTAGAACGATTATTTTATGTTAGGTTGTGGGTGTACTAATTAGAGACCACTTAAAAGGACCTACAGTGTATATAATATAACTAGAGACAGGATTTATATGTAAAAATAATGATTTCGTCTGTAAGTTGAAGCTTTTTGTTTCGGTATTTTCGTAATTCTCTGAGTATTGCTAGAAGCTAATATGTATACAATTAGAAATAATATTTAACAAACTCTTGTAATTCAGGTTAAGTGTGCAATATACTTTTTGCAGTTGAAGCCATCTAAATTTTTGAACAATGTAATAAAATAGAACCGTTCACATGTAATTTTCAAAACCAATGTAAACGGCTGCATTTGTTTACAATGTTCCAACTTTGTTTATCCGTTAATGCGAGTCGACGCACGTAAATTTTACGTTGCATATGTACGTAATTTACGTTGTGATATTAAAAATTATGAAAACTAAAGCCTTCGGAAGATTAAATTTTTTTTTTTTATAATAAATTGCTTCTACTATCTTCTCAAGATACTGAAATTAATAAGCAAGCCTGTAAGCTTTTTTGTAAACATACAGTATTGCTCCATTTTTTTTTTTTTTTTTTTTTTTTTTTTTTTGCTTACGAGAAAATGACAACTACCGGTCGTGACGTCATATGGATACTTACCACGGGCAGGGTTTTCATCTTTAGCAATAATGGCAATTGTTGTAGTCACCGTCTTGTTGACATAACGAATGTTGGACGGGTAACCTAAATAATAAAAACAACAATAAATTTCTCTATATATTATAGTATTTTAATATAAATCAACTTACTTTTCAAATAAGCTGCTAATCCTCCCCCAATAGCCAATAATGCTATAGCATTAATTAATATCTGGACAAGTCGGAATCGTATTTTCTCTCTTGATAAATATCGTGCAGTGGACGGTCGACGTATATCTCTTATAATCTGAAACATCAAAACAAAAATTTATATATAATTATTTACAAAAACATATACGTAAATATATGCCAAAACAATCTCTTCCCCGTTAAAAGCTGCATCCGGAGTGCTAAACCAATCAGAGAGCGTGTTATAAACCTACTAGCCTATCATAGTTGAGGTCACCTAGTTAATTACACTACATATCCACTCGAAGTATTTTTGGGAAAATTGTATTTTCAATTGAAAGTTTATTTTGCTGATTAAAATATTACAAATTATGTTCTAACAAATTCTTTGAAATGTTTTATTTTGTCAAAGTTTTCCTTGTATAACAAATTTATTTTAATTATTCATTAAACAGTTTTTGTTTTTTGACAAAATTAATTATTTTACGAAACATTAATGTTTGGTCTTAATGAATAATAAGGAAAGACAGTTTATATTTTATACGTAAAGTAAAAAGTTTAAAGAAATAAGGAAATTGGTTTTACTAACTGTAAGCATGTACTAAAAAGCAGGTGAAAAATAAATAAACCTTTTTCCTTATTTTAAACATCATGATTTGCATTTTTAAAATAATTTATGTAAAGTAATAAGTTTAGATCCATAAGGAGGAGGAAAATTGGTTTAATGATTATTATAATGAATTATTATGATTTAATTTATTCTTGTTTTGTTTGAATCTTTTGAGAAATGGAATTGATTTTTATTTTACACATAACTTTACATTATACATATAGCTATAGGGTGGTTTCATTCATGTTAAAGTCGACGCCATAAGTGAGCGCTAAATAACTTGGACCAGTATAGGAAAATGACTAATTTTGCCAGTTTAAAAATACTTCAAAATATTTTTGAGAGCATTCATGCTGTTAACAAGTTGAATTAGTTTTTCAAGTATGCAAGAAAAATAATAATAACAAAAAATTAGCTAATTTTCCAAAGAAAATATCAAAAAATTTACGTTTATTCTATGCTGAGCAATGTTATTCATTGCTCAAGAAGATCATCGAAAAGCATTCAGAATGACGTCATGCGCACACGCCCTATATAGAAAGATGAAATATATATATATATATTTGTGTCTGTGTGTGGAGAGAGAGAGAGAGAGAGAGAGAGAGAGAGAGAGAGAGATTGAGAGTACTTACACGGTGATGTAAAGACATGTTAGATCCAGTTATCTTGACAACGGCTTGAAGACTGGCAGGAGTAGAATTACTCTTGATAAGCGCTCCACTGCCAATGTCACTTGTAAGAGTTGATCCCTTACAAGCAACTGGTACAATTCCATTCCCTACCATCACTCCATCACGTCCAATAATTCCCTGGCCAGTTCTACCACTCAATTGTCTTGGAGGTTTTGTAGCTCGTGGAGTAGGTGGTAATAGAGGAGCATCCATGTTCTTATAACTTGGAGATGATGTTTGACTGTAACTGTCACTTGATACCGTGGAATCTTGTGTGCGTAGAGGTGGTGGAGGTGGTGCACGAGGGGGAACAGGTGGTGGTTTACGAGTTCCCTGTATAGGACACAATCAAATAAAACATAATAAGTCGGCAAAATAGTCTTGAGACTATTAGGTTTTCTTACTAAAAATGTCTACGAATCACACGATTTCATGCTTATGTACAAAATTTTAAAAAAGTAAGCTTTTAAGGAAATTAAAATTAAAGTAATTATTTTTTGAGGCATTCTCTGAAAGATCATTCTGAAAACAGATAAGTTCAGACAAAGAAAACTATTTTTCGAGGATATTTTATCATTTTTAGAGATTATTTTTATACTATATTTCAATTTTGGGGACTATTATGATGAAAAAAATATAATATCTTTCCGCTCCTTAATAATAAGTTAATAGTTTTTATGATATTGAGAGAATAAAAAACTAGAGTTTTGTATTCATTTTTTAAAGAAATAATATATCCTAGTAAAAGCTAAGAATATTGATTGACAATAAATGCACCGAGAACAAATTTAATCATGAAAAGGTGAATTTATTTGCACGGCAAAAATAAATTACGCAATTTATGCTGTAATGAAAAATTGCTATACTGTTGAGCAAAAATGTTGCTATTTTGTAATGACATAAAGTAATTGTTCTGAATTTCTTACCTATAATGATATGCTACACATATATACTATAGCATAAATTGTGTTATTATGCATAAGTGCTGCTGCATTGAGCTATAGCATAATTACTGCACTTTTATTTTTTTCCGTGAAAGAACCATAGTTTGGAAATTACTTCGTGCGTGACAAAAAAAAATGCAATAGTCATATCAGATTAATCTTATAAATAACTAATGACTTTTACCTATATATACGCTAAAATTAAATTCTCTTTATAAAAAGCATAATAATTTATTATTTTCCCGGCATCATAAAAAAAAATTGTATTTAATTGAAATATTTTTCATGATAATGTATACGTTACAAAATATATATTTATGTGGAACATTAATAACATATATAACGAATTTATAAACTATTTATAAAACTTTTTGTAAAACGTTCACACACTTCGCACGCATTATTGCGTATATATGTAAAAACGTCATGGTTAAATGCTTACTCATATATGTTACGCATTCATGGGCTCAACGGGTTGCATACGCTTCAGGATACATAATATTGAAGTGTTCTTGTTATAGCTTATTTATTACTATATAATATATAGAATAGAGCTCGCGCGCGTGTAACATTCTTTGAACATGAATCAAGTATGCAAGAGGTTTCTTTTTGTTAATGGTTCCTAACTTGTTACAGTAAAACCTTTGATCTTTTCTTTATGAATGACGTTGTTGAGACATTCATCTTGTTTTATTATTCTTGTTTTATTATTATGTTTTAAAATAAAATAAAACAAAAGTTTTGTTTTCAATCTTATTATCTTTCTAGAAATTTTTGTTATTAAGAAAAATAAAGTAATTCTATATTTAATAAATATATATTTGAAATGTATTGATTCCTGCTTATATATATATATATATATATATATATATATATATATATATATATATATATATATATATATATATATATATATATATATATATATATGTCAGCATCAAAACCCGAAATTGACCCAAACTAGGTATTTTTGCTCATTTCGGCTTTTGGTTCGTCACTTTTTGCCAAAACCCGGAATGCCACTTTATTTCGGCTTTTGGTCACGAAATTTTGATCCATACTAGTTTTGAGCATTTTGCAAAAAGCAAAACCCGGTGTAAACATTTATATCTAGTTTTGGTCTTTGAATTTTGACCAGAACTAGTTGTGGTCAAAATAGAAAAATCAAAACCCGAAAAATGAACATTTCTCAACTCAGAATTTTATGCAATGATAAAAGACTATGATTATATTATAAATGCACGATGTTTTGGTATTATAATTGAGGTGTTGAAACAATATATTTTATTATTTTACTTGAAATGCAAAATATATGGCCTGAAAGATTAATTTGATTAGAATGCGCTGACCATAATCTCTAAATCTTATGGCTATAGATACGGAATATAAATTGAGACAATACGAAAAATAAACTTACTGTTTGACCTAGCAATGGACCACTTGCAATGAGCGTACTTTTTAAATTAATTTGAAATTTTCTTAATGCATTTCTTACAAAAAAAAAAATTAAAAATCATTTTCCCTTTTTGCAACAATTACAAACATTTTATTGCAAGTGGTCCATTCAGTAATGGTAGTAATAGAGTATATTATTATTATTTTAAGGGGCTACTTACGATTAAATGTAGATTAAGAGCTAATCCATTAAACCACTAACCAAATGTTCACTTATAATTTGCGCACCAACAATATACGTGTGTTGTGAACTTTTTAAATTCAAACACTTTCTTATCCTCTTTCTAACGAATATTATGCAGTTATAAACCATGTTTTCAGCACAGAGACAAACAGTCAACTGAATATACGCACAAGAAATATTTTAAAATAAATCGTTATCACTGGATAAAGTAAGGTGGACTTGAACTTTGAACCAATATGCGGGAAATTAGTCATAAGTCATAATAATATCACTCTTATTATTGTAAATTAAAATAAATATTTTTACTTTTTATATTTAACGGGTCGTGATATAATATCTCTCTCTCTCTCTCTCTCTCTCTCTCTCTTTCTTATATCAAATAATTGAGTTGAGAAATGTTCATTTTTCGAGTTTTGATTTTTCTATTTTGACCACAACTAGTTCTGGTTAAAATTCAAAGACCAAAACTAGATATAAATGTTTACACCGGGTTTTGCTTTTTGCGAAATGCTCAAAACTAGTATGGATCAAAATTTCGTGACCAAAAGCCGAAATAAAGTGGCATTCCGGTTTTTGGCAAAAAGCGACGAACCAAAAGCCGAAATGAGCAAAAATACCTAGTTTGGGTCAAATTCGGGTTTTGATGCTAACATATATATATATATATACAGGGTCGGACTGGCTCGAAAAGGCCCACTCAGGAAGAGACCAGAGAGGGCCCACTGGGGGGGTCTGGGGGGGCGCAGCCCCCCCAGCAAAAGGGGGGTCCGGGGGGCGAAGCCCCCCGGAAAATTTTAAGACACGCCCCTTTTTTGAGGAAAAATCACTTAAAAAAGGTGCTTTAATTATTTCTTTGTTTTGCAAAAAAATATAATTTTTTCAGTTTTTTTCAGTAAAGAAATAAGTTAAATAACAATTTTGCTTAAGTTAATATACGATGAAAGAGTAAAAAACAAACAAAAAATATATAAGAACGAAATATTATCTATTAATTTAGTGAATGTCATATAATTATTTTACTTAAATTTACATAAAATTGTAACGTAATATTTTATTTTATTATATCAACATAAATTCAAATGTGTGCAACTTTTATTTTTGAAATAATTATAATTATCACATGCAAAACTTATTGCGAAGATATTTTATGATACTTTGAAATTTGTTTGGATCCATGCAGCTTAATCTTTAAATATAAACCATAACTTTATTTATTTATTTTTAAATTATAGCCAGCATCAATAAGGAATTCGAATCTAAAAAAAAAAAAAAAAAAAAAAAAAAAAACTATGTATTCTAAAAGAGAACATATTGTCCCGAATTTTAGAAAATTGAAAAATTACGTTATATGTTTGATAACTTTAAATTGTCTGGGCATAGGAAAAAGCTGATTATCACTGTGAGGTCATTTTGCGTCTTTTAAAAATTAATTAAAAATACTAAATGAACTAAAAATTAAAATATTCACGTATATTTATTGATTTAGGACAATGTGTCCTCTTTTATATATAATGTTTTTATGAAAACTACCCCTTAAAATTTTTTGGTATTCCTCTTTGTTCTGTAATAGGTAACAGTTTAATATTTTTTTATTCCACTATAATCTCTCTCTCTCTCTCTCTCTTTTCTTTTCTTTTCTTTTCTTTTCTTTTCTTTTCTTTTCTTTTCTTTTCTTTTCTTTTCTTTTCTTTTCTTTTCTTTTCTTTTCTTTTCTTTTCTTTTCTTTTCTTTTCTTTTCTTTTCTTTTCTTTTCTTTATTTTTTTTTATTTTTTTTTTTTTGCGACACAATTGTTAATATTTTTTAGTATATATGAATTAAATATTTCAGTCAAATTTGCATAATTATACTTTGTAATGACTCGTAGATAAAAAAAAAAGAAGAAGAAGAAGAAGAAGAAGAAGAAGAAATCTTAAAGGCTGAATACTGGAAAATAAATTAACCTAGGTTTGTGAAGGTGTTGAGATAAGAGAATAGTTCATATATACAGGGTGTTTATAAAAAACGGCACGATTTTAAACGCCTATAAAATTACGAAATTTTTATATTTCTCAAACGTTCAATATATGAAATTGAAGCCTAAATCTTGTCATTTTTGAAAATGTTTTTGAAATTTATGTGCATTAAGTGGTTTGCGAGCTAGAGATGAAAATGTAAAAAATGAGAGATTTCAAAAAAAGTCCTCTTTTTTTCTGCTGTAGCTGCTCGTTTTAATTCAATTCTTGGTGCTTTTTTTTAGCTATTTAAAGGCCACCTGAGATCAAATCGGTGCCCTAACTCTTTGCTGGTGTACTAAAATTATTAAAAATTAGCTACAGTTGACCTGGGGTAAAAAGGCGATAATTAAATGTAAAGAACAAAAATCATGATTTTAAAGCACATTCGCTTCATTTTTCTCTTAACTTTTTTTTTTTTTTTTTTTTCGTTAAAGATTTTTATGGGCATTTATTTCTTCTTTTCTTGAGTCAATGTTTAAATTCTGATGAATTTTGAAGTCCTTTATTCATTTTAAAAATTTAAAAGGACGTGCTGAGGAGTAAATCACTTAAACTTTTGTAACCTGCAATTTATTCACATAATTTTCACTCTGTCTTTCTCCTACAAATGAACATTGAGAATTGGTTATTAATTTTAATATCCCCACAGAAATTATTTTTTAACTTCATAATCTTATTTAATTTTTGTTGTTTAAATTTCAAAGCTTTGCATCAACTTGCAATAAAATTATTCCAATAAATTTCAATAACTTTAGTAAAAAGATAAGTGGAAAAAGAAGCAAATGTGCTTTAAAATCATGATTTTTGTTCTTTACGTTTAATTATCGCCTTTTTACCCCAGGTCAACTGTAGCTAATTTTTAATAATTTTAGGACACCAGCAAAGAGTTAGGGCACCGATTTGACATCAGGTGGCCTTTAAATAGCTAAAAAAAAAAGCACCAAGAATTGAATTAAAACGAGCAGCTACAGCAGAAAAAAAGGGGACTTTTTTTGAAATTTCTCATTTTTTACATTTTCATCTCTAGCTCGCAAACCACTTAATGCACATAAATTTCAAAAACATTTTCAAAAATGACAAGATTTAGGCTTCAATTTCATATATTAAACGTTTGAGAAATATAAAAATTTCGTAATTTTATAGGCGTTTAAAATCGTGCCGTTTTTTATAAACACCCTGTAGTTCTTGGGCAATGAAATAAGTAAATATAGTAAATAATAAATCGTAATTACACCATTCACGTATTATTGATGAGCGAATTAATTTAAGATGTGAAACAAATAATAAGTAATAAGTATGTGTGTAATTTGATGGAATTTTTAACTTTTTTTAACTCTTTTCCTTTCAACTTTCTTCTTCTTCTTCTTCTTCTCCTTTTTTTTTTTTTTTTTTTTTTTTTTTTTTCATTTTTGTTTATTAGCGAGCAAAGGGCCCCCAGCCCAGGGGGGCCCGGTCAGGAATTCCTGACCAACTTAAATGACCAGTCCGACCCTGTATATATATATAATATTTATATATAATATTTATAAATAACTTATTGTTTATTCAAGAATATATATTATGAATTATAAATACATTATGATATTATATTTTAGCTTTTAGTAGTGAATATATTTATTACAATTATGTTTATATTGTATAATGTGTCTCGTATTTATAGAGCTTTCATTTGTAGACAGCGTTACTTGAAGTCATTGATTTTTTGCTATATTGCTATATGTTTGTTTGATATAAAGTTAAATATGTTGTAAGATGGTTCATTCAACTATAATTGTGTCACTTTTTACCTTCATATATATATATATATATATATATATATATATATATATATATATATATATATATAGATATGTTTGAAAATTTGAATATCAAGCGAGGTGACATGATGATAAAAATTCATTGTAGTCTTACCTTCTATAAGACCCTGGGCTTTCACTCGCTGCTTGTTTTGACGATAAAAAATAACACACAACACCATAAAAAAGTGTCACTTATATATAAGTTAATAAAAAGATTCAATTCACAGTTTTTTAAAAAAAATTATATATACATAGCTATGTTATATTTACACCAATTGTAACGTTTTCGAGTGCGTATGTAGAAACATACAGTGTCTGCACTCTTCTTCTGCTTACTGACTCTTGCTCACGAGGCGCGCCGACCTCCGCAACGGGGGGAGTGGCTCGTCCTCGTCAGGTGTTATTTTATTGTTTACATTTTCACCTGCACGATCACGTGGTACAGTCTTTTTACGTGAATCTATAAGTGGAATCCAAATAGGCGGCAAATCAAAACTAGGTTGACTGATTGTTTCATTATTTCTTCTTGACATTTCTATTGCTTCTAATATTTTTCTTTTTTTATAATGACTTTCTCTTCCTATCACCTTTGTTTTCCCCCATTGAATTTGATGGCTGTTCTCCAGTGCATGATCTACAAGTTTTGAATATCCTGTATCTCTTTTCTCTATTTTTTGCCTGTGTTCATTCACCCTGATGTCCAATGGACGACCTGTTTCTCCGATGTATTCTTTCTCACATACACAGGGTATAGAATATACTACATCTTTATTCATATTTTTCTTCACATACATACCCTGTGTATGTGAGAAAGAATACATCGGAGAAACAGGTCGTCCATTGGACATCAGGGTGAATGAACACAGGCAAAAAATAGAGAAAAGAGATACAGGATATTCAAAACTTGTAGATCATGCACTGGAGAACAGCCATCAAATTCAATGGGAGAAAACAAAGGTGATAGGAAGAGAAAGTCATTATAAAAAAAGAAAAATATTAGAAGCAATAGAAATGTCAAGAAGAAATAATGAAACAATCAGTCAACCTAGTTTTGATTTGCCGCCTATTTGGATTCCACTTATAGATTCATGTAAAAAGACTGTACCACGTGATCGTGCAGGTGAAAATGTAAACAATAAAATAACACCTGACGAGGACGAGCCACTCCCCCCGTTGCGGAGGTCGGCGCGCCTCGTGAGCAAGAGTCAGTAAGCAGAAGAAGAGTGCAGACACTGTATGTTTCTACATACGCACTCGAAAACGTTACAATTGGTGTAAATATAACATAGCTATGTATATATAATTTTTTTTAAAAAACTGTGAATTGAATCTTTTTATTAACTTATATATAAGTGACAATTTTTTATGGTGTTGTGTGTTATTTTTTATCGTTAAAACAAGCAGCGAGTGAAAGCCCAGGGTCTTATAGAAGGTAAGACTACAATGAATTTTTATCATATATATATAATATCAGACGGTACTCTGTAGTGTTTCCTCGTCTAACAACTAATTACTCAATCTTCATTGACGTGTTTCTTTCACTCACGTAATTAAAAAGGTGTCAAAATACATTTCTCGTTAATTATAAAATTATATTAATTTCTTTGAAAAAAAAAACTTGTCTAAAATCTTCATTAAAGATTGTCAAAATTGAAATTCATATTTAATATCAATATTTGTCTTCATTTTTATGTGAAAAAAAAATGATATTGATATTTTTTTTTACAAAGACTACACATTTTAGTGTTTAAGTAAACTCAAGTTTATTAATTATTAAATATAATTTTTTATTAAATAGTAGACAATAACATTTATATACCTAAAAAAAAGTAATTTAATTACAAAATTATGCAAAACTTATTCTACAGCTGCGCACAGATACATTATTATGAAAATATTTTGTTGAAAATAAGTAAGGTTTGGGAAAATTCAATTTGTGTAACTCAGTAAACAGTCTCACATATTCGATTGTTATCGCATCATTGTTTGCTTACTTGATTTAGAAAATGTTGATATAGAAAAATGTCGTTACTTGTTAGCAACGGATTTTGGGTTGGTTTAATTATTGTCACTGATCTATTTGTTTACGTTATAACGAGAAGATAAAGTGAATTAACTTTGTCCTACTTTTTTTGTTATTACTTTTGAAAAAAAAAAATAGTAAAATGCAACAGATGTTTTAAAAACTTTTTTTTTAATTGGAGCATTTGTTTAAAGAGCTCCTGTAAAAAAAAAATGATTAATTATAAAATCGGATCATCATATTTACTTGAACATCTCATTTTGTAAATTTATCACTCTCTGAATAAGCGATTTTGAGCCCTATACCACACAACAGGATGAACACAACAGTGTGCAATTTAATAGGAATGAATAAAATGATAGACGAATTGGTGAACTGTACTGAGATACCTATGTTTTGGTGTGGAGCACTACCGAAGACATGAATAGATCAGTCAAGACTAAACCCCTCTCCTACTGTTTTACCTATGGCACACTGACATGCATGAACGGACAACAAAATGAAGAGAACACGAGAGCTTATTCAAAGCATTCCACGACTTCTAAAAAAAGCCGCGTATATTTATATTATGCTCAAGTGACCGCTTATGTTTACTCAAAATGCGGAACAGGAAGTGCCGAAAGAGGAAACCACGTGACGGTAAAAGTGGGAGGTAGCTCGGGCCTATCTTGCTGCTGGCACCAAGTTTTCTCCCACTTTAACCGTCACGTGGTTTCCTCTTCCGGCACTTCTTTTTCCGCATTTTGAGTAAACATAAGCGGTCATTGGGAAACGAACACGCGATCTCTCGCATTTCAATGCGCCACTCTAGCCTTTAAAACCGAGATTTAAAACATTGTAAAGTATGCTTTGTCTCATCAATACTAGAACAAAATAGAAATTGTTATTTATATCCGCAGTTTGAGAGGGGTTTAGACACATAAAATGTATATGTGTGACGGTCCTATATCACAAAATGTCATGTTTTTTTTTATTATTATTATTTTTTTAGTTAAGTGATAACTTTTAAACATTGTAAAAGTTTATGTAAAAAATTATGTGAAATATTGATAATTTACCTGTTCAGTTAACGGTGCGGGCGGGTAGTGGTGCCTCGCGAGCTGCGGTGGCGGCGGCGGAGGGATGGCAGGTGGTGCCGAGGACGGTAACATGTCCATAAATGCCCAGTTGGTAAGAGCAGAAGTGACGGAGGTCGGTGGAGCCGCGGCTGCATTCATACTTACATCTTTATGTAATTGCCTCCTGAAACAATATTTACAAAACATTTACGTGTAAAGTAAACTAATACTTTTGTAAGCTTTTTTTATATAATATAAAGTAAAATAACATTTTATAATATAAGGTCGAATGAGAAATTGTATAATTAAATTTTATATAGTTGTATTTTAATTCATAACTTTTAACTTTTAATGAATAAACATTTTACAAAGAGAATTTAAAAGTATTTTATTAAAAGAAGCTTAAAGAAAACATACATATTATATATTCTGTTGTATATATGTATGTATTGTATATATATATATTATATAAAATTGTAAATGAATATTTAAATTTAAAATAAAGACAGTTAACTTTAACTTATTTTAAAGAGAGAAAAATGCGTGTTTTAAATAAGAATAATTTTTTTCCTGTAGCAAAAATGTAATCAAGTTTGAATAAAATTATCTAACTCAGTTTAAAAAACAACATGTATTATAATATAGGCTTTTTATTGTAAGGCTTTAGTTTGGTTTTAAAGGAATAAAAATTGAATATGTTAAAAGAGTCTAACACAGAACTGTAGTTATATTTTATATAACGATGGTTTGTTGAATATTGAATAGTACACTGGTGAAAATATTATGCATTCTCAGAACCTCCAAAATAGTATACAGTATTATGCATGGTTCTGTAAAATATATATTATGCTATGTTACGTTGTTCAAGTATACAGGTCTCAGAATTAAAACCTCTCTCAATGATGAATCACGAGATGGGGCTATTATACAAACACTTATTACGTCTTTTAAAGCAATAGGGTGTATGCATTCATGTTAAAGTCGACGCCATGTTGGATAACTCAATAACATGGGTGGCATAGGAAAAAAATCATTCTGCTAGCTTAAAAAAAACTATGCAATAATTTTGAGAGCATTGACGCTGTAAATGTGTTGAATTAGTATCTCAAGTATGTGAGAAAAATAACAATAACAAAAAAATTAACTGATTTCCCAAAGAAAATTGGCTTAAATGAAGTTTGTCCTATGCTCAGCAATGTTATTCACTACTCTAGTATGGCCTCCAAGCGCAATAAATATGACGATGATACAAAACTGATGATAATTTTTACCAGAATATATAAACGTGGCACCACAAGAGAGCGTGGCAAAACTGTAAAGTATGCAATTAACGTGAATATTTCTGTTTATGACGCCTAAAACAGATAAAAATTAGTATGAAAATGTTGTGCAGGTTGCATATAAATTGAAATTTTCTGATCACTGCTACGTCGCTAGGTTTTAAGACTAACTAAATGTTATTATATTATTATATTGTAGACCCAGAATTGATGACGTCATGAATTCCTAAAGTCGCATACTTTACAGTTTTCTAACCCCAGTTTGTGAGAGTACAGAAGGGTTTAGGTAAAAAAATATGAATATGAATGATGGTTCCATCTCATTAATTTTATTTTTTGAGACTAGGATCCCTTTCAGATTCGAGTGATATTTGTGTAAGAAACATTATGGAATATTTCGTAAACAGTTAAGCCTTATTACATGTAATGTACGTATTAACAGATAGTATTACAGTAGTAATAATGCTCGAAAAAAAATTGACACTATTGTAAAATTTGTTTAGCATTAATTATTTGTTATAAGTTTGAAAAATAGTTTGTTAGATCTACAAATTGTCTCCGAGAGAACTTTTAAAATTCTTTCAATAATTTTTATTTTCAAGCCATAGACCACATAAAACAACATGTGCTTTTTAATGAGTAAACACGAAATGGGATCTTCAAAACCATTGACAATGTTTACCAGAATGTTAATGTAGCCCCACGAAAGAGCGTGAAAAAACTGTAAAGTATGCAATTTGCGTGAAAATTCATGTTTATGACGTCAGAAACATGCAAAAACTAGTATGAAAATGTTGTGCGGGTTGCATAAATCAAATTTTCTGATCACTGCTACTGGGTTTTGAGACAAACTAATGTTATTTATGTAAATCCCATAAAGTGTTTTGTGATCTAAATGCATATGTTTTTCTCTGGTCTATTCCTTTAAAGATTTAATTTAAAAAAAATCTAAATAATCAAAATAATAAAAAACAACCTCTTTACATTCCCCCCTCCCTCCACCTGTTTCGCTTATACAGTAGGTGCGTTTTACTATTCTTGTGTAGTATACATATGATTGTGATGGTAAAGCATTGTATTATAATTTAGATACAGGAAAAGTTTGTCTATGAACTCGATATTAAACTATTGTATTAGTAGAAAACAATACTCATTAGAAAATAGCTCATTAGAAAACTCATTTAACTCATTTACAAGTGTTGGAGAACATGGCTTTACATTTTTTTTTTTTTTTTTTTTTACTTTTAAAATAAAGCAGTTTTACAGTTTAAAATTGTAGATTTTTATAAACCGTATTCTCTCTGTCTCTCTCTCTCTCTCTCTCTCTCTCTCTCTCTCTCTCTCTTTCTATCTTTTTCTCTCTCTTTCTCTCTCAAAGCGATAAGAATCTCTTGAAAATGTGTATAACTGCGTTCGTTGAAGAGTAAGCGTACTTCAACTACAAGTGATTTTATTTTAAATTACTTTTAAATAAAAAAAAAAGTACCACACTATAATATGAAATATATTCGTATTTAGTAGTAGCACAATTTTTATACCATTGCTAACAATTAAAAAAAAAAATCTTTTATACATATAATAAAAAATATTTTTTATAAAAATTAAAAATTTTATCTTTATATTTTATGAATTCAAGTATCTATATACGACGTATAATATACAATTTGGTATTATTACACTTTTATGTAATTCTCGCATCCCGCAGCGGGGAAAATTTAGAAGGCGTGAGAAATACCGTCGTCGTTCATAAGTTTTTGTCTCTTATATACGTAACGAGAGAGAGAGAGAGAGAGAGAGAGAGAGAGAGAGAGAGAGAGAGAGAGAGAATAAAGCACGCTAGGAATTTATGGAAACAAGGCAACAAATTTTATTATATACATAATATTATATAATAAGATATATAATGTATTTGTAACACATTCTTTGTGTCATGTTTTGTGCCATGTTACCGCAATTTAATGTTAAAATATTTGTATATATGTAATGTGTATAATATACATACTATATGAAATCTCAGTATCGATTTATATTCATTTTCTTCGTATTCGTTACTTGTGAGTATTCATACAAGAAAATATATATATATATATTTATAAGAAAGACGAGAAGGAAGGAGAAACCTTTAGAAATCATAACTTTTATTCCTTTTATCTCATATCTGATATAAATTTATAATTAATGAAAAGAATTTCAAAGATTTTCATTTACCTTTACATCTTGCAAGTACGATTACTAAAAAAAAAAATTAAATAAAAAAATATTAAAAAAAAAAAAAAAAAAAGTCGACGTATACATTTTTGATCTTAAGAATTACTGATATCATTCCATATTCGTTACTATATGTGTTTTGACAGTCTTAGGGTGTTCGAGTGCGACGTCGAACTCGAACAGTTAATGTGCGAGGTAGTTTTGATTTTTTAAGGTGTTCGAGTTCGTGTTCGACGAACACCATTTTCACTGCTAAGTGTTCGAAATTTCAAACGCAAAGTCGAACACTTTTGCAAGTAAGTTTTAGGTGTTAAACGTTTTAAATAAATTAAAATTTCAATAAAATAAATTGGTGTATATTGAAATTAAATGGATTTTAACCATTTCCACCAATTATACACATAAAAATATGTTTAAATAAAAAATAAAAACAAATAAAAATGTTTTTTATAGTATTTTTTTAAATAATGTATTCGAACACTTACGAACAGTTCGATCGAACAGTTCGGGATGTGTTCGACCTTGCAAACAGTTCGAAATGTTGGAGTTCGTATCGTGTTCTATAGAATTTTAAGTGTTCGTGATCGGCTCTAGTTCCACTAAAATGCTGTTCGACCCCAACACTGGTTTTGAATATAATTTAGTATCAGGTCTAAAGTGTATTCTTATTTAATATAATTTGAAATTTTTTGCAACATTTTCTGTCTCAATTATAGCATTAAAATGTTAATTATATAACTTAATGCATAGAACTTTTATTTTAAGTTCATTTGAGTTTTTAATAATTATTTTTCGAATTAATGAAGTTTATATTTTAAATATTTTATTGTTTAAAACATAGAGAAAACTATATTTAACGGTTAACCTCAGACCTGAAACGCCCCCTTTTTTCAAAAAAAAAAAAAAAAAAAAAAAAAAACGATCGTAAAATGTTTTAAAAATTATTTTGGAATATAATCCTTTTTACAAAATAGAAGTTCAAATACAATTTCGTCGTACTGCTCATACATTTCTCGCAATTAATTTTTAACAATGTTTATTTTGCCATTCAAAATCAATGTTATTGATCCCATTTTCTATTGCTTTTCATTTTAGTTTATCCTGGAAATTATATTTTAATGCCCATTTGATCAATGTAATTTTGACCCGCAATAAACGTCTTCAGCTGACCAGTACTTTCATTGGGAATCCTCTTTGGATTACATAAGCAATTTACTTACAATAGGGGTATATATTATGCAGAACATGCTATACTAACTGTTTAAAGGAATAGACCAGAGAAATACATCAGAATTTATATCACAAAACATGATGGGACTTACATAAATAACTTAAGTTTGTCTCAAAACCCAACAGTAGCCCCGTAGCAGTGATCAGAAATTTCAATTTATGCAACTCGCACAACATTTTCATACTAATTTTTGCATGTTTCTGACGTCATAAATATGAATAGTCAATTAAATTGCATACTTTACTGTATTTTCACACTCTCTCGTGGGGCTACATTAATATTCTGGTAAAAATTGTCAACAGTTTTGAAGATCCCATTTTGTGTTTATTCATCATTAAAAAGCACATGTTTTATGTGGTCTATGGCTTCAATCGAAGTTTTTCGGTATACGTATGTTACGGTCTTTATTAGATATTTTCACTCTTATGAGTCATCTAAATAATTTCATTTACAAAATATGATTAATTTTGAAATTAGAAAAGAATTTAAGGTATATACTAAAGACAAAAGCATATTTGGAACAAATAAGCAACTCTTTAAACTAAAATATGTAACAGGTGTCCGAATTTAGCAATACACTTTTTGTTTTCAAATAACCTTTTCTTTTACATTCATTAATCTTCTTACAATATATACATTTTTACAATACATTCAAATTAATATTGAATCAGTTTTTATATTTTTTTCCCCATCATAAAACAACACATTTCCCCTCTGCATGGTGTCAAAAATGACAATTTCGTTTTGTATATGTTTATGTTTTGTAGGCTCCAAAATTTATTTGATGTAGTCATGTTGTGATCACACTTACCTCAGGTGTAAAGGTAAAGGTGCTACGTTGGGGTTATTAGGGGTTGGGGTCGGTCGTAAGGGCGGTAGGGCCGCCAGCTTGTGAGGGCGGCAGCCGGGGGCCGGCGGCAGGGTTAGGCAATTCTTGCACGAGGATCAGGCTGCAAGTGTAACAGAGAAAAAGGGAGGCTGCGCATTAGCAATGTGAGTAACTGAGTGAGTGCAAGCAAAAGCTTTCTCTCTCTCTCTCTCTCTCTCTCTCTCTCTCTCTCTATGTATCTCAGAAGCCAAGGCACACTATATACTATAATATACCAGCCTCTTTGCAAACCTGCAACTACTTTTTTTTTTTTTCATTAAATACGACATTGTCCTCATTGCTACTGCTGTTACTACTGCAATTATATAAACTGCAACGAAGAAAAAAAAACGCATTTACTGCACGTGCCTCTTGTTTTCTATAACTCTTTACAGTACAATATAATATCTTCATAATGAATTCTTATACATACTTTTTTTTTCTTTTTTTATAAACTTATACACATAGAATCTTCTATACTTTTAAATACTTGAACACAAGAGTATAATATTAAAAATGTAACGTAGTTGTATTGTAACTGATATTGAATTTTATAAATATGAAATATAATTAAAACTATACATTATAACTTCTTTAAGGAATTCAATTACATATAAACTAATACTTTATAAATTCTTACAACAAACTAAAGATGTGTCTATACTACAATACTTGTTTATACATAAATAAGATAAATATGAAAACATGGGAAATATAATAATTAAAGTTTTTTATTATTATTTTTGCATACAAAGTATAAATATTCAATTTTAGTTGTCGAATAATAGAAAAAAATAATAGTGACAATAGACAACTTCACATAATCAGGACTCGTCATTGTCAAAGGTCATCAGGTTGATCTTTGGCAAGGGTCATCATTAGTTTTATTAAATTTGGCCTCTGGTATAGGGCATACCATGTTAAATTAGGGCTTTTAATTTGTGAATTTCTCGCTTCGGAATTGTTAAAACACGTTAAATCGCACATCATTCAAAAGTAGAAACCACAACTCAAAAAGTATTTAGGACGTGAACGAGCTCCACTGAAAGGAACAGGTTCAAAAATGTGCTCAAAAGTCAACTCTAAATGAGGGCTTAGATTTCGCCAGAAATTTTAGTCTCTCAAAGCTGAATTTTTAAAGCTTGAATAAAAATGACATTTAATTACCATATTTGAAAGGTCTATAATAAGACTGAAATTTCTAGCGGAACTCAGACCTTCATTTGGAGTCGACTTTGGGCACATTTTTCACTCCGTTCCTTTTACTGAGGCTCGTTCACGTCCTAAATACTTTTTGAATTGTGCTTTTTAGTTTATGTGAAGTGTGATTTAACGTGTTATAATAATTCTGAAGCGAGAAATTCAAAAATTAAAGCCCTTAATTTAACATGGTAAGCCCTATACCAGTCAAAAATTAATATAAAACTAATGAGGACCCTTACCAGTGACCAACCTGATGACCCTTGCCAATGACATGTCCTGATTATGTGAAGTTGTCTATTACAGTGGTTTTAAGGGAGTATGTTACCAATTTAGGACTTTCGTGCGTCACACAAGGTACCGTATTTTCATAATAATTCTTTCTACATAATTTATATCCAGAAAAATAAATAATCTACTCTTTTGAATAATATTTAATTAATATTAAATATTTAAAAAAAAAAGAAAAAAGTGACATATTAGCTGGTAACGTAATCCCTTAAGTTCATATAGGGATTATAGGGTGTATCCACATGAAGTCATACTGAATGCGCTTTGACGCCATACTGGAGCGATGAATAACATTGCCCTGCATAGAACAAGTGTGGTTTTTGGCTATTTTCTTAGGAAAATTAGCTCTAGAAAATATAGCTAAATATTTTAAAACGGTCAAAATGGGTTAATTTCTAAAACCAGTCCATGTTATTTAGTGATCCAAAATGGCTTTGACTTTTATATGAATGCATACACCCTATATACTATAGAGTTTCTGAGTTACAAAAAAAAAAAAAAAAAAAATTGATTATGATGTGATATACTGTACAACATTTGAAGCTCTATGTATGTTCTTTTGTACCTGTCTAACTTGATGGCATTGCAATGTGAGTTCTTGCGCAAAGCACATGTCAGTTTGTGTACGCAACAAATAACCTAGCTTGCAATATTTAACATAATGACATGCGGTGGCATGCGGTGGCATAAACACATACATACACACACACACTAGTCTTTTAGCATTAGAATACGTTTACCAACTGTTTGTCAGCAAGAGAAAGAGAGTTAGAGGAGAGTGCTTTCTTTTCTGCCACGAAAGAAGGGATGTAGAGAGAGAGAGAGAGAGAGAGAGAGAGAGAGAGAGAGAGAGAGAGAGAGAGAGAGAGAGAGAGCATAGGGACTAACCACGGCTGAAGCACGATATTTTGGAAGCTCCCGGGAATCGATTAGTGTGACCTAGGAAGGAAGAGTAGGTGGTGCAAACAGGCAGGCAGGCGGGCACAGACAGCACGCTGTAAAGCAGCAGGAACCAACCAACCTCTTTTCCAATATACCTAACCCCCTTTTTGCTCATGACCTTGGCACCCTATGACGTCATCAAAAAACCATTTCTATACAATTGCCATCAAAGCTGCTCGAATCACACGCAATTAAATGTATAAACTAAATTAAACAATATCACAACAAAAGATAGAAATCATATAATAGTGAAGAAAAATAATAACAATTTATAAAAATGCAATGGATTTTATTTTATTTTTTAATAATATTTACTTCATGGACGAAATACTTAATAATTTGTAGAAAATGTTAAAATTATTTTCAAAAACAATGTTCAAAGTTTTCAATTTACGTGTGTTTACGTATTTGCATAATTATAAACTATTTTTGTTTTCTCAGTGTCCAATTTCCACTTCATTGCAATATTAACTCATGCAATTTTTTTTCTTCAATATTCTTCTCGTATTTTTATTTTTCTTACGTCGTGTTATTTATTAGAGATACTTTTTGTACCTAACTTATTATATTTATTTCTTACTGTTCATATTTACTGTGTATAATCTTGACATTTATAGATGATCGTGTTTTAATTACATAATGGATATATCGATTTTTTGTTATTGATTTTCTACACTAGTAAAGTATTAATGTTCAAAAAATTGTTTTATATATTTTTTATAAGTTTTTAACAATTTAAGGAATTAAAACAACAACATGACTTTCAAAATGTTCTAATTTTATTAATTTGACTATGATTATTTTAAGTTAATTTTCCCTCTTCATTTTAGATACAAATTAAAACTAAATTTGATTTTTTTTTTTTTTTTTAAATCAACTGTTAAATTTTAAGAATTTTAAATTTTCATCAATATTAAATAGACTTGAATGACTGAATAATGATAATATATTAAAATAATTATTAAAATTGTGGTTTTAAAAAATATAAACTTTAATTGCCCAGCTTTTAATATTGTTGTCGCTTTAATTTGACTGTTTAAAAATTCATATGCCACCTATAAGACAATTCTGATTTATTAAATTAAAAAGTATGTTATAGAAAAATTTAATAACAAAGATGTATTATACGAAAATCATAATTGTATTCATTAAATTCTCCGTGTTGTAATTAAAAATGTATCCTCATCTTAATGATCAAATTTTATAAGAAAAAATTCATGAAAAAAATTTTTTTTTAATAAGATTTTTTTATGTATGATAAACGTATATTTTTTAAGAGGGATTGCTCTTTGACCTTTTTAAAATATCAGATGTATAAAGAAAGGTAAAAAAACATAAACATTTTATTTTATTTTTTGAACACAAAAAAAAACTCTTATTTTTCTTTTTTGTAGCCTTTTTTTATACATATATATTTATTAAGAGGTCTCTTACAATTTTGTTTATTTGAACTTCTTTTTCGTAAATATTTATACAAACGATAAGATTAATGAATAGATGGTAAAATTGGAATCATAATAGTAATTATTTAAATCTTGTATAATACCTGTAATACTATATAAATTATTATGTTGTTATATAATATTCTGATTATATTATATTTAAAGAAATTCCATTCATGTATTGATATACAGTAGGTTGAAGTTATATGTAAAAAAAATCTAAGTATTATATGAACTCATTTTATAATACTATTATAGGGTCTATTATAACTTTATATATAGGGTCTTTGCATTCATGTTAAAGTCGACGCGAATAACATGGGCCGCATAAGAAAATGACTCATTTTGGCAGTTTAAAATACTAAAAGCAATATTTTTAGTATTGCTGATGTTAATAGGTTGAATTAGTATCTCAAGTATATAAGAAAAAATTATAATAACCCAAATTTAACCAATTTCCCAAAGAAAAAAGCCAAAAACAAAGTTTTTCCTATGCTGAGCAATGTTATTAATTACTCTAGTATATGGCTTCCATGCGCATTAAATATAACATAATGCGAATACACCCTTATAAGATGTTACATTGTTTTAATACTATTATAATTTTAATTTTACCGTTTGTTTACTAAAACATTATCTTATAATACCTCTGATAATTAAAGGAAAATTTTAAGATGTTTGCAAATAATGTGATTTTGTTGAATATTTGGGTATTTATGTAATAAACAAATAAGTTGAATTTTGTAATGCCATTTTTTTTGTAAACAAATCAAAACATTTGAAACCATCTTGATTTTTTTCTATCTTTTCTTAATGTGGTATTAAATGGTATTGTTTATACTTAATTAAAGTTTTTAATTGATTGTATGTATACGATTTATTATGATATTAAATTGCGTGTTGATTTTGATATTTGAGTAGCTTGGTAACCAGGTGCAATGAGAAGGAGGTGGGGGTTTATAGATCGTTATGGAGATTCATCTCATCTCAAGTATTATCTCTCTCTCTCTCTCTCTCTCTCTCTCTCTCTCTCACACACACACACACACACACACACACACACACACACACACACACACACACACACACACACACAAACACAGCCAGAATAACGATAACAAATAAAACCAAACATGCAGAAGCAATTAACACAAACCAAACTTATGTAAACAATTTACTTTTCACTAAACACTAATCAAACAAAAATTTACATCAACTGAATATATTATAAAATTAAGTTTGATAATATGCATTAATTAAAAATAAAAAAAATTATACAATATTCAACTTAAATAATTATTTAAATACATTGTTGTATGCTGTTATATATTATAATTAAGTACAACATTTAGTCAGTTTTGATAAGATAAAACTATTTAATCATGCTTTCATGCTTAAAATAATATTTTTTTTTACTTAATTACATATAAATAAAACAAAAAGGTGCAGAAAATGTGCATTTACTTACTTAGTGCGAAGTTGTTAGTGAAAATGATGTTAAGTGCTTATTAAAAAAAGATGTGCTTTTTTTTTTGTAGGATATTTAAGATATGATATTAAATGGTAAGGTATTATAAAAAAAAAAAAAAAACGAGGGATCACGTAAGTGCAATTATTGTGCGTATGCAAAAAAATAACTGCGGTGCGTGTGCGATGGTGTGCAGGCAGGCAGGGTGCAGTGTTGGTGTCGCGGCCTCGTGCTGCTCAGGACAACACAGATAGGAGTGCGGTGGCGGGCGGTAACAACGCAAGCAAGCAAGCAAGGCAGGCGCCGAGACGAAACACCCGCCGAGAGAGAGAGAGAGAGAGAGAGAGGGTGCGCGCGTTCTCTACTAGCGCACGCTCGTAGTGTTCAGTAGTACTCCACTAGCAGCTGATCCTACGATTCCTCCACAACCACCATACCAGCACCTGATGCAACAACACAAACTCTCCCCCCCCCCAAACCCTTCTCCTATAACCCCCAACCCCCAACCCCTTCTCTCTTGCCTTGGCTAGCTAGCTAGCTTGTCCCTGCAACCAACATAGTTTATAACCTCTATCTAATGATATATTATAATCTATAAAAAATATTATACGTCATTTTTTTTTCTTTCAATTTTACAACTTGATCATTAATTAATTTTTATTTTAATTAAATTTATTATTTTAAAATTTGGTTTTTAAATATTGTGAACAATGTGAATTCAATATTTTTTACAATCTATATGTGCATTAAATAAGGTCCCATAAAGCATAGAATTTGAAACGTGCACCGATCGATTACAAAATCGATAACAATCAAAGCGATAACAATATCAATGCTCATATGTATGCTACTTGAAATAAAATGTCCAATATGATATATTTCCTTTTTTTTTTTTTTTTTTTTTTTTTTTAATATTTTGAGTGTACAGCTTATTCACATACTGTACTGTACGTAGTACGTACTGTACATAAACTTCATAGATCAACTGTCATTTTTTGAAAGTTATTTTAAGTTTGATATGACAAAGTCTATAAAAAGTTTTTTTTTTTTTTTTATATATAACAAATTTTTAACTGAATTTCTATTTAGATGAAAAAATGATACATTTTTAATTAATTTCTTTATTTTACGTGATTTTATAGTTGCATGCGTTATAAACCATAATAAAAAAGTACTGAAATATTTCAAATTGCTATAATTTCGGGGATATAAATACGACCCGACATCCAAAACTTGACAGTTTACAATAAAGTCAACGATATGATGAAAGTATCGATATTATATTGAATTTGATACTCTATGACTGACACCCTTGCCTTGATATGTTAAGAGAGAATTTTTTTCTTCTAATTATTCTGCTAAATTTGTCCTCCTGCTAAATTTTTTATATTTATAATTAAAATCTATTTTTAATTGCAAAAATTCCCTTTAAAAAGTACATTTTTTTTTTTTTTTTTTGAAATAAGACGATTACTTTTATTTGTAATGATACTGCAAATAATTTAAAAAAAAAACATTCCCTCTCCTCCAATCAAAATTATTATAATTTACTCATAAGAATAGACCACTTGTAATAAAATGTTTTTAATTGTTGCAACAAGTGAGTAAAAACGAATTTTCCCTAAGAAATGCATTAAGAATATTTCAAACTATTTTAAAAAGTTCATTCATTGCAAGTGATCCATAACACCTTTATTTTTTCTTATGAACTCTTATATTATCTTATATCTTATGCTACAGGACTTAGCTTAAGCAATAACCTTCGCTTCCAATGGTGAAAAATTTAAATCATTATTACATCAAAATTCATGGCTGATTTAATTATTATTATTGTGATTTCTTTACACAAGCCATCGCACGCATAAATTTTTAACCACTTTAATAAACGGTCAAAAATAAATACATAATAAAAAATTAGTATGCTAAGCCCTATTTTCATGCATATCTATTAATAAACAGCATAATTTTTGCTCTATTGAAAAATAATGAAGCTGCACAGTCTAACAAATATATTGTACAATTGCAATTCCATAATAATGAAATACTTCATCCATATGGTCAAATTTTTTGGTAAACAAGATTTTTGTTCTATAATAGTGAGAATAATATATTCTGAAATTCATACTACTGTATAGAGCCTTATTAAAAAGTACGTAAAATAAAACATAAATAAACACGAGCAAAATAAAACACATGATAATTTATGCATTATATCCCATTTTCAGTAATCTTTGTTCATTACAAATTACAACATTATCTTTGATATGTTACATAGCATAAATATTTTTATTACATAATTATGCTATAGAAAAAATGAGGACATTATGATATAATGCGTTATGTAATGTTCAAATTTCTCTCTTTCTCTCTCTCTCTATCAATTTTGTGAGGTAGACTACACAAAATTAAAAGGGGTAATTTCATTTCATATTTTAAAAGAGAAAATTTTTTTGAATCGAATGATATGTGGATTTCTAATTTTTAAGTTAAGTATTTTTAATCAATTTTTGAAAATCGAAAAATTACATCACGGGTGACAATTGATGCATGTGGGCATAGAAAAAAGTTGTAGCTTGTAATGTCATTTCGCGACTTTCAAAAATTAATTAAAAATACTTAATTAACTCAAAAGTTGAAAATTTCCGTATTTATTGATTTAAGACAATGTCGTTTTTTAGAATATGCAATAAAATTATCCCCTAAATTTTTTTTAGTCTTCCCCATTTCTTTGATACGTGATATAGATGAGTATTCGAAATAACAGCAAAGCAAACATCATTAAACTTGGTATATTTCTATGAAGTCAAACTATATATATTTTTTATATGAAGTTTTAAACTTAAAATAATTTAAGATAAAAAGAGAAAAAAAGGAGAACGAGAAGTAGAAAATAATGTGTAATTTGTCGTCGTTGTTCCGAGGTAGTTACTGCGATGATTGCGACAACTAAAGAGTGCCGAGCTCACTCAGAAAAATTCATATTCGTTGAAAACTGGGAATTTAATAAAACTTCCACAATCATTTCACAAAACTCTTGACATAATCTTATGAGAAAAGAAGAAAAAAAAATTGTCATGATATTATTTAAATTTATTTGAAATTTAATATAAAAAGTTTTTATACTTTTACATATTATATAAAAAGTTTAAAGTATATTTACAAAAAAAAAATATATATTATTTATTGTTTTAAATTGACATAAAGTTGCATAGTTGTCATTAATTAGGTCGTAAGAAGAAAATTTGGAATTTATACTAATTGATATAAAAATAAAGTACGCGAAAAAAAAAGAAAGAAGACGTTTGAGCTTATATATTGTGCAATATAATTAAAACGGTGAACATACTTGATGTATAACTTTGTGCAGCAAAATAATAATAATTTCCATTTAATACAAAGCTATTTTTAACACTTTGCTGCGCAAAGTTACTATTACAGACAAATTCAAATTATTATATTAATTCACCTGTCAAAAAGTTACATAATTTAAAGTTGTATATAGTTGTATAATTATTTCAAGTTTTTTTTACCTAATAATTTGCATAACAAAATTAAGGCAATTTTAATATACAGTACAAGTTAAATTTTATAATTCAAAAAGCAAAAAATATTCCGATATTCTATGTTATATAGTCTGTAAAACAAAACTAAATATCACTTGTTAGGGGGCATTTTTATCGCCTACAAATGAATGATTTTAAAATTGTCATTGGGCAAAAAAAAGTAAGATTATTAAATTTATTCATGTACAGTACACATGAATTTTTAAGCCGCGGAAACTAAAATTTTGAAGCTTAATAAATATTTATATATTATATTATTTTTATTTATTTTATTTTATGAAACGCAAAATTTCTCTCCCTCTCTACCTTTAATTTTTTTTGTAACTTTCTTTTCAAGATTTTAAGTACATATTTTTTAATTATAGTTGACAAATATTTTCCTACTTAAATTAATGTATTTAATGTCAAACTAAACAGATAATTAATTACCTGGTAAATAAACAAACATCTCTTTTAAAATTTCAAAGATGTATAATATTTATATGTACATATATATATACAGTAAAAAAATTTATTTCCTTTGCATTGAAGAAAAATATATTGACAAACTAAAGTTCTAATGTGAGTTCAAGATGAGATTTGTCGTGCAAACATATATACGTAAAATAAAATAAAAAAATCAAACAAACATTCAGTAATATACATTATATCAAAAGAAGCAATGCTAATAAGCTTATACATCAACCTTCTTATATAACATACAAGAACATGTAATAAAAAAATATACATAATATATTATATTATAAAAGAGCATTGAATGATCACAACTACAAAAAAAAAAAGAAAAAGAAAATTATATATATATTATTATATATGATATATGTAAGCATATATATATATATATATATAGAGCAATGAATGCTCGTCTGAATTATTTCAATTTGTGTTACGTGCTGTAAGTATGCGAAATTCAATAACGTAAAGCTAGAAAATTACTTTGAGTAAGCTGGTGATGTTACCTCTAGTAATTTATTGCAAAAGACCGTCGCGCTGGTTGCATAAACATCACAAAAGCAAGGGGCAAAGATTACCTACTATAGGTAGCTAAGTAGTTATAGTAAGCACAGAAAGAGAGAGAGAGAGAGAGAGAGAGAGAGAGAGAGAGAGAGAGAAAGAGAGAGAGAGAGAGAGAGAGAGAGAGAGAGAGAGAGAGAGAGAGAGAGAGAGAGAGAGAGAGAGAGAGAGAGACAGAGAGAGACAGAGATGAGAGAGCAGTTGCCGCCCCTTGATTTTGCTAACAGCACGTTTGCTTGCTCTTAATGACCCTTGTTTCGTATTATTAACCTAATGCCCTACCGTAACTTTGTAAAACATTTGAAGATATGAGTCAAATGTTTGTAAATATGATACTTCACTTAACTCATTTTTTTTTTCTTTTTCTTTTTAATATTCAAATTTGACATTAATTTTTACTTTAATATTGTTTTATTTACTTTGAATTAACCCTTATTAACAGATTTTTTTATTCAATATTAATGAAATTTGGACATTGAGTTGCAATGTATTTTACTGTGTGTGTGTGTGTGTGTGTGTGTGTGTGTGTGTGTGTGTGTGTGTGTGTGTGTGTGTGTGTGTGTGTGTGTGTGTGTGTGTGTGTGTGTGTGTGTGTGTGTGTGTGTGTGTGTGTGTGTGTGTGTGTGAGTGTGTGTGTGTGTGTGTGTGTGTGTGTGTGTGTGTGTGTGTGTGTGTGTGTGTGTGTGTTCTCTCTCTCTCTCTCTCTCTCTCTCTCTCTCTCTCTCTCTCTCTCTCTCTCTCTCTCTCTCTCTCTCATGTTCTTTAATATCCATTATCCCCAGTAGCTATCATCATTAAAATATAAAATTATTCTGCATTAATCATTTGTTCTGCATTTGCTTTTGTATTAAATTTTGCATAGATTGAAATAGAAATATGAGAGAACATTTTTCACAAAAAATATTAATTCGCATACAAACTTGTTCACACAAAGCAAAGTAAATTTATTTGAAAGAAAATGTGATGAATTGATTTTGAGATTACACTGTGCAATAAAATGTATAACACATTGAAATATATTGCATCGTATGATCACGGAGAGAAGAAATAATACAGCATAAATGTTGCTAATTCGAGCAGTATAAATAATTATACTGTACTGTACAATATAACATTAAATCAATGTAAAATAGTTAAAATGCAGTATAGCACAATCATGTTACGCTACGTTAAGTTTTACGTTACGTTACGTTACGTTACGTTACGTTACGTTACGTTACGTTACGTTACGTTACGTTACGTTACGTTACGTTACGTTACGTTACGTTACGTTACGTTACGTTACGTTACGTTACGTTACGTTACGTTACGTTACGTTACGTTACGTTACGTTACGTTACGTTACGTTACGTTAATGCTAATGCTAATGTTAAGACATTTGTTACGGTATTATTTATAATTTTTGTTTTCAACTATTGTTGAAATTGAACTAGCAAATTACAAACATACGTATACGTCACGTCATAGTTAGCATAATTATTACTTCTTTTTTTTTTAAGTAACCATGACATGAATATGTAAAATTGAAACATAATATAAACATACCAAAATATGACGTCATCCAGCCTCCCTCCGAGGACTTTGTCTTCTTGTCTCACCGGCACACGCCACTCTTGCCTCCTAAAACAAACAAAACAATTATTATACCATTTTGATTAATTACATACAAATCACACAATAACAAATCATACTATACAAAGTGTATTATAAATAACTTTTTCATTACAAATGAAACACTTAAATGTTATAAATTGCCATATAAATGCTTTTCTACAGTATATTGAAACATTATTAATTAAATTTATCTGTTTTTGAAAGCTTATTAATTTTAAACGAATATAATTTTTGAAAAAAATTGATAAATATATATTTTTTTACATAATTTTACTGAAAATTTGTGAAGATTGTTATACTTACATACGTAGGATGCTTTATTATTATTATTAAATTTTTGTACAATGTATAATAATTATCATGACTTTTTGCATCAGTAACAAAAGTAACTAAATCGAGTTCTTAGTATACTTTATCTATGTATATTATATATATATATAATACATCTAAGCATTCAATATTCATCCACTTTATTATAAACATATAATAATATCCAAATCATAACATCCAAATAATAATAATGAAATTTATTATTATTTATTAAACATATCATAAATACATTGCTACACATCTACAGTTTTGCATAATGATTAAATGACAGTGTCCGGGACGGACAGTGAAGTAAGTGGTACCTAGTACAGAGGTCACTACATAACATACATACACATTTATCACTACAATCATGATATTCTTTAATCTGACAGATTACATGGTGGAAACTATGCACCGCGCAACGGGTAATGATATGCCTGTCTGTACACTTTGGGCCTTTCCACCCATTATGGGAATATTATGGGAGTACTTTGGGAGTTAACTGCAATAGTTTTCTCAAAAAAAAAAAACAAAAAAAAAACAACAACAACAACTTAAAGAATATAATTTCGCAATGCTAAAAGATAGAAAATTAGGGGTCAACTATCGTTTTCTCGCACACACCTGATTAGTTACAATTCACCGGCAACAAGTAATACGATAAACAATTGAGTGAATGTTTTTGCACAAAATGTCAAATTGGATTTTTATCGTTATTTAACTTTTATTTATTTTATTTATCACCGTCACAATAAATGCAGAAAATTAATGCTAGAGTCAGCAAAAAGAAAGAAAGAGAGAGAGAGAGAGAGAGAGAGAGAGAGAGAGAGAGAGAGAGAGAGAAAACTTTCAGTAACTTTTTACCTTTTAAAACTTTAGAATTAGAAGTATAAAGTTTGCTTAAGTATTTTCTAAGAAATGAGTAAGCTTGTAATAAATAAAAATTACAAACTTTAATTAATAATTTTCTAGAACATAACGAGGTCATTTAATTATTTCTTATCATAATAATTCTTTTGACTTTTTATGTATACAAAACACGAATAAATTTACAAGAAAACAAGAACAGCAAGAACGATAATATCATATAGTAGGGTATTTTATTTTTTAAGCCATAGACCACATAAAACAACATGTACTATTGTGCTTTTGAATGAATAAACACGAAATAGGATCTTTAAAACTGATGACAATTTTTACCAGAATGTTAATATATAGCCCCACGAAAGAGCGTGGAAGTATACAATTTGCGTTACTATTCATGTTTCTGACATCAGAAACATGCAAAAATTAGTAAAAAAAAAAAAAAAAAAATGGTGTGCGGGTTGCATAAATTGAAATTTTCTGATCACTGCTACGGAGCTACAGTTCATTTTTGAGACAAACTAAAGTTATTTATGTAAGTCCCATTAAGTATTTTATGATATAAATGCTTATGTTTTCTTCTGGTCTATTCTTTTAAGTACCATAATAATTAGAGAGCGGATTTTATGATGAAAATTACGATTACGCCTGCAAGTTTGATAGTTAGGCTTTTTGTTTCACAATCTACTGTGTGTTTATTAAAAAATGGTACTTCACTGCTAGAAGTTTAGAAATAATATTTATGTAAACTCACAGTAGGTTGTGATGCAGGTAAATAACTTACTATTTTTGCAGGCGCATCCGCCATTTTCACCTAAAAATCCGGTCTCTAATAATAATATTGACATACAGATTACAAAATTAAAAGACACTAGTATATAACCATAGTATAATACTATAATATTACGTAAATATCATCATCACCAATACATAAATATATTTTTTTTCTTCTACTATTACGTTTCAACAACGTCTACAACATAACTATCTAAAGCCGTGTCTCACACACAAAGTCACAAAGTAACAAAGCTTATATTTTTAATGATGTCTCAAAAGAAAAGTTAAACACGTAAAAAAAAAAAAAAAAAAAAAGATAGAAAAGGTTTTTCAGTTATATATATTTTTATACTATACTATTATATATTATATAAAAATTGTCATTGTTGAACACACAAAAAATTGGTTCCTTTTAAGTGCACAATATACTCTGAAAAGATACATCGGATGCAATTTTTTTATCTTATATAAATATAAACTATGTTCTATTCTATAGAATTATACTTTTTTATATTTTTCATCTCTATTATTTAGATATCAACGTTTCTATAACAATTGTATTTTTTTTTTGTCATTATTATATAAGATTTAGGTTACGTGGAAGGAAATGTTTTTATAATAGTTTTTATAACTTACGTACAATTACGTATACACGGTTGTCAAGTTTTTCTATTATAAGTTCGTAACACTCAAATGTATGTATGACGAAATGCTTACATAAATTTATTATATTAAGCCATTATTATATATTATTCAAACTATCAATATGATTATTTTTATTAAAAAGAACACGAAAATAATACATTACGTAATTTATGCTGTAATTATGTTATTATAGCATCAATGTTGTTAAATTAGAACACCACACATAATTATACTGTACAACATAAAATGTATGCTTTATAACATAGTTATTATGCAGTGTAGAAAAGATTATGCTATAATGATAAAATTTTGTTAAACATGAGCTAGCATAATTATTAAGTATTTATTTTTGTGCATGACAAAGTTAAAAAAAAAAAAAAATTGTATGAATTTTTTTGGTTTGAATTTGAAATTGTACCAGATTTCAAACCATTGGGTTAAATATTGAGAGGTTTTAAACATAATTTATCCCAATAAAAGCAGTTTATTAGTATTATACTAAATTTGCTTGCATTACTTCATTATCATATGAACTGCATGGGTTCTGAGTGATTGCTAAGTTACGCAAAAAGTAAAAATCTAAATAATGAGAATTATCGTTAACACTGATTATTTTTCGTTCATGTTTGTACTTAAAGCCATAGACCTGCAAATAAAACAACATTTGCTTTTTAATGAATAAACACGAATATGGGATCTTCAAAGCTGATGACAATTTTTACCAGAATGTTAATGTAACCCCACGAGAGAGCGTGAAAATACTGTAAAGTTTGCAATTTGCGATTTGCGTGACTATATATTCATGTTTCTGACATCAGAAACATGCAAACATTAGTAAAAAAAAATATATATGTTGTACGTGTTGCATAAATCAAAATTTTCTGATCACTACTACGGAGCTACAGATGGGTTTTGAGACAAACTAAAGTTATTTATGTATATTATATAAGTACCATCAAGTGTTTTGCTATATAAATGCTTATGTTTTCTTCTGGTCAAATGCGTCAAATATCTCTTTCGTTATGTCAAATTCAAATTTCGACATCAGCATTTGGTTCATCACATAATATACAGTATTATATACACCATATTATAGTCAAAAACTATTATAAAACTAAAAGTTTATATCATTGTATTAAAGAAACAAATTTATATTTTTATATACACGCACTTAGCAATTATTAACTTTAGAAACACAAAATTCAAGAAATAAATTTAGTATTAAAAAATTCTATTTAAAAAATTAATATTATTTAAATTAGAATGGTAGAAAAAGCCAAAGAATTTTATATAATGCTATTAAAATAAAAATAAAGAAAGAAAGGCATTTTAAATATATAATAATAAGAAGAGAGATGCCTGTTTTTTTTTAATGCAGTGTATGAGTACAGTGATAATCATAAAATAGAGAGAGAGAGAGAGAGAGAGAGAGAGAGAGAGAGAGAGAGAGAGAGAGAGAGAGAGAGAGAGAGAGAGAGAGAGAGAGAGAGAGAGAGAGAGAAGAGAGAGAGTAAGTTTTGCAAAATGTTTGAGTTGTAAGGCGTTGTGTTCCCACTTTAGTAGTCGTCGTTTGTACATAAGTCGACATAGAGTTCCAAGTTTCTTCTTCTTTAGATATTCATGCATTCTAACAAGAACAATTCACGTCCTCTCTCTCTCTCTCTCTCTCTCTCTCTCTCTCTCTCTCTCTCTCTCTCTCTCTCTCTCTCTCTCTCTCTCTCTCTCTGATCTCACTTCACTTTAACTTTACCAAGTAACGAGAATTTACATAAATATTAGAAGAAACTTGTCTCAACTATTTATATATGATACCAAGATAAAAATATTGTAATTTGATTTGATTTAATATTGTCTCTTTATATACTTCAGATAAAAAAAAATAAACTAATTATAAAAAATTATAATATTAATAAAATAAAAAGTAGATTTTCGTGTTTCACCATGTTTATACACCATGTTTCTATTGACTCAAAAATCAATTCATCACATTTTTTTTTCAAATAGATTTACTTAGCTTCGTGTGAACAAGTCTGTATTATATAGTAGTAAATATGTTAAAAAGGATTCCTCCTGACTGGACTCGAACACAGATCCTTTGCTTATGTTATTTCCTTTTTTTAATAAAAAAATTCTTTAGTCATTTTTTTCATCCTATACACATAATACATAAAAATATGCTTCAGTACAGGTTATTGCTTAAAAATAAAACAGAAGCGATTAGAAATGATAGTCATTTTACTTTACTTGTTATACCTTCTTTTACCATTGCACCATTGTCCCAGCCAGGAGGATTCCCTTTTAAATATTTACTGCTGTATATAAGAATGGTAAGACTTGAAAATCAAAGTTTCATTATTTTTCCATGTAAAAACAGACGCTAAATTACAAACTCACAATAATAAAATAGTTTTTATTAAGAGAACACAAAAGGTACAATCCCACTAGCGTGGTCCTCTGACATTACAAAATGATTTGAAATATTTACACCATTACCAAAATAAAAAGAGAGGTTATGACTGCCGGATGCACCATCTTTTCACGTATTCTAATCAAGTTATAGACATAAAATTTAACACGTATTAACTTCAATATTATATGAATCACCTGTAAAATTTTGGTGTTTATCTGTGGAAAATTGTTTCTGAAAGAGGGGTGGCATCCGGTTGTAAAAATCTTTGATCTTATTTTGGCCAGGTTGTAGTAGATTATAAATATAGTATATATTAGTGTTCGTAGCTTATATTTAACAATAGAAATGTTATGAAAAAACAATTAACGGTTTTAATTTGGCAAAATCAGGTATTTATAAAATAAAAATTTTTATTGTAACTGCATAAATAACAAACTATAATGTAATATGCAAAAAAAAAAAAAAAAAAAAAAAAAAACTAGTTTCATAAATTAACTTATTTACTAAAAATATGATTTAAAATTAACCGCGTATTACTATAATGCGTACAAATATTGTTTTAAAATCTTTGAAAAAAAATCAAATAATTTTTACCTGTAAGGAAAATCTTTTATATAAAATATTTAAAAAATGTTTTAAAAATGACATCCTTATTCATTCTGTCTAAGGTACTTACATTTTATATAGATTTATATTCTAGCACCATAATTCATACTGATTTAATTATAATATATTTGCTTTTTTAAATGACTTTTACATTTTAAATTGCGTTTTTTTCTCTGTGTATTAAAGTAAGGGAATCGAAGATTTTACATTTAGCTTTATATAACATGTATTCTTCAGTAGGCAAGCTAAAAAAACATGTTAAGATAATTTCAGGACTTACATAAATAACATTGGTTTGTTTTAAAACTTAACTTAACTTAGTAATCAGAAAATTTCAATTTATGCAACCCACAAAACATTTTCATAATAATTTTTGCCTGCTTTGACCCCATAAACAGAAATATTAATGCAAACTGCACACTTTTCACGCTCTATTGTATAGGGTAACATTTACATTCTGTTAAAAATTTGTCATAAGTTTTGTAGATCCCATTTTGTATTTAATCATTAAAAAATTGTTTCATGTGGTCTATGGATTTAAGGGTCTACTTAATACAATGATGATTATTATATTTATGTACATTGTATTATAAAAATGTCAGCTCAGAAATACCTGTTAGGAAGTTCTATAGTGTATCAGACTATCTAGCAGTTAATAATGTAAAGTACTGTTTAAATTTTTACTTGCGTTGATATACACACTTAGCTTTTTCTATATTATTGAACTAGGTTGTTGTTGTTTTTTTTTTAAATTTTTTTAGTGTTACGTATATATGTATAAATTGACTTGTTCTACTCTGTAAAGACATGGAACACAATAAAATCTTTAATCTTTAATATTGTTTAAATAAATTTGGTTTAAAAAATAAGCATGGTTTTATTCTAGAAATTCAAATATCTATGATTTTGTGACAATAATTTAATCATATTTGAAAGAGAGAAATATAGAACCAATGAAGAGAGAGAGAGAGAGAGAGAGTGAGAGTCTGAAGTGAAAAGGCTAATTAATTAATCCATACAGTGTTATTTCAACATCAATACCTCTAAATTTCAACTTGATTACCTTAGCTGAAAAGCTATACGTTAGTGTGATAGTTGTTAAGATAACCAAATAACAATCCTCTCTCCCTCTCTCTCTCTCCCTCCCTCTCTCCCTCTCCTCTATAGAATATAATTTGATATCTATACTCTTCCACACCAGTGGTGTAGTCCTAAAAATTAACGAAGTATGGCGGAAGGTTTACCCTTTAGCCCTTTAGACGGGGGGGGGGGGGGGGGGGGTGGTAGCGCGCCGCAGGCGAAATTTTTTTTCGGGACACACCCTTTTTTGGGAAAAACGCAAAATTAGTATACTTGGAAAACTGTTGCCCAAATTATTGGTCATTCAATTTTGATACTTTTTTATATAGCTTCTATAAATTTTTTCATAAAATTTGAACATATATAGTGAATAAAAAATAATTATGATAATAAAAAGTTTTTCTTTCTTTTCTCGTCTTATGAATTTTTGTAGTTAAATTTCAATTTCTACCAAAACTATTGAATATCTGAAAATTATATAATAATAAAAATACAAAATATTGATATCTTCCTCATAATCCCTGTGCACATTCACTTACCCCAAAAGAAGCTACGCTCGACCTCGATGCTAGTGGGACTGTCATCTTTCATTGATGCACTTTTTAAAATTAAAATTCACTTGCTACATTTAGTGCTATTAATTACCTGATTCAATTAAGGTTCTCGTGCTTAAATTGTTATAAAAAAAAATATTACTACTATATCTATAAATATAGAAATATCATATTTAACTTAATAAATAGAGTATATATATTTTTTATGAATTAGGCAACAGAAATCTAAAATATTAGCTGGAATATAAGTATGCTATGCTAATGTACATAATTTGTATATAATGCTGCACTAAAATGTCACTGACTGTTTACTATGGGTCATCCTCCAGCACCAACTGACTAGTGAATACTGAAGTGGTGCTACTTGCAAAAAAAAATTGGGGAAAATTAAAATAGCCCCTTCTTTTTCATCCCTTCTTCATATTTAATTTAAATATTAAGGGAAGAGAGAAAATTCAGGTGCTTTTTTTTTTTTTTTTTTTTTTTTTTGACCTTCACATTGCTTTTAAAATTCTTTGATTTTTTTTTTTCTAAGAGGATTTTAAGTCAATTTTTACTAAAGGATTATCAAAAATTTTACGAGATTCATACATTTACTTATTCAGGTAGAAGTGTATTTTTCTGTATTTTTTATTGTTTTCAAAGTAACGTATGTCCAAAAGTCACCATCATGTTAGGACATGTTCATGTGAGGAAGAGAGAGCGAGAGAGAGAGAGAGAGAGAGAGAGAGAGAGAGAGAGAGAGAGAGAGAGAGAGAGAGAGAGAGAGAGAGAGAGAGAGAGAGAGAGAGAGAGAGAGAGAGAAGAAAGATACAATGAGAAAGAGTTAGAAAGTATTGGAAAAAAATCTTCAGCTTCCTTTCCTTTCATGATTCACAAAAGAATTCAATAATCCTGGCCTCACCAAATTTTATCATATATATAGAAAAATTAAAAAGGTTACTTATTGACAATTACCTGCAAATTTGATGAAAGAAAAAGATAAAGTAAAACCAAAGAAAAAAATAACTTTTTTTTTTTTTACTTTTTTCTCTCTTTTTCTGTTTTTCTCAGATTTTATTTTCAAATTTTTCTAATGAACACAAATAAAATCGCACCTTTTCGCCTTTTTAAAATTTCACGAGGCATGGCGATTCAAAAATTCAATTTCACGAAGTATGGCGCCGCCATCCCGCGCCATCCCTCCACTACACCCCTGCTTCACACACAGAGAGAAACGTAACTTTCATATCAATTTTGCTGACATTTACAAAATGTAGCTTTCAATTATATTTGCCAACTGTTCTATTATATAAATTTTCATACTATATATTTTAGAATAGAGATAAATATTTAGTATTATATGTCGTATTATTTTCACAACAAGTGTAGAAATTTAAAACCGTAATACGCTTGGTTGGTGAATATTAAAAAAATTAACATCATATATTTTAGTAACAAATGATGACTATTAGTTGAAAGATACATTATTATGAATTAGTTGGAAATTTAAAATAAAATGATTTATGTAATACTTGACATGCAAAGTGATGGTAAATAAAATATTTTATATACTGTCAACACATCACTGCCTTTTAAAAAAAAACTATTTAAGTATGAATAGAGTTATAATTAAAACTAAATAATAAAATAAATAATCTTAATAAAATTAATTTTTTATTATTATTTAATCGTTTATTTTACTAACGTTATTTTGTGTTTATAATACTTGAAACTTGAAAGAACTTCTAATAGCCGGCATCTTGAGCCCCTGTTTATTTGTAGGGTATGCAACCTGGACAACATATGTGACCAACTATTTGCCTAATCTGCAGGATAACATGCATTTTATTATCATTATTTTTAGTTATATTTTAAAAAACAAAAAATCGAAACAAAAATGTTTCAAATTTTATGGTAATAATTTGAAACAATTGAATGAATAAACAATAATAATAATAACAAAATTATTACTTTAAGAAAATTATTATGTAAGCATCTTGAAAATGATCATTGCTCTTGAACACTATGTACTGTACCCTGCATAAAACTTTATATTTTATTTAATTGTAGTAATAATATAATTTGCAAAACGAATGCAATATAACTTGTATCAATTGTTAATGTTTTAAAGTATGCCAATGTTTATTAAATTTCTATATCACAAATCACATTCAATATCGGTTTTTAAAGAGAGCAATGTGTAAATAGTTAACGTTCTGGAATATTCTTTTAAAAATGTCCATGTATTTATGAAAAATCAACTTTTAAGCAAATTATACATTTTGTTAATAGAGCAAAAGGATGTGATTTTTTTTTAAATCCATTATTGTGTTATTGTGCTACACCTGTACCACCGTTCCATCAAGACATAGTGTTATCGACAGGAGCAATGAAGCCACACACATTGGCCAGCCACAACCTAAATACACTGCTACCATGATAGCTTATAGAAACCATGGGAAACGTTAAGGCAGGCTGGACGGTTCAATCATATCAATCATTCACCTCCCAAATGCTGTACGTCGTAATGGGCTGTTCACAATGACTCGTAAATTCACGTAACTTTTATGTAAGAATCCAAATAACAATGATTGTCGCATCGTTACGTAAGAGTTACGTAAATGAACGCGTCATTGTGAAAAGCCCGTTATAGAATGCGTGTAAAGAGGCCTCGTGCAACGTGCTTTGCCCTCACACTTCACGTGTACGCACCCAGCAACAGTGGCTCAAATCTGCACTAACTCATGAGCACAGTCATACGAGTTACCGGTTTTCACTCAGCTATACCAGATCGCCAATTTCCTGTCTAAAAGTTCAAGCAAAACTTGGCCAACACGGAAAGAATAAATTAATTATGCTATAAATTATGCTAAATTAGAAAATTATAAATAATTACGCTGTACAACATAATATTTATCCTTTGTAAAATAGCTATTTTAAAGAATACCATAAATTATTTTTGTATTGAATAATATGTGCTGAAAATGAGCTTGCATAATTATTACGTATAGATATAATGAGCTGTGAGCATGATTGTGATAATTGATAATATATTTTACCATTCAAACACTAGTGGTATATTTGCAATGTTATTCCTATGAGAATAACAAACAAACAAAAACTAGATTTAAATGGTATAAATGCATAAATTAGTATTGGTACGGTAAAAATACGTAAAATCCTTTGATTCTGGTTTTTAATCAACTTTCTGTACTTTTAGAATAATGAGTCAATATAATGATTTTAAGCTATTTTCATTTTTAATGTTCTTCTCTATTTTTGTGACATTATTAACAATGCTTCCACACGAGTAGAAGCAGTTGACAAATATGTGAACATTTTTGTAATTATATAATATAAAAATATATACATGTGTGAAAAAAAAAACTATCATAACTGAAAGAATAATTCTCATATTACAAAACGTATGAAACTCAATAGTTATTCAATAAAATAATTATTTAGTTATTTATCATGTATACTATACTATTGTTTAGGAGAGTACTAAAACCATGGAAATAAGGTACATAGATATTAAATTGTATATAATATATATTTTTTTTATCGTTTATAGATATACTGTAAGCTTTTTTTATAGCATGCTTCAGTATGTATGAAAATTACAATATTGTGGCTTTGCTTTTATATAAATATGAAACAAATAATAACGATTATAAATATAAAACCAAGCCAAATAGTTAACCACGCTTGTTTTAGCTATAACATTAATATATTAATATACAGTACAGTATATATATATATATATATATATATATATATATATATATATATATATATATATATATATATATATATATATATATATATATATATATTATTAATAAAAAACAAGTGTATAGAGAATAGAAATGAGATAAAATCTGATTAAATTGTTAACGCAGATTAAATTATATAAATGAAAATAATGTATTTTTATAATTTATACATTAGATTAACATCGTAAATCAATATCATAAACATTACTTTGTTTTATATCTATTTTCTAAAACATTGCATTTTTTTTATACACACCTATAATATAATATTTTGTTTATCTCATAAAATGATAGTGAGAGAGGAGAGGGAGTGAAAAGCTTGAAACATGATAATATATACATTTTTTTATGTTTCTTTTAAAAACTTTTATTTTTATTTTTTTGTGATGTTGTTATTATTGCTTAAATATAACATTTATATGTTTTTTTAAATCTTTTCAAAAATTTTAAGAGATTTAAAGATTATATTATACTGAATATTTCGTGCAGAATAATGGAAAGCTTTTTCTACCTGATGCTTTTAAGGTTTAAAATTTGTAAGCTGTTTTGTATATTAAATCATATAAAAATTGTGTTCTATAATATTTTGCTTTACTTTATTTCTTTGCAATTTTTATTTACTTCAATATATTTAAAAAAAAAATGATACTGAAGCAATATATATTGCACTCAAACTAGGAAGCATTGAAAGTAAATAATGATACATAAACTCATATGAAAGAAGAGGAATATAAATATTCATAAACAAAACAATTAATTCTTGCAAAGATTTTTTATAGTGTAAAATTATTTAAAGGCGTAGAACACCTTGAACAAAAAGGTTGCGTAATATCCTAAAAAACCTGAAAATGAACGTTGATTTGGCCGGGGTCATTGATTTCTATTTTATTTTCCATTCACAAAATGACACTGGCGGTCACTGACGTCACAGCTCGCCCGCTTTACGCGCGCGTGGACCAGGCAAGCTGTGACGTCAGTGACCGCCAGTGGCATTTTTTGAATGGAAAATAAATTAGAAATCAATGCCTTCGGCCAAATCAATGTTCATTTTCAGGTTTGTTAGGATATTAGACCACTTTTTTGTTCAAGGTGTTCTACACCTTTAATTCATTAGTGAAAAGTATTAAATCCGCGCCATCTAAAGATGTTCGATATTTCTTAAATAATCTCTCTTTTTTTTTAATTTTATAAGATTTTATTACGTTCTATGTTATTTGAAAGTGGGCAATATGTGTGGGGCGATAATACAAACTAAAATTTTCCCAGCTATACATGTCTTGATGGAACAATGTAAACAACAATAATAAATAATAGCAACAATGTAAAAAAAAAAAATAATAAAAAAAATAAGAGGAACTAATATTTATAATATTATTGAAAAATATTCAGATAAATATAATAAGTTGAAATTGTTAAATATTGTTAAGAAATAAAATAACAAACGTAATCATTGTGTTACAGTCCTATTTATTTAAGCAAAAATATACAAAATAAGCAAGAAACCTGTTGCAATGTTGGATGTTTATTTTATTTATCATTTTTGCTTTATTAATTTTTTTTTGGTATAAAGGTCTTAACACAAATATGACATTTACCAACACCAAAAAAATTTAAATAAAAAAATAAAAAATTGTGTATACATTAAATGAAAAGCATCATGCAATATTTTTCGAGAAATGTTAAATTTCCGGATTTCAATACACATTTAATTAAAAATGACAAAATGAATATCATTTTTCACTGTAAACTTAACCTTTTATACACAATTTAAGAATAGTGCTAAATAGCTTGTATACTGTAGGTACAACTCTAAACTATATATATATTTTTTTTGTAGATTCTTATAGTGTTGGAAATATTGTAAATAATGACTAAACCAACGCTTGTTTCGATTGTTTCGATTTTTTTTCCATGTCCATTTATTCGAATAAGGATCCGAATCTTGAATCTTGGATCTTCAATCTTTGAAAAAAAAAATGTCCATATTCACGAGAGGAAAGAGAGAGAGAGAGAGAGAGAGAGAGAGAGAGAGAGAGAGAGAGACTCAAGTGTCTGATAGAACTTCTATTATATGTAACGTATAAATTTGTAAAAGTATTTAAATGAAATATAGAACTATAAATTAAAAGTAGAATTACTATTACAACATAAATAATCGCTTAAATAATTTTCTTTTTCTCGCATTTCATTTTTATATATATATATATATATATATAAATATATATTACTACGGAAACGTAAGACGGGAATCATAAATTAGATGTCGTCGTCGGGTAGCTAGCTATCTGAGCTGCGAAGCTTCTCTCTCTCTCTCTCTCTCTCTCTCTCTCTCTCTCTCTCTCTCTCTCTCTCTCTCTCTCTCTCTCTCTCTCTCTCTCTCTCTCTCTCTCTCTCTATCGCTCTCTCTCTCCTGTGCCGCCAAAACCTCCTGCGGGACTATAGAGTATCATCGGCAACGAGAAGTCTCTCTCTCTCTCTCTCTCTCTCTCTCTCTCTCTCTCTCTGGCTCCGCTCAATAAATCTCGATAATACATGCAACCAAAGCATTATTTATAACGCTGCAAAATTCATTTATTTCTTCTAAAAAAAAAAAAAGTTGAAATACATGTTTGTAATTCTACTTACAAAAGATATTGGTTCAATGCTCATTTTTATTTTAAAAGTAATATATTTTTCTATTTAAAATATTTTATTCGTTTTGCCAAAATTACTAAATAGTTTATAAATGTAATTCTGATTTATTTTATTTTGACTGTACACTGACTGTACACTGACTGTACACTGACTGTACACTGTACACACATTTTGACTGCGCTTATTTATTTTCAACATCTATAAGTTTAAGAACTGACAATATTATTATATTGATTCATACTTTTTTTTTCTTTTTCATATAAATAATCAACGTAAATAAAATAGTAAATTTCTTCTTCAAGTAATAATATTAAAATCAATAAAAAATTATTTTTCCATTTTTCTTATTCTAAATTTATATATTCACGCTAAAAGAATTAACTCGCCTAATCAATTCGCGTAAACATTAATTCGTGTGAAAGAAAAAAATATATATTATTTTGTTCTAAAATAGAATAAAGCACAAAACTCAAAACGTACTTCCTCAAAATATGCAAATCTATCTTGACAGGCTTCAAAATAAAATAACGCCAAAAATATTCAGTTAGCGGGGAAGTAAAAAAAAAAAAAAACTTTTTATCTCTGGCAAAAGAAAAGCTAAAAAAGGCTTAGAATGGTGGAAAACTTTTCTCATATAAGCTTTAAATAAAGATAAAAAAATCATATTACGAAAAAAAAAATAGAGAGAGAGAGAGAGAGAGAGAGAAAATATTTATATAAGATTTGTTTAGTATAATTTGTATAATTTAAAATTTGATAAATACAAGATATAGTACTGATATGTAATTTTGTGAAGGCAATTTGCTAAAAGACACAAAAGACAATGAAAAGGATGTTGATAATGCCTCTTGAAAAACAAGTTAAAGAAAAAGAAAAAAAAAAAAAAAAAAAAAAAACTTCATGAAAAAGTGTCTCTTGATGTAGAGAAAAAAAATTCTCCCTCAAATTTTGCTTTGCTACCAGCATTAGCACAGACTCCTTCCCCCACTTCTCCCTCCTTGCAACCCAAAGGTATTGATTGCCAAGTTTGTCGGCTTATTTGAGGGTTTCTCTCTCTCTCTCTCTCTCTCTCTCTCTCTCTCTCTCTCTCTCTCTCTCTTTCTCTCTCTCTCTCACTCACTCGATCGAAAAGTGCTAGTGATCACAACCGCAAACAATTAAATTTCAAACACTAAAGGATGAAACTCATTAAATTGGTGATGACAAAAAATAAACAAAAAAATTAAACTTGATTATTTGTTTTGAAACTTTTTTTTTGTATATATACCAAACAATAACAAAAAATATACTAAATACTGTATATACAAATCAATTAATGACAAATCAATTATTAACATACCACATTCATTAGTAGTATTATTATAACGACGCAAATTTTAAATTTGATTAGATCCCGTATCTGTCTATCAAATTGACATTCATGTACCCCAAAAAAGTATGCATTAAGAAAGTAGAGCCTTTTTTGTATTTCTACATTTTGAAATGATGTATCATAATATGTATCTAAAACTTGTTTTATAACAAGAGCAACCACATTATGCAGCTTATAAAACATAGATATATTTCATGATTCTATTAAATCAATGAAAAGCATTATAGCAAAAGTAAATTATGGCAGTTAAAAAAAAATGCAAGTTAGAATTCCTAAATTAATAAAAAAAGTTTAAAAAAAAAAAAGAAAAATCGATAATGACATTGATTATTTTAAGCATTTTGGTATTTTCCCGATTGAAGACACTAAAAAATGGTTATTTCTATGTGAGAATTACTATGAAAACAGTCATGGTGAACCAAGAGTGCATATTATGTATAATACCAGAGTTGCTGAAACTAGTCCCATGTTTATACCTAAAATTTTAAACAGATTTACATAAAGAACAAAAAATTATTTACTGCCTAGTTTATGGAATCAAATTCCCTCAAATTTAAAAACTTTGCATTCTAAAACACAGGTTAAAAAAAAAAAATTAAAAATTTTTATGTCAAATAATTTATAATAATTTATTTTATTTTAAAACAACATATATGTAAAATTTGATACTGTTATTGTGTAATATATATATATATATATATATATATATATATATATATATATATATATAAATAAATATATATATATAAAACTAAATTACTTCAATACTTTATTGTTTTTGTCCGTTTTTTGTTTCATGTATAAATTAATATTATGAATTTGTTTTGAAATCGATTGAACCGACCAATAAGGCTATGCCTTGGTTGGAGTATGTACCTTGTGGAAACTAATAAAAAAAAATCTTAAACTTTTATGTTTTTGACAATAATTAGCTATGATTTTATATATGTATTTTATGTGTAGGTCTGTTTTAAGTGTTTTTGGTTAACAATAAATAAATAATGAAAAACTTGCGCGGTTGCAAAGGTTGATGAAATGGTTGCAAAATATCAACCCTTGATTTAATTAGTTTTTACGTATGCATATTATAGGTACACTATTCTGTCCACTTTGCTTTGGTTTGCTTTGGTTTGCTTTATTATTTTTGTTGTTGTTGCTGCAAATGACCTAAAACGGAAAAAAAATCCAATTTTGACGTCGATTGGATGATTTTTGTTTCAAGGTCAGGTGGATATCGGACATTATAGCGGAGCATATTTGATTTGGAAGTTATAAATTCAAATTCAAATTAGTTCTTTATTCAGCAACAGAGAAAGTCCAAATACACTGAAGATAATAAAGTCAAAACAATATACAAAAGAATAGAAATCAAAAGACAAACTTATTTTTAATTTAATAAAAAAATTTTTGAATAATTTTTGTTCTTTTATTGACCGAATGGTTAGCAATGTTATTAATAATATGATTACAATCCACACAAAAATTATTCCAGTGTTATACTGATGTGATTGGGACAAAAATTGAATCAATTAATCTTATTTATAGATGAAATTAGTTTATCTGGGTTATTTATAATGATCTGTGGGGACTAACATACGCCATAGGAGTACGATAAATAAGACTAAAAAAAATTAATTTTATTACAAATTTTAAACGAAGGCATCGTGCTGAATCGATATTATATGCAAATTTCTAATTTTAAAGTATATTAAATATGTTAAATTAATTTATGAAACACGTGAAATGATGTCACAGTCAGTAAATTTTTCCTATACCCACATGCCAGCCGTGGTGTCCTATTTTGATTTTCAAAAATTAGCTAAAACTACATAATAAACTCAACAATTATTAATTCGTGTAATAATCTATTCAAGACAATGCACTATTTTAAAACATGATATAAAATTATCTCCTAATTTATTTATTATTATCTTTCTCATTTTAGGCTGTGCAGTTTCGTATTCTAGTATTATAAAGCCACGTTTTTAGAGTTTGTTTGACAATTTATTTATTCTATTTAGGAAAATATCTACACCGAGATGATAATAAAAAAAAATTGAGAATTTTTAATGAGCTATCAAATTATGACTTATTTCACTACACGTTTACTTGGTATTATATAATTTACGTTATTTTGATAAAAAATCAATAACTAATTTTTATTCAAACGTAACAGCCAAATAAAAGAAGTGCTTGGTGATACTTAAAAATTTTGCTGACTTAAAAGTTACAATCTAATTTATTGGCGTAGTTGGCACCAAATTTCTTTTCATCACTTTTTTCTTTCGTTTTCAGAATGGCATATAAAGCAACATTTTAAAAGCTTCTAACAGCAACTACGATGAATACATTTTTTAATATATAAAAAAGGTAATTTTCTTAGTTATTAAAGTATCGATAAAATGAACCATAATAAATTATTACCGTCCAAAGAAAGAGAGACAATTTGTTGACTTTTTTTTTCTGTCTACCTATATCGATATACTAAAATTTTAGTTGTTTCTGCTGGGAACACAACTATGTATAGCAGAATATTATCTCGATTTTTTGTGTTTGTACAGTTCTATAGTATAAGAAACCAGTTTTATGTTTTTTTTAACATAGTTAAAGGAATAGACCAGAGAAAAACAAAAGCGTCTATATCACAAAACACTTGATGGGATTTACATAAATAACATTAGTTTGTCTCAAAACCAGCAGTGATCAGAAATTTCAATTTATGCAGCCCGCACAACATTTTCATACTAATTTTTTTGCATGTATCTGACGTCATAAACATGAATTTTCACGCAAATTGCATGCTTTACAGTATTTTCACGCTCTCTCGTGGTGCCACATTAATATTTAGGTAAAAATTGTTATCAGTTTTGAAGATCCCATTTTGTGTTTATTCATTAAAAAGCACATGTTGTTTTATGTGGTCTATGGCTTTAAAGGAAAAAAAGTAAACTTTGTATAAAAAAGGTATACCATGCACGTTAAAAAAAATTCATATAGAAGGCTGAAACTTATAGTGTCCGTTTAGTTTAAATTGCTTTTTGAACGGTCGAGATCTGTCTTTTATGTTCTTTAGTGGTGCTATAATATTTTATGTGAAAAAAAAAATACTTTTTTTTAACTATATACTGTCGTTTAATATTACTATACATAAAGAGATATAATAGAACCACTAGATAAACATATTATATATATGTTTTGTATGTATAATATTGTATAGACAAAAGTAAAATATGTTTAGGTAAAAGTGATATGATATGATTTTTGCACACGTGCTGGATAAAACCACTGAATCGTATTTATGTATATACCACACAAACAAACAGATATATAATAATTTACCCATGCATTATGAATAATTTTGTATATCACCATTGTTATATAATATAAAATATATTAGAAATTGTTTATGTTTGTTTTGTTGTCACAATGACAAAAATGGTTTCAAAATTACAAAAGTTTATAATAAATACATGTACGTGTATTGCAAAAAAAAAAAAAAAAAAAAAAAAACAGTATCATTATCATGTAATATAATCTTCGTTTAGTTGTAATATTACTTTACAAAATCATGATATTCAATAGAATTTATACATTACTTTGTTATTTTTTAAATAATAATCATAAAAATAAAGTCAGTGCTATATAATACTCGCGGTAATCGGATGATTCGATACAATGACAATTCGTGGAAGGACAATTTGCTAAGTATATTATTCGTTACCGGACAATTTGCAATCGGACAATCCTTGTATCAATTCGTTCGCGAGTAACTTGTAACGAAACCACCCTAGATTATTTTCTTACAGAAAACTTCTATAAACGTATAATTCATTTGTTGTAACTTTGATCAGCAAAATTAATATTCCCATATTTAGAACAAAATGCTATTTTAAATTTTGCAACCTAAATTTAAAACACATAAATGATGTGAATGCACATCAGTAAATAGGATAGGATAGGATAGGATAGGATAGGATAGGATAGGATAGGATAGGATAGGATAGGATAGGATAGGATAGGATAGGATAGGATAGGATAGGATAGGATAGGATAGGATAGGATAGGATAGGATAGGATAGGATAGGATAGGATAGGATAGGATAGGATAGGATAGGATAGGATAGGATAGGATAGGATAGGATAGGATAGGATAGGATAGGATAGGATAGGATAGGATAGGATAGGATAGGATAGGATAGGATAGGATAGGATAGGATAGGATAGGATAGGATAGGATAGGATAGGATAGGATAGGATAGGATAGGATAGGATAGGATAGGATAGGATAGGATAGGATAGGATAGGATAGGATAGGATAGGATATTAAAAAGGTCCTTCATAATGCCTTCCTTTAATATATGTATCCAACAGATATAAAACAATGCAAATCTTATTTTTCATTTAAAAAACAGTACAGAATAACCTGCATGAAAATATGTTTCATAGTCATCAGATTATTTTGTGTTTATTAACGTAAAATATGATCCATTCTAATAATCTGATCGTTAACAGTTATATTTCCTATAATATTATTATTATTTCAATTGTTTTGTGTATTTGAAATGTGTTATATGACTTGCTGTAATCTGTTAACACATGTAACGTAATAAAATCTTATCTTAAATTAATAACGTCTCTGAAACTGAAATAAACATAAGCAAAGTACCACTTAAAGAATTTAGATATAATACATTCATTTTTTTTTTTGTAGATAAATATATATTTTAACTATGAATTAAAAAAATAGTTGCATTGAATTTATAAGTTTTTAAAATTATATTATTGAAAATTTGTTGAAAAGAACTTAAAAAAATTTCAAGTATACTTGAGACAGTACTTATCAAGGAAATAGTAGTTCCCCTTTGGTTATCATTATATTATACTTTATTATACTCTCTCTCTCTCTCTCTCTCTCTCTCTCTCTCTCTCTCTCTCTCTCTCTCAACCATTATTGGATTTACCATGTAATGCCATCTTCTATATATGGGAATTATATAAGAGAGACAAGACATAAAGTGCTTTTGAATAAAATACTACGTACATATGCGCCTATTAAATATAATTTAGTGTTATTTTAAAATTTATTGAGCAAACTGTATATTATATAATAAGAATTTAGTTGGTTTTATTGTCATTACTATATTTTACCGTCTTAGTATAATAATATATTATAATAAAATACAGTTGCAACTTTTTAAATTTTTTGGTTTGTTTTAAAATAAATTGGCTGCTTTTTGTGTAAACAATGTTATAAATCATAAAGGAGGATTATTTTGTTTAAACCATAAAGAATTTTGCTATGATATAAGAAATGTTAATTTATTATTTTATATTAAAAGTAAAGAATTTATTAAATAAGGTATAAAATCTTATAATTTGAATTATAACGTTACATTTTAAAAAAAAAATCTCTCATGCCGAGGACTTAAAGCTAAACTCTCAAAACATCCTTTTCAATGCTAATATTAATGGTGATAAATAAATGGTGATTATTTTTATTTTCATGTTTTTTTCTGTGAAAGGCTTGAGATCTATGTTTACGAAATAAATGATTATTTTTACTTATTGCAGTTTTGCTGTTGGGAAATATTTGCAAAGCTTTTTATTACTTTCTGTTTACCATATTGTGTTATCTTGCTACACCTTCTCCGTCGTCGCGTCAATACATTGTCTTATCGACAAGTACAATGGAAACCGCACACACAGGCTATCCACGGCCTAATTAGAGACTAATTAGTAATTACACAACCCGGCATTCGCCATGACTGCCTAGGGAAATCGTGGAAAGGCTGGACGGTACAGTCATTCCAATAAAAAATGAAATTCTATTGGCATATGGGAATAACATGTATTTAGATAGAGTTTTGCGTCAAATGAAATCTCCATCTGATTGCATTGAATGGCCATAAGCCAATACAATTTCATTTTTTATTGGAATGATTGTACAATCACATGAATCATGCACCTCCCGTATACTGTGCGTCGTCATGGAATGCATCGTCGTGCAAAGTGTTGTGCTCTCACACTTCACGAACCTGTACTCTGTGAGAAGTACAGAGTTATGAGTCAGTTACCTTCACCACTCGGTAATACCAGCTCGGTGTTACCTGATTTTCACTTTTCGTATTATTTAATTTTTATGTTAGAGGTGAAATGAGTTTTATATAGAAATAATTTGTGAATCTGTTTCTACCACGACTTTTTGTTTTAGAAAAGTTCTTCAAAATGATTTAATTTACGCGGACTCATGGACAGAATTTGCTACTTAGACTTTATAATTTGATTTCTATTACAATTGAAACATATTCAAAATAAATTATTAATACCCCCCCCCCCCCCTCCTTTTTTGTTGCTTGTGTTCATTTATATTACTTTCTGTCTTGTGTTTCTACATGTTTTAAAGATATCAAACAAAAATTGAAACAATACTTTCACCGCCAAAGAAGCATTTTTAACCTTTTAAAATTTCCAAGAGTATTATAGTTAAGATACACATAATCGTTATAAAATATTTTATGAACACTAACAAAAAGTATATAAGTTAGTACTTAATGAAACGATTGTGTAAAGTCTTAAGCTACTTATTTTATAAACTTTGTTTGCTTTACTATATAGCAAAGTTAGCTAGGTATATTTACAATAAAATGTGCACAGTAATTAAAACAGAATTATAAACAAGAATGTTTATACTTTAAGAAATGTTTTCTTTAATCTGCTGCAATTATATAACTGTCAGTATTATATAAGTATATATGTGAGGATTAAAATCAATTCATTTTATATTTTTAAATAAAATAATTATTATTAAGAACATTTATTTCAAAATTGCAAATAAGAGCATTAAAAATGTTCTTATTTAATTTATTATAGATTATAATTAAATTTTATTTTATTTATTTTTCTGGTATTTAAATTATGGGGAAAAGAAGGAGAAAAATAATTAAAATTTCTCTTTTTGTGACAATTTCAAATAAGCTCTGGTGTGGAAATTTACTGTTAACAAAATGTTAAAGCTTACTAATTTTGTGCAAGTTGCGTTTTTATAATGTTGTTTATTAAACAATTTTTTATGTGGAATATGCTTTTAATGGTTGTTTTTGTTGAGGCACGCTGGAAAAGCTTAGGATCACCTAATTTCCAATCTTTTGGCTATGTAGGACCCTTTTTTTTGCTTGTTTGTTTGTTAGAAAACCCACCAAGGCCAATAATATTAAAATGAAGAATACTAGTCAACTATACTCTGGCCAAAACAAGGTCGTTCCCGCCAAAAGCTGTATCCGTGGTGCTAAACCAATCAGAGAGCGTGTTATAAACCTACTAGCCAATCACAGTTAACTTTACATTGTTAATTACACTGTATCCGCTCGAACTAGTATTGGGAGAAGTATAGTCAAATTATTATTATTACATTACTTCTACTTACTGTCTACTAACTATTACTATTACTAGTATAGCACACTTTTTTTTACGTGTTTTTAACTAAAATATATATTTTTGATAATATTTCAACTCATTGTATACTCATGTATACATCTTCTGATCTAATTCTTCTTTATAAACGATTATTTCATTTATTTATCAAAATTATGAAGAATTAGTTTAATTTTTATAGTTTTGGTTTCTTATGGTATTAGGTTCTAAAACTATATATATTTTTTAAATTTTAAAATATATTTGATTTAACGGTTATTAAAAACCATAAGATTTGCAATATATGGAGAATTCCTATCATTATTCTGCATGAGAGAACATGTGTAGTTTTCTAAATTTTGTCTGTTATTTTTAATATATATATATATATATATATATATATATATATATATATATATATATATATATATATATATATATATATATATATATATTATATAAACTCTTATAAAGGAAGATGAAGTGAAAAGAGAAATGGAGTGTCAAAGAACCCTAACTTCCGGTACGTCAGAGTAGAGAAAGGACATTTTTGGTCGCACGTCTGCATCGTGTCACTAGTATATTAGTTTTACCATCCTTGCGTATCGTATATATATATATATATATATATATATATATATATATATATATATATATATGTATGTGTTCGCTATTTCTGTCACACCATACAATAGAACAAGCTCTGCGTGAACTAGAAAGAAACTTTTACACTCGACACCGGATTTCTATGTCACACCACAGTGAAATTGTTTAGATATGAAATGTAACGATAAAATCTGAGCTCAGAAATCACGTATCATATATTACGATTTGGAAAACTATACAATTTCTACTTTTAGGAATAAAGTTTTTTTTTTTTTTTTTAATTTATTGCAAAGTATTCCAGCATTAATTTTAAAATTAGCACCAATTTGATGACTTCTCTTATTGATTTATACTTGGGCTTTGATGCCATACCCACGGACAAAAATAAATACGTAATAATTGTGCTATCACATTTTCAGCACAATTTGTTCAATATAGCATAATCTATGCTATACTTCATCATAACTATGTTACATAGCATAAATATTATGTTGTTCTATTTTTAGCATCATTTATGCAATAATGACATAAATACAGCATAAATTACGTAATATATTCATTCTGTCCTTGAGAAATAAATAACATTAACTAGCATTTTTTTTTTTTTTTTTTTTTTTTTTTTTTTGCAATTACAAATATTACTAATGTTGTAAATTAGCTGATTACACCAGAGATGAATAGTAAATTTATGGAAATACATTAATTTCTCTATATGAAAAAGGTAAAAATTATAATGTTGGTGCTATACTGGAGGAGCATGGCAATAATTTTAGCAATATTGAATAGTAATTATGCTGCAAACAACAATTATGCTGCGTAATTATTTAAACTGTTCTAAAATGATAATATTTATGCTATTTGTTGTAAATACAGCATAAATTATATAACTGATTTTCTGTATATGTTCATACTATTTTTGTGTTAAAAATTACATTGTAAATTATCAAGGTTTATATATATAAACCTTGGTAATTTATTAATAATAGCTAAATGATTTGAACTGTTAATAACGGAAATATTCTCTTACCAGACACAGAAAAAGTAACATTATTCCATACTAGCAGTATATTTTTTGAGAGAGAGAGAGAGAGAGAGAGAGAGAGAGAGAGAGGAGAGAGAGAGAGAGAGAGAGAGAGAGAGAGAGAGAGAGAGAGAGAGAGAGAGAGAGAGAGAGAGAGAGAGAGAGAGAGAGACCAGATAACGGAAGGAAAATACAAGACCACGGGAAATAGAAATAAAGAAAAATATTAATTCCATTTAAGCTCCAGGGAAATAAAGATAAAATTGAAAACTATATAGGTTGCGTAAGTTTACACAATATATATATATATATATATATATATATATATATATATATATATACTATATTTATGTATGTATGTAGATTAACCACACCAATACAGATAATATAAACAAATCAATATTATGTTATTCAATTGTTTACATAAGGATGCTCACATATATATTCATATAATAATATAACGTTTAAAAGTTTAATATCATAATATTTCATATTGCAACCTTTAAACAATTTCATTTTATTTTAAGGAAATGAATTCGGAAATTTGAAATCTATATATATATAATATATATATATATATATATATATATATATATATATATATATATATATATATATATATATATATATATATATATATATATATATATATATATATATATATATATATATATATATATATATATATATATATTTACATTTTGTTTTTAATTCAAAAGAAAGTGAAAATTTATCTTTTGTTTCAATCGTTTTATTATTGCTATTTTATCTGCTACCACATTTCTTTTGTTATTTGCTAATAAAATATTATAAGTGGAAAAGAATCATAGCTATAAGACATAGTGACGTAATAATATTATAGTAAAAATATTCAAGGGTTGAAGCTAGAGTAGTCCCTATAGGGAAAAAGGACTACATATTATTATGGCAAATTACAGTATAATATAATATGTATATATTTTTTTTATTTATTTATTTACTGTATGTGTTACTAAGCCCCCGCATTCGAGAGGACCGTTGAGCAGTGACAGAAGGTAGCCATACCGGACAGACAGACTAATCAAAGCTTTGAGAATATTTGAATTACACAACAACACACTTATACAAGCTGCAAATAATTTTACACGTTTCTGCATTTTAGATTAATTTAAGTATCTTCCTGCAAATTTAATTGCCAATATAAATAATATCAATTTCTATATGATCCTAACCAACAAAATATTGCTGAAATTAAATTTTTAATGTATACGTGTATTATGCTCAAATTTCTAAAATTATTCTAAATCTTTGTTTACTTGGTTGATAATTATTGTTCTCTATGTCTTTACCTGTGTTCTTAAATTTGTCTCATGACTATGAAAACTGAAATTCAATTTGTTAATTATTTATATTATAATTATATCAAGTATAAATATCAACTCTGTAACTTTAAATGGAACAATTTTCTTATACTATATATATATATATATATATATATATAGAGAGAGAGAGAGAGAGAGAGAGAGAGAGAGAGAGAGAGAGAGAGAGAGAGAGAGAGAGAGAGAGAGAGAGAGAGATGGCAAAGTTTATTTTTATAAACTAAAACTTTTCAATTATATTTTAATTTGCGTTTAAAAAGTTCTTTTTAATTTATTTAAAACTTTTATAAAAAAATTGTGACACGTGTGTTTGCACGTGTTGAAAAAAGAGCGAGAGAAGAAAGGGAGCTGCACATATTTCAAGGTGACACCGGTAACCTTTTACACATTTACTTCCGTAGTTGCTTTTTCCAGCCTTTTTCTCTCTTGAACAGCTGTGTGGTTCCGGTATGCAATTTCACAAAATATGCATCATCTAAAAATAAAAAAATAATAATAAAGAAGACTTAAAGGAATGTTAATTTAAAAAAAAAAAAGCCAAAACGTTCATAAAGTAAACTAAAAGAGGGTGCGGAGCTCTAAATTGTCTCTAGAATACATTTTACAAATTAATGTACAGTAATATTGACGTTAAAATTTTGTTAATATGCAAAAAAAAAATTTAATAAAATGTTTCTAGGAAATAATAAAAAATACTCTAGATTATATTAGATTGGATCAATTATTTAATTAGGTGAGCATGCATATACACATATCCTATTACAAATTAATACGTTTACTAATGAAAACAACTTGGTATAATATAATAATTAAAGATAAATTGAATTTAAATACCTTTGTATTTATAAGTTAATTAAATTTTGCAATGGGATTTTATATTACGTATACTTTACAGTTTAGTTATTACTGTGTAACTTTACACAAATATATAGCAGTTACAGTGTGTGTGTGTGATTATATATAAGGTATAATTTTACCACTGAAAGGTAGGAAATAGAATTTCTATATACTGTAATAATATTCATTAGATTAATTTATTTTAAATTTGAATTTCAAACATACATAACAAAATAGATATAAATTTAATTTTCAATTTAATTAATAAATATATTAAAATATAGATAAAATTGCATAGAGCACATCTTTTTTGTAATTTTATATATAAGATAAAGTATTAATTTAACTATCTATTTTAAATGTGTTGAAAATTTAATTTAAAATGTATTTTCTTTAATTATTTGTACTTGCAGTTTTGTAATCAAACTAAATTAAATTAGAAGTTTTTCTTGACATCACAGAAAATACTGAAAATCATATTGCACTAAAAAATAAATCTAAATATACTAAATTAAGAAAAATATTATTTTTAGACTTTTTTTTTTTTTGCTTGCTATATCGTTATTGTGCTACACCCATCCCATTCCCAGTCAAGACGTTGTCTTATCGACAGGTAAGGACTTTCCAATTAATGGAATAATACACACGGGCCGGCCATGGCCTAAGTACACAGCCCGGCATTCGCCATGACAGTCTAGAGAAACCTAGCCTAGAGAAACATTGACAACTGTTTTTTACAAAACCTACAACCTACAACGAATCTAAAAAGTCAAAAATACGTTTTTTTATGTATTTTTTTTTTAAATTTTTATAAGGTATTGAAATAAGAAAAATTGAAATAAGATTTTTAGATATCGTTTCATACGCCTTCATCAATTTTTCAGTTTGATTATTTGTCTGTTAACAAGTTGCACATTTATCATTGTTAAAAATTTAACAATAAAGTTAATTTTTGCATAAAAAAGACATTGATTAAAGACCTTGATCAATAGCAATGGAACATTTTCTAATCCATTAATTCATTATGACTTTTTTTTTTTTTTTTTTTTTTTTTTTTTTTTTTTGCTCTATAACCTTTGGAATATAAGTAACAAATATCATTTTTCTTTTGTAAAAATTATAACTGAAAGCCAGTCATTTTTCAACAACTTTGATTGTGATTGAGACAAAATTGAATCATAAAATAAGATCAATTTCAATCAGTCTATAATCCTTTGTCATATGTAATCAGAGTATGATGTGGTTTTCATCTTTTGTATGTGTTTTAGAAAACGGAAAATATATAATACAAGTTGTCGAGTTCGTTCAAAATTTACTGACACTATATCATTAAAAAAGTAAGAAGTTCAATTTTGCTTCATTTAATTAGAAAAAACAGTATAATTATAAGTGAGTATAGGTGGTGGGTGGCTTAAATCTCACTACAAACTTAAAGAAAATCTTTGTTACCTGCAATCTACGTGGTTTTGAAATAGTTGATCAATTTTTTATTTCTATACCTAAACTTTTCATGTATTACGAACCAAATTTTAGTTTTTTTTTTTTTTTTTTTTTTTTCATATCAAATTTTAATATGTTTGGCACATATATATGCGGTGCTTGATTTGCGATACTGTCACAGAGAAATTTTTCACGAGCTGCGAGCTACCTACTGTGTGCAACATTCAAGTGAACGAATTGAAATAGTCTAATAAATATTGCATTAAACAATATAAAACCATGACAAAAATTTCTGAAGATAAGCAACCCATTCTCGTATATTTACACGGAAAACAGTAACTAAAGAGTTTTGAGGTTGTTTTTTTATAATAAATTTGTTAGATATATAATACAAAGTTTTTTAAGATCTAAAGAGCTAACTATTTACCGCTAAAGAAATAGCAGTCATACTATAACGAGCTACTATTTAAACTTTTTTCAATCAAGTTATTGGTTGGTTCTGAAGAGTTACTTCTATGTAACTGCGAATAATTTCTTAAATTTCTATTTGCCGTGTATAATATGGTTTTCACAATTACGCTTAAAATACAAATTTCTCTGATAGTTTCAATACACTACTTGCTTCAATTGTTATGTACGTAAAATGTAACAAATGTCTATCGTAATCCAGAATTATACATGCGTGTATACATACTATATTAGACTGTGGATGTTATTTTCACACGTAAAATTTTTTTTTCTCTCTTTCACACATGAACTACTTGCTGCAAATTTATATAATTTTTTTTAGATATAGTTTTATATAATATTTATAATATACGAAATGAAAAATAAATTTGGCAAATCTCCATTTTTCATTATAATATATAACATATTAAATATGGCACCCTTTCAATTATTGACCACGCATCATGAACAAAATTGCTTTGCCTCATAAAATTATAATTCTTTAAAATTTTACGTTGCTTTGCTTATTTCGTAATTTATTACTTTTTTCATTCCCTTTCCTTCATATGTTTTTTTTTTTTTTTTTTTTTTTTTTTTTTTTTTTTTTTTCATTATATGCATATAAACGTATCAACTCTCTTTGATATACATATATGGAATTAGTTTTTTTTTTTTTTTTTTTACATCAAAAGCAATCTGGATAAACATGCTATTTTAATGACGAATATTTATTCAAATACACTATATTAAAAAACTAATAAGTTGAGATTAACATGGCTGTATGAAACTGTTGTAATTATGCAAATACTAATTACAATCACAAAGGTTCCTTCATAGTAAAAAAAAACACACTATAGGATCTGTTACTTTGAGCAGTAAAAATATTAATAAAAAATTTGCATATACTAAAACTTCAAGTAATTAAAATATAAGAGATCTAACCATCAACCAACCATTTAGTCAACATCCAAATGTAACATGCGAAGAAAAAAAAAATTCCTTGCAGCAATATAAAATAAGGAAATAAATTTGCTTTAAATTGAATCAATAAAGAAAAATACATATAAAATATCAACCAAATATTATATCTATATAGAGATACAGTACATAAAGTAACATATTGAGATAGAAAAAAAATAAAAGAGTAGATAAATAAAATATGGTCTCTTTCTTATGTTGTCTCATATATGTTTGCAATGTAGGTATGGAAAAAAGAGAAATATTATATACGCGGTGTATGATATGTGATGCGGCCAGCCCTTATCATATAGCCTGGAGATAGTGAGGAGAGAGAGAGAGAGAGAGAGACGAGGAGAGAGAGAGAGAGAGAGGAGAGAGAGGCGCCTCATCCCGTGTCAATATGCGCCGTCAGCATCAGAGAGAGAGAGAGAGAGAGAGGAGAGAGAGATGAGAGAGAGAGAGGAGAGGAGAGAGAGAGAGAGAGAGAGGAGAGAGGAGAGAGAGAGAGAGAGAGAGAGAGCGGAGTATAGTATGATATACATACAAATATAAAGTAGCAAAGGCAAGCACAAGCAAAAGGGGGGTAGTTGGGAGATCAGCAGATGGCATCTCTCTCTCTCTCTCTCTCTCTCTCTCTCTCTCTCTCTCTCTCTCTCTCTCTCTCTCTCTCTCTCTCTCTCTCTCTCCTCTCTCTCTCTCTCTCTCAATCTCCATTTCTTCTACCCCTTATAGTGCCACAACCCGCCGAACTAAACTCAACCCCTTAGCAAAGCAGGTGACACGAAAATGTTGTATGTTGGAGGTAGAAATCACTCACTCACAATATACACTCGATCTAAAAAAAAAAAAAAAAAAAAAAAAAAAAAGTTGAGCTTTTCAATCTGTTACTTTATCAATACATTTCTACAAAAAAAAAATGTAGACAATACAATATTATATTTTTTTGATGGATACAAAACTTATAAAACTTTTCTCTTTCTGTTCTTTTGAATAAAAATTTTGTTATAGCTATTGATCACATTTCAAGAAAGTTATCTCTTTTAGTTTAGATTTCATTTTTTATTATTAATATAATTTTTTTAATATTACATAAAAAATGAGATTCAATTTCGAGAAGAAATATATTCAATTGATTTTTTGTGAGTTTTAATGATTGAAAACTTACTGAGAAGTATAAAACTTTATTTCTTATCAACCTCAGCAAAGTTATAAATAATAATCGAATCTACCAAACATTTTTCCAATATACAATTATTATTAACTTTTGAAATAAACAATTAACAAAACTTTATATTGATCGGGCAAACTCTCGATTTTGTGAAGTTTCAATTCTGTGACGTTCTCGATTTTGTGAAATGCTCAGTTGGGTCCGTAATAGCAGACTTCCATACAAGCATATTAAAGCTATTTTATAATTTTTCAATTTTGTAAAATGTCCATTTTCTGGGTTACTTGCAATTTTACAAAATCGAGATTTTCCTGTATTTATATGCTATTCTATTTGTATTAAAATGAAAATGAGTTTATATAATACACAATAGGATAAACCTAACAACATATTATGGTTTAATAGTAATGAATAAGAGAAGGAGGATTAATGAATCGTCCCGAGATATCTAAGATATAGCATGAACCACTAATACTACAGTATACTGGACTGAGACATTGAATACAGACAAATTAGAAACATTTTTAGAAGTTAAAAGAAATCAATAAAACATTTTTCGAAACAAATAAATATATTTTACGTTAATTAAATATTCTTAAAAAATCATAGTATTTTATCTGTTTTGCTAGCTATGAATTTCTTACAATTATTAGAAAGAATTATTGTAACTATATATGACTGCATGGAAGGCAGCCCCAAGGAAGTAAATTACTATCTTAACAAAGAGGGTGACTGACTTGGACCGGAAATTGTTAAAAGAGGGACTATCTATATTTTAACAATAATTATTTGTACATTATTTATTTCTCAAAAGAAACACTATAATTTTCAAATGAAATCGAATAAATGAAAAAAAAAAGTTTTAAAATATTTTTAATTTTAAAAAAGTTTCTAATTTGACTAAAACTTGCCGTTACAATATGAATTTACACATTTGCATGTAATCTTTAAAGTTGAATAACTTAAATATTTCATCATGTTTTCACATGTTTGACATAGCTAAACTTTTAAGTAACAGTTCTTCTTTACTTTGCGTTAATATTACAATTTGCAACCGTCTAGTTTGCGAGATATCAGTCGGTCACTTACTCCCTTAACTGACCTCAATAAATTAAATCAAAAACGTAAAATTCATGAGATGGAGGAATCATTCATTTTATATATACACATATTATATCCCTCAAACCTTTTTTTACTCCCATAGACTGGAAAGTAGGCAACTTAAGGAATTTATAACGCTATGAATTCCAGGTCTACAATAGAAATTGTAGCGCGGGTTGCCTACTTTACAGGTTTCTTCCACAGTTTGTGAGTACTGAAGGAATAATGTGTGTATGTAGCTCATCTCATGATTTTTTTTTCTTTTGAGGCCATACAGTATCTCCTTAAGAAGATATCAGAATCACCTACAAATTTTTCGTCTTTTTCATTGCAGTGACATAAAAATAAAAAAAAATCAACTTTACTTCTTACATTGTGTATTTTTATATTATACATTTTTACGTCCAGTTTTTTTTTTTTTTTTTTTTTTTTTTTACTTGTGAAAATA